>CP137673.1:13352922-13621831 GCA_037976565.1 Mesocentrotus franciscanus
CAAAAGTGGAATATTATTTAATAGCATGATTTTTGGTTTGGTGATAGATCTGCTGGAAGAACTGGATGAGTGGTATTGCTGAGGTTCAAATCTCCCATGAGATGCAGTACTCTGACATCATTGTACCTACCAGTGACAGCATCAGGGGAGCGCATCTTCTGGATATGCTGCTCACCAATAGAAAACAGGTCAGTATTATTAAAGCGGGACTGCACTACTTGTAGCTACTTGTGCCCTCTATATAGCAAACAATGCCTAAGTGGTACCCGTTGGCCCCCCATGATCCCCTTTTTCTTATGTTAATTGAGAGCTGATTTGATGAGATAACCACCTGTCAGTGACCATGCAGGGAGGTCTAATCCCTCCTGGCCAAACTAGTGCAGACAGGCTTTAAATGAATTGCAGAGCAGCTAAACTAGTAATTTGTCAGTGCATGTTTGTGAATGAGGGATGGGAGAAGGTTAAAGAGAAAGACATAGAAATAGAAGGAATTGCTTTCTTACAGAATCTAATAGGGAAGAGAAGGGAACCCTAAGAGAGAGCAGAGAGAGAGAGAGGGGGTGGAGAGAAAGGGAGGGAGGGAAGGAGGGAGGGCTGGATAGTGAGGGAGGGGGGAGGAGGAAAAGGTATGGATGTAAAGTAAGGGATAGAGAGAGAGAGAGAGAGAGAGAGGAAGGAAAAGGGAAAGAAGAGAATAAAGTGAAGTGTAAGATAGTTGTGAGAGAGGAAGAATAAAGACGAAACGAGAATTGGGTGTTTTGGTTTTCATCTGTAAGTTTGTAAAAAGTAGAAGAAGTAGACTTTACAGTCTGTACTCTTAATGATATCTCCCACATCCCCTCTTTCATTGACCTTTGACTTCAGGTCATCTGTGTAGGTGACACGGGTACAGGCAAGACGATGACCATCTCTGACAAGCTCCTCAAGTCTATGCCTCCAAAGTACATTAGTAACTTCATCTCCTTCTCTGCTCGCACCAGTGCCAATCAAACCCAGGATCTCATTGACAGCAAGCTTGACAAAAGGTAAAGATAGATTAATCTTAAAGAATTCATAACATGTCTATTTCTAGACAATTATGGTAATTTGGCTTACAAACTGTATATGGCTTTGAGTGATGTAACCTAGAAATTACCTAGAAATGATGGGATTGCCAAGGTAGTTGTGTTTGTAGTATAAACTAGAGTTTGTATGTACTTGTAGTATGTTTAATAAACAGTTGTACAAGTGAGAATTGTTTTCGCTCATATGTCATTGACTTAATATTTAAGCATTGGATATTTTGTGAGTCCGCTGATGAAAACTCTGCACAGATTTTGAAGCAGTTCATCATCTAACATTTAGTCTTGATTGAAAATAAATTTTTTCTTCATCTTTTTGTGAAGGCGCAAAGGAGTGTTTGGTCCACCTCTTGGCAAGCATTTCATCCTGTTCATCGATGATCTGAACATGCCTGGTCTTGAGGTGTATGGAGCTCAGCCTCCCATCGAGCTTGTCAGACAGTGGATGGATCACAAGGGCTGGTATGACAGAAAACAGATTGGTAAGTTGATGATGATTAGGATGATGATAATAGTGTCGGTGATGATGGTGATGATGGTGGTAATGATGGCGGTGGTGGTGGTGATGATGATGGTGATGATGGTGGTGGTGGTGGTAATGATGATAATGATGATGTTGGTTTTGATATGATGATAAATAAAAGGATGATGTTTATTGTAGTGGTGATGATGATGATGATGGTGGTGGTGGTGGTGGTGGTGGTGATGGTGATGGTGATGGTGATGATGATGATGAATATGATGATGGTGATGTTGATAATGATGATGTTGATGGTGATAATGATGATAGTGATGATGATGATGTAGGTTTTGATTATGATGATGGTGATGTTGGTATTGATGACAATGACGATGAGGATGGTAATGATAATGAAATACTACTGATGACAAACAACTTTTCAAAACACTTTATCTTTCTTTCCTCTTGTAAATAGGTGCCTTCAGGGAGCTTGTGGATATCGGATTCTGTTGCGCCATGGGCCCACCTGGTGGAGGTCGTAACCCTGTGACAGCCCGTCTGATGCGTCACTTTAACTACATCTCCTTCCTCGAGATGCAAAGGGAGAGCAAGATCCGCATCTTTGCCACCATTCTCAACAGTTGGCTTGGTGAGTAGTGACTGCTTTCATCTTTTGAATGAAATATATAATACCAGTAAATGATGTAGAACTCTGCTGTATGGAGTTCAGACATGGACTCTGTCAGGGAGACAGAACATTGAACAGAAACCTTTGAAATGTGGTGCTTACAAAGAATGCAGAGATTTTGGGGGTAGTTTGTTGACAACAAGAGTCAAACATGTGGGAGGAAAATGGAGAGCATGTGATATTTTCATTGATATTGATGATGATAACAAAGATAGTTGATCTGCAATCCATGGATATACATGTACATGTATGCAAAAGTATATTTAAATTTGATAATTATGATGATAATGATTATGATGCTGCTGATGATGAAGATGATAATGATGATGATGACAACATTTGATCTTTCATTTGTAAAAGCATAAGAGGAGGCAATGTAAAATTTATTATCTATGATTTTTAACCTTGATCTATCACTATGCAGCAAGTAACACATCCTTGAAAGAGCATGCCCATCAAGTAGTGAATGCAGCTATTGATGTGTATGAGACCATCATCACCCAGCTTCTACCAACCCCTGCTAAGAGTCACTACACATTCAACTTGAGAGATCTCTCCAAGGTCTTCCAAGGTAAATAAAAACAATCAATAGACTTGCCGTAAAAGGAATTTCAGACTTCAAATTGGCAACATTTATATCTTTTTTTTTTACCATGAAATTAGATTCTTTAAAAAAAAAAAAGAGAGAAAAAAAGATGATGCATTTAGAATGAAACTAAATGACACCTTCAACTTGAGGTCTACAAGGTAATGATAAATTGGATACATTCGGTCGCAAAAGGATTTTTCGAATGTCTGAAGGAATTCAAATTGAAAGTTGGCAACATTGACATCTTGTTGTCCCATTATGATCTTTATGAAAAGTACTAATCTTGCATCTAGAATAATCTATGTGAATAAATATTGCACATCATAGACCAATATTTGACAATTGTTGAGGGAGGTAGTGTATTTGCATCAGACTACAGAAATCTGTAGTTATCATAGATAGTGGCCAGACCTAGATGACTACCTATTAAGTACCAAATGTCAGTCTCTGTATTCCTCATTAATCACCATCATGTTGTAACTAAATGAATCAACACAAAATTGACTCTTGAATATTATCAATGATCTTTAATAATTTTCATTACACTTTCCATTTCAGGTATACTGATGGCTGACAGTTCCAAAATCGAGGACCTGAGCCAGCTTCTGCGGCTATGGCATCACGAGAACTGCCGCGTCTTCCAGGATCGTCTGGTCAATAACCAGGACAGGGAGTGGTTCTCTGGCTACCTTGAGGAGAAGATCACCAAGGACTTTGGCTGCAAGATGGACGAGGTCAACCCCCGACAGCCCATGCTCTATGGTGACTTCATGATCGCCAATGTTGACAATAAGGTCTATGCAGAGGTCACCGATCAAGAAAAGGTAATGTGATGTTTGTGCCTGTCTCACAGAGAAACAGGGAAAAAATTAACTTTTTTATTTCGGGGGCTCCATATCCAATTTTTGGCAAATTTTCGGGGGCTACTTTTTCATCTTCCGGGGGCTTTTTTTTCCATTTCGGGGGCTCTTTTTTCTGGGGCTACTTTTTCATTAATTCATAAAAAAGGACACACATATACAGTTTGATGAGTTTATTTAGTAGGCTTACTGTCTATAGTCTAGACTAGTCTATAGATCTATAGTAGATTTATATCTTTGATTAAAGTTTCGGGCTTCCTGCTTCATAACTACCATGATTGATTACCCATTCAAAAAGAAAGCATTCATCTAGTTGAATAACTAAGTTTTAATGCATTGATTTTAATTGATGCAAGAACTGTGTCTGTGTGTCATAGTAAAAGTAAAATGAGTATGTTTTTAAACGACTGTCTGATTTTCTTGTGAAAACTTAAAATTTGAAAAATGATTATCAAAATTAGGTATACATGGCCAGAATAATCACAATCTAAGCTCAGGTTTCATACCTCTATTCACGAAAACTTTATAAAAATCGCGGCAATAATGATGCAAACAAATAGCAATTTCAAAGTGTTGTCGTGTCGAGTCTCTTCGAGATCGACTCTAGCTCACACAGCCGACAGTTCCGACAGCAGCTGCAGTCGCACTGCACTGTACTGTACGTGTGTGGAATAACTGAACGGTCAGTCACGATGATTTTCTCCGATTTTCTTGTGAAAACTTTACTTTGAAAAATGATTATCAAATTCAGTAAACATGGCCAGAATAATCACAAAATAAGCTTTGATTTCATACCTCTATTCACGAAAACTATGTAAAAATAGCGGCAATAATGATGCAAACAGATAGCAATTTCAAAGTGTTGTCACGTCGAGTCTCTTCGAGATCGACTCTAGCTCACACAGCTGACAGTTCCGACAGCAGCTGCAGTCGCACTGCACTGTACTGTACGTGTGTGGAATAACTGAACGGTCAGTCACGGTGATTTTCTCCGATTTTCTTGTGAAAACTTTACTTTGAAAAATGATTATCAAATGCAGTAAACATGGCTTGAATAATCACAAAATAAGCTTTGATTTCATACCTCTATTCACGAAAACTATATAAAAATCGCGGCAATCGTGATTGAAATAGATTGCAGTTTCGCGATGTTCAGCGAACGGTCTAGGTTCAGCTAATTTGTGTATACAATTTTACGGAGATTCAGAGTGCGCACTTGTGCGCGCGCGCCGACCAAGAAATGCACACAATGAATCTGGCTAGTAGAGAACGCCGCTCGTAATCGTTACGGGCGATTTTAGATCATTTTCTTTTTGAAGTCGCCCCGTAATCGGATTTTTGGCCTATTTCGGGGGCTGTTTATGGTGTTTCCGGGGCGAATTCGCCCGCCGCCCCCGTGTATTTTTTTCACTGCAGAGAAAGAATTAAGAAAGAATTTACACGGAGATTCAGAGTACGCACTTGTGCGCGCCGCGCGCGCCGACCAAGAAATGCACACAATGAATACGAAGCTAGTAGAAAACGGCCGCTCGTGTCGTTACGGGCGATTTTAGATCATTTTCTTTTTGAAGTCGCCCCCGTAATCGGATTTTTGGCCTATTTCGGGGGCTGTTTATGGTGTTTCCGGGGCGAATTCGCCCGCCGCCCCCGTGTATTTTTTTCACTGCAGAGAAAGAATTAAGCAAGCCAGAGTCCTTTATTTTTAAATCTCACACTTCACTAAGAATTTACAAGTATGTCTCATGGTTTTTGAATTAGTACAAGTTCAAAAGCTTGAGGGCAAAGATGTCAAAGATGAATAACTAAAATTGAATATGAAATCCATGCCATTGTCCAGTAATTAGTTGCAGGTTCCTGCACTAAGGAAATATAATGTAATTATGATGGCATATTTATCATCAAAGTGCTCGCCAATTCAAAACTGGATTACCTAATATGGGCAGGAAGGGCAAATGCATAATGCTACCACATCAGTAACCTCAACTGGGGGTGTTTCACAAAGATCCTAAGTCAAACTTAACTCTAAGTTGGACTTAAAAAATATGGAGAGCCATTTCTGATTTGTAGCCTTGTAAAAATATATATTCAAAAGCGAAAATTCAAGTATTTTAGACTTTTTATTAATTCCACATCAAGAACATGAAATCTCCTTGATAAATAGAAAATATGAATGATTTGAATCAACAATTTATGCCTCTTAAAATAACTTGTACAAAATATTTTCATAGATGCTAATGGCTTTCCATAATTGTTAAGTCCAACTTAGAGATAAGTTCAACTTAGGATCTTTGTGAAACACCCCCCTGATCTGTTGTTACCCACAGATGGTGAATGTGATGGAGGAGTACCTAGAGGACTATAACCAAGTCAATACCGCTGTCATGAGGCTTGTCCTGTTTGAGGATGCAACCAAGCATGTCTGCCGTATCGCTCGTGTCATCCGTCAGCCCCTTGGCAATGCTCTGCTGCTGGGAGTGGGTGGTAGCGGGAGACAGAGTCTCACAAGACTGGCTGCTCACATGTAAGTCTTAATCCTCTGTGTTTTTGTTGTTGTTGTTTTATTTCACTTAATTAAAATTCTTCTGGTTGTTATAGAAGCAAATTTTGCCATTTTATTAATGTGATGTTGATTCATCTGTAAAAATCCTGATATAAATCTTTCTCATGAGTCTATTTTGAGCATAATTTTGCAGGCAATATGAGTATTATATGAATTTCAATCATGTAAGGTAATGTAATTCTCAACCTGCCTTAATGGGGTAGATTCAAGATTAGAGATTTGAGTTTGTTTGCACTTCAGAATAAGAATTTAGTCTATGTGATTTTAGATTTATATTTGTTTATAAACATGTTATAGCCAGTTCTTTTGGAATTCAGGCTCTTTTAAATCTGAGTAAAGAGCCCCCTATCATCACGGTACACAAACCTTGTAATTTTGTTTTAAAAAAATATAAAAACCTTGCTCATCACTTTGATATTCTTCATGTTCTGCAGTTGGTCCTCATCTATCATTGTTATCCTTCTGTCCTACTCTCTATTTCCTCAGGGCTGAGTATGATCTCTTCCAGATTGAGCTGTCTAAGAACTACGGTGTGAATGAATGGAGGGAAGATCTGAAGACAATACTCCTCAAGGCTGGTCTTGAGAACAAGGCCATTGTTTTCCTCTTCAGTGATACCCAGGTGTGTAAATCGTTATTTCGTCCCTGTCTTTCGGCCTAGCTGGCAACCTTACATATTCGTGGGAGTGTCGTGGTCGAGTGGTTTAAGGCGCTTGACTGGAGATGCGAAGGTCGAGGGTTCGAATCCCGACACGGCACTAATATCCTTTGGCAAGATATTAACCTGCACTTGCTACTCTCCACCCAGGTGTTAAATGGGTACCCGGTAAGATGCGACGGTCATTGTTGGTCAAACAGTTTTAGAGCGTCAAGTAACGCCTGGCTGGAGTGTGTGCGGGCAAGCACTGAATCCAATGACCGGGGTAATAGTATATCTGTAAAGCGCTTAGAGACATTTGTATTAAGCGCTATATAAAAGCTGAATATTGAATATTATTATTCATGAATGTCTTTGTCTTCTATTTCTGGCTATAATGATGTTCATCTTTGGGATGAAGACAATTTTTTAAAAGGGTATTTCCTTGAATCCACTACAGACAATCAAAAAGAAAATTCAATACAAGATAACAACAACAACAAATATTTAGGATTCCAGCCCTGCTAATCCCTGCTTTGAAGACAAAAGAGAAGAAAAAAAAAGAAAAAAGAATGAGTATTTTGTATCTACTAATAAAAGCAATACAAATCAACATAAATCTTATGAACTATTTTGAGCTTGAAATTGCTTGCTTGCTTGCTTGCCAGGTGCCTTTTTCTGTTCCAGACATTGGCGATCATGGCTCTCCAGGCATGTACTAGCTGTGGTCATTTGTAATGTGGTGGTACTAATGTTTCCAGTCAGCCTATTGAATGGATCAAAGTATTCAATAAGCTTTCTATCTGCTTCTTTGATTCTCGTTCCCTCCTTTTTTTCCAGTCAATATCCTTTGGGATTGTACATCAGGTGGCCAAATAATTTTGAATTATCTTTTGTCAAGGATGACGGTATACTCGTAATTAATGAACTAACTTCTTATCCATTTGTTTACAAAACAAAACAGATCAAGAGTGAGTCTTTCTTAGAAGACATCAACAACATCCTGAACTCTGGAGATGTCCCCAACCTCTACGGTTTCGATGAGCTGGACTCCATCTACAATGCTATGAAACCCATCGTACAGGATTCAGGCATGCAAGCAACCAAGGCTAATCTCTTCTCGGCCTATACCAAGAGAGTCAAGTCCAACATCCATACTGTGCTGTGTATGAGGTATAGATTATGAAGCATCATTTTTAAAGAATTTGTAATTTAAAATTCATGCACAAAATCTATTGATTCCTGTTCCTTTTATCAATATGGAGTTATCAATGTACAGGTGTCGTGGTCTAGTGGATACGTCCCTGGACTGTTGATCACATGGTTCATGGTTCAAGTCCTGCTGCGGCACTTGGGTCCTTTGACAAGATATCAATCTACATTTTGCCACTTTCCACCCAGGTGAAGTAAATGGGTACCCAGTAGGAAGTAATTCCTTGAATGCTTTAGTGCCTTATCATGGCGATTAGCTAAAACTATGGTAATAATATACAATGTACTTGATGTACATGTACATGTAGGAATCACACTGTCACATCATCATCAAAGGAAATGTAACACACTCTGTTCATAAAACTGTTCATTGATGTTGTCCTTAATCTAAAGCACCCCTTAGTGGAGTATGATACTCTATACTTAATAGGACTCATTTACAGTGATAAATTTGTTTGAAGTACCAGTTTCATTCCTTAATTGCATGTAGGGTATAAAGGTCAATTTTTACCAGCCAAGAATTAAAAGGAAAGGAGTTATATTGTGAATATCATTTTGAAATATTTTTTAAAATAGTTTAACATCATGTGAAATGCAAACACCTAAATTCCATAAACTATTCAATTCATTTGGACCAAAGTACAGTAGTTAAATGAACCTGAAGAAGACTTATATTGCATAACGTATAAAGACTGAGACTCATTAATCATAGAACTGATATCACTAAGAATATAATTGTGTAATGCGACCCTATTTGTTCTCTCTAGTCCCATTGGTGAGGTCTTCCGAGCCCGCCTGCGTCAGTTTCCATCCTTGGTCAACTGCTGTACCATAGATTGGTTCAGTGAGTGGCCAGATGAAGCCCTGCTCTCTGTAGCCAGGAACTTCCTCAATGACATCCCAGATCTAGAGGAAGGTCCAGAGATTGTAGATGGTCTGGTAAGTATTTTAATTGTTGTTCCATACTGCATTATAATATATTGGTAAAAGCTCTTGGCTTTCATATACGAGAGGTCCCAGGTTCGATCCTTTGACAAGGTGTTTTGCCTACATTTGACATTATATGTAAATACTAAAGGGGTGTAGGATAGATGTAATTCTTCCTTTTAATGCTGCTATATTGGATCTGATTTTTACCTTACATAGTTCATTAGCTTAAGTTTGAAGCTTTGCTTCAGCTAAAAAACACAATTAAACTATACTTTTAAGCTATCTCATGTCTCTTATTCCGTTATGAAATTTGATGGAAGGTGTATTTCTTGCCGTTTAAATTATGAAATGCATATACATTCTGAAGTTCTGTACACCGAGTTATGCCAACTTGGTGTCTCTTGGTCACAACATAGTTTATATTTGTTTGTTTTGTGCTTGCCCAACAAAGCAGTATTTTGCCATATTGTGCTCAACTGGAAATGGGTTGGCCAAACTGTCCTTTTGTCCTTCAATGGCTCTGGTCTTACTTAAGCTGACAAATTCTCTTGATCTATTCCGTACTGTTTACAGGTCAGAATGTGTGTGGTGGTCCATCAGTCTGTTGCTACCAAGTCCATCCAGTTCCTGGCTGAGCTTTCCCGTCATAACTATGTGACGCCTACCAGCTATCTGGAGCTACTGGGTATCTATGGCAAGCTGCTGGGGCTCAAGAAGAACGAACTGAAGACGGCCAGGAACCGCACCAAGACTGGTTTGGATAAGGTAAGATATTGTTGATGCGAGACAGGTTTACATGTTCTTAGCTGGAGGTATATCAATGTAGGGAACCGCGCATTTACTAGCAATATTCTTCTGAGATCTATCATAGTTTGCAAAGCCGAACATTCGCTTATAAATTTAAGACTGTTATATATATATATATATATATATATATATATACATGTATTCCTAGCAGAATTTCAAGTAGTTGAAAAAACTTTGAAGACCTCATGCAGTAGTGATAAGCCCAAAGTAGATTTATCAGCTTTTATCGGTTGTAGTTGATGATCATCAAGATACTTATCATTGTAAGTTCTGTTTTTAAGAGTAGCTCCAGTTATTTTCTTATGCAAGAAATTTTAGAATTTGAATTTTCTGGGAATTGTAACTATTCTTGAATTTCCATCTCTTCTGGTAGCTCCTGAGGACAGCTGATGATGTAGCAGCCATGCAGGAGGAGCTGGAGACCATGCAGCCTATGTTAGAGGAGGCATCCAAGGAGACGTTGGTCACCATGGAGAGGATCAAAGTGGATACGGTAAGTCATGTGACCAAATTAATGGAAAATAGTCTCTCTATTTTATGGACCTGAATTTCTCACCCTTTCAATCAACGCGGTGCATGTAGTTATTCTTTCTATTTTGTCATAGATTGCCACATTTTGCCATATTGATTGGAATATGGTATACATGTGTAAAATATGTGTGACATTAGGTGACTTAGGCAATCCCCTTTTTTTTTCATCGGTCACCTAAAGCGAAAGTCTGTAACATATCTGCCATTTTCAACAACACTTTTGATAACAAAAATAATTATTGGACTGATGAAGCACATTTTGCTATTAAAGATGATTGTTTTTATCAGTTATCTTGTATTTTTGTTGTAGCCAAATACTGCTCACGGATTCCAGGAATACATGTATCTTTATGCCAGGCATTTTTACAACTTCTGCTGGAGAGAGACAACTGCAATTGAATATTCAGCTTCTTTTCAAGGAAATAAGCTTCTCATATGAATCAAGTCTCCAACTTTTGAATAACTGAAAGTCAAAGGGAGATACATTTATTCTCATAGTTATTTGTTATTCCTTTGGCTATATATCACTGAAAAATCACTTTGAAGTTGAAATTGAGAATCCCTCTGAATTGATTTTTATTTCCAGGTGAAAGCTAACGAGACCATGGAGCTTGTACAGAAGGAGGAGCAGCAGGCCATGGCCAAGGCTAAGGACACTCAGGAGATCGCTGCCGATGCCCAGAGAGACCTGGATGAAGCTCTCCCTGCTCTAGATGCTGCCTTGGCCTCACTGAAATCGCTCAACCGTAACGATGTCGTAGAGGTTAGTGTGTGTTTAATACAAGACGTTTACTTGGCTTTCTGGGACAATTAATGTACTGAACTTTGTAAATTAGTCAGGTTTATTTGTAAGTGAGTATGGCCTGTAGGGAATAAAAGAGCTTGTAAAGAAGTGAGTATGGTTGGTAACATGATGCATTGAAGATTTTTCTTCAGTGATTAAGAGTGGCCTAACTGGGCTAGGTGATGATGTATGGTTTGTTCCAACAGTAACGAAAAGATTATCAACCAATAGTAAAAAGATGGATGTGTGCATCTCTGTTGTTTGAATCATACTTGACATTGGGATTGTATGAAGATGAGGTCCTTAACCACTATGAATTAATAATCATCTAAATTATTGACTGTTTCTTTACCATTGTAGTATAGTTGAATTTGTTGGGTTCTATCTAAAATCTGAACTGCAGTGTCCTTCGGTACTTATCCTCTAGAGTATACAGTAGTTCCTTGATAGGTCCCTGATCATTGAACATGTAACACATGTATTTTTTCCTTTTGCAAATCAAATGAAATACAGTAACTCATTTAAGAACATTTAATTCATGTCTATTGCATTTCTGTAAGGTCCAAACCTGAGCATTTTTGAAGCAGGTCTTTATGTCTCGATAATTTTTTTCTGTTTCTTTGCTCTCAATAACAGGTTCGTGCTCTTCAGCGTCCACCTAATGGTGTGCGTATGGTGATCGACGCTGTCTGCATCATGAGAGGAGTCAAACCTAAGAAGGTGGCAGGAGAGAAGCCAGGTTCCAAGATCGATGACTACTGGGATGCAGGCAAGGGTCTCCTGCAGGACCCTGGCAAGTTTCTTGAGAGTCTTTTCGGATATGATAAGGTCAGTATCTTCAGTAGCAATTCCCCATTATGTTCAATATTTTGAAGGTACTGGACGAGGATGATGGGTTGTACGGTACATGCTCCAGCGACAGATGCTCTTAATATAGTTTCTTTTGTGTAGCGCCCTCTATACCAAAACTCAACTATCCCTTTAAACTGTACAATTGGAAGTGATATGATTATATGATTTTGATGTAATTTTTATAAAATTTTCACATTTTGTTTCCCCCTTTCATTGATTCTGTAGGATAACATTCCTGACTCAGTCATCACCAAGATCCAACCATTCATTGACAACGAAGAGTTCACTCCTGCAGCCATTGCTAAGGTCTCCAAGGCCTGTACCTCCATCTGCCAGTGGACCAGGGCTATGCACAAGTACCACTTTGTGTCCAAGAACGTGGCACCAAAGAGAGTAAGTAGTGTACCCTTGCTTCCTTTTGCTAAAACTCTTGTCTGTGTTTATCCCCCTATTTCCTCTTCCTTTAATTCTCTCTGTATCTCACCTCTGACTGACTGTCTGTCTATCTCTCTGTCTCTCTTTTATACACACTTTGAATATGTACATTTCCCTCTCTCTTCCTCTCTCATCATCTCTCTCCATTTATATCCCTTTCTCTAATCTTAATATCTGACAGTGAATGCATCAATGGAGATATGTGCTGTAGAAATATGGTTTACTACCTCTTCTTCTCTTTCTTTTTCTTCTTCTTCATCTTCTTCATCTTCTTCATCTTCTTCTTCTTCTTCTTCTTCTTCTTCTTCTTCTTCTTCTTCTTCTTCTTCTTCTTCTTCTTCTTCATCTTCTTCATCTTCTTCTTCTTCTTCTTCTTCTTCTTCTTCTTCTTCTTCTTCTTCTTCTTCTTCTTCTTCTTTTCTTCTTCTTTTTCTTCTTCTTTTCTTCTTTTTCTTCTTCTTCTTCTTTTTCTTCTTCTTTTTCTTCTTCTTCTTCTTCTTCTTCTTCTTCTTCTTCTTCTTCTTCTTCTTCTTCTTAATACTATTATTACTATTGTTGTTGTTATTATTATCATTATTCTTATTATTATCAGTAACTATCAATAATAAATAATCTTATTACTGCTTATTTTACCACAGGAAAGTCTGCGTCTAGCTAGAGAGGACCTTGAGAAGACCCAGCGCATCTTGGATGCAGCCAAGGCCAACCTGAGAGAGGTAGAAGAGGGCATCGCTACCCTCAAGGCCAAGTATGAGGACACCGTGGCCAAGAAGGAGGAGCTTGAGAACAAGTGTGATCTCTGCAAGGCCAGGCTTGTCAGGGCTGACAAGGTAGATACTGTCCTCCTCTTCCAGATGATTACCAGATTGGTCAAATATTATTCATGCAAACAAAATAAAAAAACAAACATAAGGATGTGATCCCATATCTTAATTTAAGTTACGAATACCAAGTAAACCCTCTAGTTATCTAATTGATACTGGACACTCTTTTTTTTTTCTTAATTAAAAGTGGAGGATACAAACCTGACCTGTCCAATGCCTTTACATGCATTTTGAATAAATAGAATAATAATTGTATTATGTGACGTATACAACATCTTATAGGGGTCCATATGAAGTCATATATATATGTAGGTATAAGAGGTCATTTTAAAAGTATTAAAAAGTGGCCGTGCTCTGTCAATAAAAGGAAGCTAAAATGTCACTGCCATTCTGAACTCTAAAAAGTTACTTGCTCTTTGAGCAACGACTATTTTAGGATTAATTCCTGATGAATTTTTTAGATGTGAATTTCAATTTCTCGATGTTCTTTTTGCAGCTCATTGGTGGTCTAGCTGATGAGAAGGGTCGATGGCAAGAGTCCGTTGACCTCTTGGAGAAGGTCATTAATCAAATCACAGGAGATGTGCTGATATCGGCTGGCTATATAGCATACCTGGGACCGTTCACAGTAGGTGTTATTCTTCCTTATCTCTTTCTTCTCTCACAGCAGTGTTTGTGTAGAAGAGGGTGCATATAGTCAATAGATGATGGAATATTTTCATGTAGATTGTGGACCTACATGTACTATTGGCACAAAAAAAGGACATTTGAAAATTGTTATCCTTGATAGCTCTTAGATAGAACCAAGTTGGTAATACAACATCTTTCACTGAGAATTTCGAAGTACTAATGTTTCTTTCCGTTATATTTAGATTTTGCATGTACAATGCGCATTTACTCATATTTCCAAATTCAAATAACAGCTGGGCATGCTGTACTCAAGAATAGTTCATTTGTACTAGAATATCAAAAATATTTGATGTTCTGTTCTCTTTTTGTTTCCAATTTTTTAAAATTGATTATTATAGCGAATTAGTTAATAATAGTCTTTACGCTACATAACTCATCAGTAGTTAAAAGGACGTATGTACATGTATGAAAATGAATTGAACAAGTTTATCTGATAACCATGGAGTAATAAGCAAACTCTTGCCTTATACCATACATCTCTCTCTCCTCTCTCTTCCCCTCTCTCCCCTCTCTTCCCCTCTATCCTCTCTCTCTCTTCCCCTCTCTCTCCTTCTCTTTCATTCTCTTTCACTCCTATTTTCCCCTCTTTCTCCCTTTCTCTTACAGGGTGAATACCGAGCAGCCCTCTCAGAGGAGTGGCAGTCTAAGTGCGGTGCATACCAGGTGCCGTGTACGTCCGACCCTGGCTTCATCCAGGCCTTTGGCGACCCTGTCAAGATCAGGACGTGGCAGATCGCTGGTCTCCCCCGTGACAATCTCTCCATAGAGAACGGTGTCATCATGCAGTTCTCGCGTCGATGGCCGCTCTTCATTGACCCTCAGGGTCAAGCCAACAAATGGATCAAAGCAATGGTAAGAATTAGATGGTGATGACTGTTTCTTCACTTTACCTAGCTGCTGTAGCCTCATAGATAGGCAAAGAGAGGACCCATGGTTGTTAGTCTCATATTATACACTTGGTAACTGATGATTTCATGCCATACCAAGAGGAAGTAGCTCATCAATTTGATTTGAACCCAGGACCTCCTGTCCTGGTTATGTCTCCATTTTTCTACCATTGAGCCACCATGCCTTCCTGTATCCGCCTTGCTCAAACAAATACCCATAATGTCAACTTTGAATTTTTTTTTAGTATATTGATACATAATGTACTGCTCATTGAAAGTGACACATACCAAAACCTTTTCTGCCTGAAAGCTAGATATACTATTCCCAACTTTTTACATTCTTCTTTTCTGGGCTTTAATGACTTTGTCAAGACTGATAAGAGAGTATTGCATAGTGAGCCTAATAAGTTCTCAGTAAATGTGCTACAAATTGCTGTTAATGTAGATATGACTTTCAACTTTGAGCCTTTGAACCTACTTGTTCTCTTGTTTGTTAATTCATTCAGTACTTATTTTTTAATGGTTCCTTTGTAACTTCAATCGATAAAATGTGGAAAGGAAAAACAGTGTTAATGACAATCTCTCTGTTTTGTTTGCAGGAAAAAGACAATGGCATCGACATCATCAAGCTGTCTGATCGTGACTTCCTGCGTAGTCTGGAGAATGCTGTCCGCTTTGGCAAACCTTGTCTCCTGGAGAATGTTGCAGAGGAGTTGGACCCTGCCTTGGAGCCTATCCTCTTGAGACAGGTACTGAGAGATCTTTTTCACTAATTCTACAAATAGACCTACTTAACTAATTTGCTCTTGAGAAAATATAGTGAAAGAAATTTCTAGTGGGAGTCCTTTAAGATGAACTTTGCTTTGAAAGTCTCTTACAGGTTTGGGATGCATTTTCTAAATTCATTTTTTGCCTTCAAATATATCTATAATTGTTTCATTTTCCTTTAATATATGGTTGATGTCTTTAATATTTTACAGACGGGACGATTATAAAATGTTTCAGAAAGCCATTGAAATATTGCCTCTTTTTGAGGCTTAATAGATTTTTGCTTGTGTCACTTGATTTTTATGATGATTTGTTTATTGTATTTTATTGAGATTGCATCAAATATATTTATTTTACATCAATTTTCCAACTTTTGAATGAGTCATTGGTACTGCACTTGTTCTATGTTGAATAAAAACAGTTGCCCTCTTTATGAGGATGGAAAATTGTTTCTGGTAAATGTTACTTCACTTACATGATGATTTTGATTAAATCTATTTGAGATTCTATATCATTCCTTGAATAACACGTAATTGAACCATTGTGACTACTGTCTGAATGTCCTTTACTGAATCCAACATTTCATCTTTGCCTCCTCCATACAGACCTTCAAGCAGCAAGGAAGCACCGTTATCAAGCTAGGAGATGCTGTCATCCCCTACCATGAAGACTTCAAGTTCTACATCACCACCAAGCTTCCCAATCCTCACTACACTCCTGAGGTCTCTACTAAGGTTACACTGGTCAACTTCACCCTGTCACCAAGGTAAGACCCTGGACCCTATAACCCGATGACTACTGAATTCTCACATTCCTGAAGGCTTTGTATATAGGGACCACTCAATTCCTGTAGGTGATGGGTTTAAACTCAAAATTTTGTTCTTGGTGTCCGTGTAGTGGTTTGTGAGATCCTGCATGGTGACAAATCCAAGTCGCAATCTTTCCTATGCTCCTGTGGAGAGTGTTGAGAATTGTATCCCTATGCCCATGCAGTTGGGTACCTGGTAGCAGCTAGCCAGTTCATAGATGATATGCATGAGCAGGTGAAATTAATTTTTACTTTTCCGTTAAATCCGCTGAGACTAATCCTGGATACATGCTCATCTGAGTCATGAATGTAACCATTCTTCCTTGATGCACAAGATTTGCTCAAGATGGGGAACAAAAGCTATCCATGAAGCTCCTCCATCACTTTGGCAGTGATGATTCTAGTGCACACAAAGATCTCAGACTGTGAATATTTTAAGTTCATGTATGCCATGTGCTAAAACTATGAACTGGCCGGCTCTGTTCAAAAATAAAAATTGTTATAAATAACAAGTTACCATGACATAAGCTACTGAAATTGTGGCATTTGATTGGCTGAGAGTAAATTTGTCCTAAATATTTAGCATTTGTTAGTTGTATGAAAGAGGGCCCACATCTAGTACACTGATTCAGATGTTGTATCAGTGCAGCTAAGGGTGCATTCAAGTGACATTTTTTCACCCTAGAAACGCGGTTTCTAAAGACGTTTAGTTTAAAACACGGTTGCGTTCAAGCGATTTCAATCGATTTTTCGTCGGTCGTAAAAATAAACGTGTTTGTGTTTTGAAAACGTGTTTTGTAATGTGATTCTGGAGAATCACGGTCGCTAAAAATCACTTGAACGCAACCGAGATCTCAATCATGATTCTATGACATCGTTATCTAGTATATATATTATCGCTATCTTTATCTATTCTTCCTGGGTGGGCTTGAAATGAGCAAGAATCAGCGTTAATGGAAAATCTCCCACAGTAACCATGTTTTGTAACGGCGTTTTGATTTGTGATTCATGTTTGTGATTCAAGCCTTTAAAAAAATCGCTTGAACGCACCCTTAATCCAAGATACCAAGTCTGATAGTCCAACATTTCAATAACCCTGTGCAGTGGTCTTGAAGATCAGCTCCTGGCCCGTGTGGTAGCTGAGGAGAGGCCCGATCTTGAAGAGGCCAAGAACCAGCTCATCGTCAGTAACGCCAAGATGAAGAGCGAACTGAAGGAGATTGAGGACAAGATCCTTGAGAGGTTGAGCTCCTCTGAGGGAAACCCAGTGGACGATGTTGATCTCATCCAGGTGTTGGAGGCGTCCAAGGTCAAGGCTCAGGAGATCAAGGTCTGTAGAAATAAGGATGTACTGTAACCTGAGAATGTAGGGATTTGAAGTCGTTTTCTGAAGAAAAATATAAGTTTGAACAGGTCCATTTTAAGAAAAATGTAAAAATTATTCTTGTAAAGACAATGGTATTGACATTTCCTCATACGTTGTTATTGAGTAAGTATCAATGAAGTCTTTTAGAGATTTTAAAGGCAAAGCTCCCAATTATGGAGACCTGAATATAGTGTCTGCTCCAGGACTCTCAAATTTATTCTACAGCTACCTTAAACAAAATAAAAGTGTTACCAAAGTCTTCAATTGTAGACTTTGAAATGGCCTTTTCCAATATACTAATTTGCATTGTTGGAAAGTATAATGTGCACAAATGAAATCCAAGGAAACTTGTAGTCTTAAAGATTACAATGTGCCCAAAACTAACATTTTCACTTCAAATTTCATCAAAATTCTTGCAAAATTAATTACACCAAACTCTTGACAATCAGTTTGTATTGAAGGAAGGTGTTACGTTGTCCTCCACTGGCATGATAGAAAAAAAAACCACAGTTGTGGTCATCACAGTGCAGTGGCCACATATGTAAAACGTAAATTTTACAGTAATTACAAACGATTTGAAGGCATACCTATTCTGAAACCATATTCATTCATTGAACTCACACTGTAACTGCATGGTTAAACTTGTATATATTTTAACTCAAGTCGAGCACCGACTCATGGATGTAATCTCAAAGTACTTTGTATCCAGTGGAAAAGGCGCTATATAAATTGCAACTATTATAATTACTATCATTTCATCTTTCAGGCTAAAGTGGTTGTTGCTGAGCAGACTGAGCGTGAGATTGACGAGACCCGATCTCAGTACATCCCTGTAGCTGTGAGAACCCAGCTTCTCTTCTTCTGTACCACAGACCTAGCCAGTGTGGATCCCATGTACCAGTACTCACTCGGCTGGTTCATCGGTATCTTCTTAGCTGGCATTGCCAATTCAGAGAGGGCTGGTAAGACTGATAGTGTAATAATATTTATCTGTATTTTCTTTACAATTCAAAACCTTGAAAATTGTAAAGCAAGGTGAATGGGAATTAAAAATAGATGAGTGCTTTGACATTTTTCTTTTTAGAATCCAGGGCCCCGTCTTATAAAGAGTCGCGATTAATCGCAACTTATTTCCAATTGATATCAATCGCAACTGTGTACATAGGAGATAGGAGACTGCAAACTTTCGATTGCTTGGAGGACTTGCAAATGATTTGGATCAATCGCAACTCTTTATAAGATGGGGCCCAGGAGTGATGTAGATTCTTGTTATTGCTGTACTTATCATGTTATTTATCATAAATAAAGACAGGGAAAAGTGAAACAGTGAAAACGGTGAACAGTGAAAAACAGGTCTTAACCATTTCAGGATGTGAAAATGATGTCAAGACAATTCTGCTTTATCTGTTCCTATTTAAACTTTTCTCCAGTACTTCGCCAATTCAATAAATCATATATTCACACTTCTTACATGTACATTATTATCACAGGTAGTATATGGTTTTCTTTGATAAGATTTCAACTGTATTGTTTCCTTTGTTTTCTTTTATGCACAGACAACCTGCCACAGCGTATCATCAACATCAATGAATATTTTACCTTCAGTCTCTACTCCAACGTGTGTCGTAGCTTGTTTGAGAAGCACAAGCTCATGTTTGCTTTCCTGCTATGCGTCAGGATTCTACAGAATGAGGGAAAGATTAACATGGTAAATAAAATAGATGCACATGCAAAAAAAGAAAAAGAAACCTTGAAGCAGAAGCAATTATTTTAAAGTCAACGCAGAACGATTATGTACATCAAAATGTGAAGTATAGGAATGTTTAATGTTAATAATGATGATAATGATATTAATATTAATAATATAAGAATTTATAGAATTACATTAGTAGTAGTAATATTAATAATAATAATAATAGGGATAATAGTAATAATAATAATGATAATAATGATAATACTTATGATAATGATAATTAGGGGGATGATGTGGGAGAGGGTCATACAATCTTCTTTTCATATTCTTCTTCCTTTTCTTCCTCTCTCTCTCCTCATTTTGTCATCATGGGAAGGGGAGAGGGGGGAATGTGCCTCCTCATGCCCCCAGCTACATCACGGCTTAGGTTATGTTTATTGTTACACTGCTTTATTTTCATAGGATGCCCTCAGCTGTGCCAATGTTCGTGTGTATTTATGTATTCAGATTTGTTGTGTTCATTTATTTGTTATGCTGTTTAATTTTGTATAGGATGAGTGGAGGTTCCTGTTATCTGGTGGCCCAATCAAAGCAGAGCTTCCCAACCCAACACCGGATTGGCTGTCAGAGAGAGCTTGGATGGAGATTCTCTCTCTTAGTGCCCTGGTAAGATATGTTGGAGAGAGGTAGAGGTAGAAGGATAAAGATGGATAGAAATATGGAGGGAGACCAAGAGAAAATGATTGAATGACTGAATGAAAGAATGAAAGGAAGAAAGAATGACCACAATCATTCTTTAACGAAATTTGATCATAAGACAGTACATGTGATATATTTCCTATTCATTGAAAACAGGATATCGAAACTGCTGTAGTTAGGGAGAAGTAATAGTGCGTGTATATATGAAAGAGAGAGAGAGAGACAGAGAGAGAGAGAGACAGACAGACAGAGACAGGAAGACAGGTATTTTGTACAAGGGATTGTATGTTGGGTCATTTTAAATTAATGATGCCATTATTTATAAATTTACCTCCGTCTTACAATAGATTTGATATTATACACTTTTAATCACTCCAATCTTTTTTCAGGATAAGTTTTCAGAGTTTGCCAAGGACATTATACACTTTTAATCACTCTAATCTTCTTTCAGGATAAGTTTTCAGAGTTTGCCAAGGACTTTGGAAACCATTCTGCAGCTTACAAAGCCATCTTTGACAGTACTGAACCACACAGGTAAAACAATAAGCTGCAAGTTTATCTTATGTTTACAGATTTTAATGAGTTTTGTGTAATGGTTGTTAAATTTGGCGGATTCATCTGTTCTCTTAAAAACATGAGGGTAAAGTGATGCACTGCAAAAATGCCTCATGAATGTTTGCATCCATACTACAAGTATGTAGATTGATGTTTATTTCTGCTCATGCTTGTTGCTGATAAAAATTTAAAAAATGAATTGTATGAAACACATACATACGTATGGAAGCATCTCACAAAATTAAAAATTCACAAGGGCTTATCTTGCCTTCTAATCTCTTTATAAACAAAATTATGATGACCAATGATTTATTATTATCTTGACTTTTTAAAAGGCAAGTCAGTAGATCTACGGCTTTAAGTCATATCCTAGGGAATAGACGAGTATCTTATCAAAGGACATTAACTATTTGCCTTTGTTTCTAATCCACTGTTCTGCCACTGAGCCAATCTCACTTACAGGTTACATTCAGTTGTATTTTAGGGACTCTAAGAGTATACTCTAGACAAAATATTGTACATTTTTCTTCTCGTAGGGAACCTTTACCAGGAAATTGGAAAACAGATCTGGACGGCTTCCAGAAGATCCTGGTACTGAAGTGCATCCGAGCAGACCGAGTCACCAATGCCATGCAGGACTATGTTGCCAACAACCTCGGTCAACGCTTCATCGAGCCACAGACCGCCGATCTTGGCGTGGCGTACAGGAGTCATCTCCGACCACCCCCCTGGTCTTTGTCCTGTCTGTGGGAACTGACCCTGCTGCCGACCTCTACAAGTTTGCTGAGGAGATGAGGTTCTCTAAAAAGCTGTCCTCTATCTCTCTGGGCCAAGGACAGGTCAGAGTTCAAATTATAGTGTATTCTGTCTTTTAATTTGCATTTGGTGTGAATATATATCTGCTGTATTTAAACATTGGTAACACCTTGACCTATGTTGAATACACATCAGTTAGTACCGAGATATCATTAAAAAAATTCTTATGGTAAATTCCCATAAGTTTGACTGTGTTGAAGCTCAAATTACTGTATCTAAATTGGCTCCATTTTCCATGTTCTGAAGTAGAAAAACTCTTCAACTGTGAGGATTTCTTATCTTGCTAAGAAAACATTTTCATGACTGTGGAAGCATGTCAGCATAGGAGTCAGCCCGAGTTGGCCAAATAGCCCGCTAGTTTGTGATCCGGGAAATTAGCCCGAAGTTACAAACCGCATCTTTATCAGCTCGAAACTCGAGCTCGAGACATTAGCTCAAGAAATTTGCTCATTGTTCGCGCATGCATAGTGCAAGATGGACCCTTCAAGCTAACAAATTAACGCGCAAGCCGGTATCAAGAAATCTTCCCAAGTCTTCGGGCTAGTGAAGCCGGACCACAAATAGCGGGCTATTTTGCAAACTAGCTCAATATATGTTGGGAAGATTTCCCTAGCAAATAGCTCGCTATTTGCCTTTTACCGGCCAAATAGCGGGCTATTTCATGATCTGGCCGATTTCCCGGTTCAGAAAAAGCGGTCTATTTGGCCAACTCAGGCTGATGAAGACAGGCCTAGAAGACCAAATATGAGTAGACCACCTTCAGAGTTATTTCAAACATGTTCCCATTAGTATGTGAATTTCTCTCAGTAAAGAAGTGAAATGGAATACCTAGCTGGAACACAAATAAAACCTGAAAGAGAGAGTGAATGAGTATGGAGGAAAATCGTTATTGTGCAGTATCATTCAACCTCTACTACACTCTTTACACTGAATAGGGACCCAGAGCGGAGGCTCTTGCAAGGAGTGCCATGGATCGTGGAAAATGGGTGTTCTTCCAGAATTGCCATCTGTCTCCCTCATGGATGCCTGCCCTTGAGAGACTCATTGAGAACATTGACCCTGACAAGGTATGTGCCCCTGCAGAGTGAGTCACATCACAAGTGGATTAGCTATCAAACTTTGCAGGGCTTCTAGGTGATTTCTGTAAGCTTTGCCACATACAGCTCATCAGGGTTTTTTTTTTTTTTGGGGGCATTGTCATTATAGTTGTCATATTTTAGAAAGAGCCACCCTGGTAGGAACTTGTCACTGTGCTCCAAATTAAGGAATGAGTGATAAGCAAAAAGTTCCTCAACAGGTCTTTTCTATTGCTTTGAATACCATGGTTCTAACTGATTCTTCAAGTATTATCTTGTATTATCAACACTTTGTATCCAATGCCTTTCAGCCTTTGGACTGTGAGAATAATATGAGATCAATAAAATTCTTGTAGTCAATCAAAATCATGAATCATCTGATCTGTCAGGGTTTTTTTTCTCAAAAAGAAATTATAGAGAAATTGTTACATTTGTACCAAACATTGTTCGGTTTAGATTTAAAAAGTGTAGATGAGGCTTGAAAATCTGTCATATTTCATTTTTAATTGAAAAGAAATCTTTTTCTCTTGTGATTATTGATAGGTCCATCGTGACTTCCGTCTGTGGCTAACCAGTATGCCCAGCCCTAAGTTTCCAGTAGCCATCCTGCAGAACAGTTCTAAGATGACCATTGAACCTCCTAGAGGTCTCAAGGCTAACCTCCTACAGAGTTACACTAGTCTGAACGATGACTTCCTCAACTCATGCATTGGCAAGGTGAGTAGTGTGGCTTGTTCACATTGAAGATATCGTAATACGCCTGACTGTCTGAAGGAAAACTGTGCAAGTACTATTGCTTGCATATGATAATTTATATTGTTAACTTGATCAGTACCCTGCAGTTATCAATTTATGGATGATACTATCATACGAATATCATCACAAGGTTATTAGTGTGTATCAAGAATTTATAAGTGCTAATAGATTATGTATACTAGCTATACTCGGCTGTTTACTACTGAAAAATGGACAGATAGTGTCAGAAGAGTTTTACAGTTCTGATATGGGGTTTAAAATAAATGTATTTGAAAAAAAGAAATTCTCTCATAATCTAAGCTGTCAGGATTTTTGCTTTTATTTTTGGCAATTTTGTATGTTAAGTCTTGTTTATTGGAAAGATAAGACAATCTTATTGTGTGAATGATAGAACAATATCTGTTAATCCTGTTCTGATCTATTTCTCTCATCTTTATAGACACATGAGTTCAAGAGTCTGCTGCTGTCCCTTTCCCTCTTCCATGCCATCGCCCTAGAGAGGCGCAAGTTTGGCCCCCTCGGTTTCAACATCCCTTATGAGTTCACCACTGGAGACTTGAGGATCTGCATCAGTCAGCTCAAGATGTTCCTCATGGAGTACGAGGACCATGTGCCTTTCAAGGTAAAACTTAGTCCTACATTACAATGGGACATTGCTCTTACCTTAATTTTCGCTACCACAACTACGGTATTTGGCCCTAGAGGGCAGCACCGGCCATGGGTATATTTGGCAAAGGCACTTCCGGTTCCCATACAAATACAATGGGTCGAGAAAGGGAAAGTCCAATAGAAATCATGATTTTGGAACAAATTAACTATAAGTAACGGATTATGATGGTGTCTACATAGATCTCATCAAATCATCAAGGGAGTTCATGAAACCTGAACAATAGTTTAGTAAAATAAGGAATTAGTTGACACACTGTACATTCTCTATGGGAGCCAAAAGAAACTTTGTCTTATCGTCTTCCCCAGTATTGAATCTGCGCATGTGCTGACCTGTGCAGTGTGGAAGGAAGGTCGCCATTTGCTGTAGGGTCAATTTTATGTAACTTTGATAATATGACTGTGCCACTTGCACTTCTCAAGGGGAAATTTTACCAAGTTTCTTTCAATATTTTTTTATACTATAAAACTGCTTCATACAGGTGATCACAGGGTTGTCATGTAGCCAATTAAGACCAACGTAATGAACAGTGCAGTCTTGCTAAATGGAGCCTTTGTTGTGCTGCTTGGCATCGTGGCATGTCTGCGAATGTGTCAGTTGGCAATCGTCAAAAATAGGCTTATTAAAGTTTCTGAGCTTCCAGACCAAACTGTCTATTGGACACTAGTGTGATTTAAAATTGAAAAAATTGTGTCCATTATGACCTAAAACCTAAATTGTTTAACAGATGTTTTTTTTTATTCTGTTGTTTAAAAGTGCTGCTTATCAGCTAGCTCTTGGGTAATCCATTGTAACTGTTAGTACTGCATCTCGAAATGAAACAAAATGGTAACCATAAAAGTGACAACTGAAGAACATTGAATTTTTCACCAGAAGTATATACCAGTCAATTAACAGTGAGATGGGTGACAAGATTATGCATTCTTACTTACATGTATACTTCGATTTCCAACCCCTATATGTAGGTATTGAAGTACACAGCTGGTCATATCAACTACGGTGGTCGTGTTACAGACGATCGAGACAGACGTTGCATCATGAACATCTTGGCTGATTACTACTGTGATGATGTTCTGGAGGAAGGCCACAAGTACTCTGAGTCAGGCATCTACAATCAAATCCCAACCAACCACGATCACAACGTAAGTCACTAGTCAAGACATTTCTTATTTAACCCTAGAAGTGCTGCGGAGCAGCAGTATCTGTCCCCTGTATGTTTTACATGATTGATACGTCTGTGAATTGAATAAAATATGTACTTTGCTTTCATGACTGTGGTGTAGAGTCATGAACGTCTTTTGATACCTTAATTGACATAATTCAAATCATCAGGTACAGTGCACTTTCAAAAGCTGCTGCACTGCAAGCAACCAATTGAAATATTTTCTATGCAGAATTGTCAATATGGGAAATATGTACATGTATGTATGTATTGAAGTTTTAAAGTGACTAGCAATGATTCTTCCAAACTGCATGAAAGATAGATATGAAACTTGATGGGCCAATGCAGGATAAGATGCTACATGCCGTGTTTAAGAATTTTTTGTTTGTCCAGTCATATCGCTGAATAATTCATTTTATTCTCTATGATTGCAAAGTTCAACCTTCAAACCATGCGAAACAAATATATTTATTCTGTATCATACCATGATATGATAAATTACCTTTATATTTCTTTTTGTTATTGACTTTTTGTACTTAAAAAAAGAAGCTGTTTAGACAAGATTGATGTATTTAAAAAAAAATCTCAACCTATCTTTCTATAATATCTGTGTGACTGCTTCACAGGGTTACATGGCCTTCATTCGTAGCCTCCCCATCAACGATACCCCAGAGATCTTCTCTCTCCATGACAACGCCAACATCACCTTTGCTCAGAACGAGACCTTCACCACCCTCAGCAACATCATGAAGCTCCAGCCCAAGACAGCATCGGGAGGCGGAAAGTCACGGGAAGAGGTAGGTTTAAGATTCTTTAGATGTGATGTAGGGACACACAGTCTTCTTATGGTTCACAGTTTGAATACCATCTGTGGCAATAATGTCCTTTGGCAAGACATTGATCTACATTTGTGCCACGTACTCTACACCCAGATGTAGTAAATGGGTACCTGATAGGAACTTACTCTGTAAATGCTTCGAGGGCAGGGTAATAATAGTACTGTTTAGGTGCATAGAGCATCCTCAGGGATGGATATAATATGAGTGCAATATGATTGTAGCTATTTATCTCTCTTATGGTATCTTCTCCCAGTCCAGATGTTAATAGCAACATTTCTACAAAATTTGTTCATAATCTGTCATGTGCACTCTTGCAATCGGAGATTCTAATGATTTTGTTGGAAGACAAATGTGACATTGACAAAATCAACATGATGATGAAAATGACCATTTACGTAATGTAATAAAATTTATACTTGAGTGCCTCGATACCAATTATTTTAATCACCTGTTACAAATAATTGTATTGGATGCAAATTGCATATGTTACATGTTGTTAGGTAGGGCAAGCCATAATGTTTGTCCTACCTAGCAACAACTTATGTATGCACTTTGAATTTTGACTATTGAGATACATTTATTCGTAACAGGTGAATGAAAAAATTTGTATCGAGGAGCTTCACAAAGGCAACTGCATAAATTAGGTTACATTACAAAAATTGCCTATAATCACAATGTGTAGATACTGTGACAAGATGGTTTTAAGAACTTTGTGTTTTGTAATGTTTCCTTTTACCCTCAGGTTATTGAGGAGTCAGCTAAGAGTATCCTAGCCAAGGTTCCCCAGCCCATCGATGATGTCATGGTGTCCAAGAAACATCCTGTGATGTATGAGGAATCCATGAACACTGTACTCATTCAAGAAGTCATCAGGTAAATAAATCACAAATCTACAGAATTTACACTTTTTGATAATACATTATTGAAGGAAAAAATATTATCTAAAGATCATAATGGTGAGTACAAACAGTGGCATGAACGGCCTGCCATAGTTAAGTCCAACTTAAAGTCGATCTTATTCTTTGTGAAACACCCCCCAGTACACATACAACAAAAGTGGAAATGAACATACTGAAATTATATCTTATGTGCGTATAACCAGAAGAGCGTTTGCTCAGAATTTTCAGATGGGAGATACTAACTTGTACATTGTACCTTTATTCATATTCATTCAGGTACAACCGGTTACTGACAACCATCCATAGCACCGTGAAGAACCTACTGAAAGCTCTCAAGGGTCTGGTGGTTCTCTCTCTGGAGCTGGAGACCATGTCTAACAGTATCTTCAACAACACTGTCCCAGACATGTGGGCTGGCAAGGTAGGTGTCTTATGCATGTTCACCAACAGACTCATTATCTGGATTAGCTGTGTCAGTTCAATCATTTAATTCCTTTTGAATTAAAATAAAATCTTGTTTCTTTTATGTGAATACTAAGATAACTAGTGTATGGTTGTTTGTAAGCTCCACAGAATTTACAGTTTGAAGTCCTACATGTGGGCAAAATCATATTGTAGTTAACAGTATAATTGTTTAATTGTATGTGAATCTATTTGATCACCTGAACCAGAACACGAGGCTAACCTTCTCTCCATCTTCCTATCATAGGCATACCCATCCCTGAAGCCACTCTCCTCCTGGGTGACCGATCTGGTGGAGAGGATGAAGTTTGTTGAGTCCTGGATCTACAATGGCATCCCCAGCGTCTTCTGGATCTCTGGTTTCTTCTTCCCTCAAGCCTTCCTGACCGGAACCCTGCAGAACTACGCCCGTCGTGCCATCATCTCCATCGATACCATTGGATTTGACTTCCAGGTAGGACACCCGCTGACTCAGTTTTACTCGATGAGGATGGAGGGGGCTCTGTTTCATAAAAAATTCTGATCAAAAACAAAAGCCAACAAATTTGCTCTCAGCTATTGACATGTGATGATACCATTACTATACATGTTGTTACCTATTATTGACAATTCAACACATGACTCAGTTTAAGCTTAGTGAGGTTGGAGGCTTTTGGGGCCTAATTTCATAAAACATCTGATCAGAAAGAAATGCCAACATTCTGTAACAAGCGAATGACATGCCATGATTTTGGTAGATTATAACAGTTATCGTACATTGTAACTTGATTGCGACAAAAAATGATGACTTCGTTTTAGCTAGATGTGGCTAGGGGTTTCCTTGGCCCTGGGACCTGTTTCCTAAATTTCTTATTGATAACAAGTTACAATAACTTAATAAGCCACTGAAATCATTGAATTTGATTGGCAGAGAGTAAATTCGTAACAGAATTTGGGGATTTTTTCTTGATAAGACAGGGCCCTGTTTCATAAACTTACAATTGAGAATGGCTTCATCTATTGAAGTGTATATAAAGTGTGATATCCTTATTACCTCTTTGATAAACATGAATCAGAAATGCAATTTTGTTGATGTGTGTTAAAGTCTTTACTATTGCAGAGTGGAAGGCACTTCTTTAAATGTAACCCTAGATGTATAACACCCACTTAATTGGCTTTTCTCATAAGTGAGAATGTTATAGCATAAACTGATGTTGATTTTTCTAGCCCAAAGGGGATTATCATGTTAGCAGTGGTCAGTCCATCTTTTCATTCTCCTTAAACTGTCCATATTTTGTAGAGAATATTTAGATAGTGACTTTATCTCTCATTTTTATTGACAACCCCATTTTTTCAGGTTTAGAGTTTCAAACCCTTAAGTGGCAATTGGGGATGAAATGAAAAGGTAGCTGTGTGCAACAAAGTTCCTATGCGTGTTCAATTGTCTGTGTGTCATAAATTTGAAGCGCATTATGCCTATGGCATTGTAGTTAGCTGTGTTTTTTTCCTACAGCTATGTGTACAAAGCTTTAGACAGTTTTAAATCTAAGGCTATTTTGTAAGTTGCTGTTAAGTCAATCCGTATCCTCTTGATTCATTGATGATATCTATAGGTCAGGAAAGAACCGGCTGAGCAGCTGACGGAACGTCCAGAGAGTGGTTGTTTCATCCGAGGCCTGTACCTTGAGGGAGCGCTGGGGTCACGAATCTCACATCCTGGCCGAGTCCCGTCCCAAGGAACTCTACACTGACATGCCCGTCATGCAGCTCATCCCAGCAGCCAACCGCAAGGAACCAGAGAGTGGGATCTATGTTTGTCCAGTCTACAAGACTCTCACAAGAGCAGGTATGTAGGCATTCAGCCAGGATTAAATTATCATCTGGTGCTACATTTGAAAATGCTCCATCATTTGGATATATATACATCACTATTGGAAACTTAAATGATGGACATTTGGAAAGAAGTATTTAAAAGAAAAAGACGAAATTGATTCACGATCATATTTGATTTCACTCAACTTCAACAACATTTTAACATTTTCCAGTGAGTGCTTGGCCATCTAAAAATCTGTTATGTTACAGTTCCACCTAAAGACTTTATATAGACATTCCCCTTTTGTTGCTAAACTTTATAGCCACTGCTTGACATAAGCTCTGGCACAGCTTAGAGTCCTTGATATAATCAAGGCTGCAGAATTTTTGATAAGAGTATTGCTTGTGAAATTAAAATGTTATAATAATTTGATGTGCATGTAATTATTGTTTTAATCTTTAATTTTCTTTCTTTTGTTTAATCAAAATCTTTCTATTGCATATGTTATTATATTTTTTCTTTTCGCCCTACAGGTACCCTCTCGACCACTGGTCATTCCACCAACTATGTCATCGCTGTGGAGGTACCTACAGACAAGAAACAGAACCACTGGATTAAGAGGGGTGTGGCTTTAATCTGTGCCTTGGATTACTGAGCCAACATTATAAAGATCGTCATAGAGAAACTTTGAAAGGGCACTCTTCATTAATACAGCACATTCAAATGTGTAGTACCATGTATTCATATGCATAAAAATGAAAGTACAAATGAAACATAACTACCGGATTAAGAGAAGTGTGGCTTTTAATTTGCACCTGGATTAGTAAGTCAACACTATCAAGATCATAACATGGGAACTTTAAGGATAACATTGTATTCAAACGATATAAAAAACCAGGGCCCGTATTCAATTCATTATGCGATTTAAATCATTATTTTATTTAGCATTTTCCTTGGCTAAGTAATAAATCTTAATTCGTATTCAGATTACATCTAAGAATTTTACTTAACTAAGTCAACTTTAAGGCAAAATACTTACTGATTAGCTTTGTGACTTAATGGTCAATCCAAAATAATGTGCAATTAATGCACCACCTTAAATGCGGGCTAATACAATTGTGCGTAGCTTATAATGACTGCGTATGCAAACCACATGCCTGCCAATCAAGGCACCCAAAATTGAAGGCTTAAGACAGCTAGGGAGCTGTCTTGAACTCAGGGTAAAATACTTAGCCAAAAGCTTCAACTGAATACCAAAGTTGGCTATATATTTTACCAAAGCCGGACAGTGAGTAAAATACTAATATTTCTGAGCTAAATATTGAATTGAATACCAGCTCAGGTTTTTACAAGAATATAAATGGAACAAGACCTGAGAGACAGTCGTCAGGATTCTGGCTTTCTTTCTTCATGCCCATGTTTGGCCCAAACTATCAAGTTTGACACTTTTAAAAGGAATTTGAATTCATCACACTGAGATTGTATATAAGGGATCGAAATTCCAGTGAAAATGTTCATGCCGAGTTTACTGCTAAAGTTGTGCTAAGGTGTCTTATTGATAATTCACATGCATTTGAATATTCAGATAATTCCCAATTTGCTATGGTATATAATTTGAGTGTATAGAAGGACTTGATGTGTTCAGAATTTGTTTGTTTTCATCTTGGGATTTGTGTGTAATGCTTGATTGTAAATATGATATTTCATCGAGCCCCACACTCACCAAGAAGTGTACCTAATTATAGAGGTGTCGTGGTCTAGTGGATACATCACTGGACTGTGCATCACATGGTTTGCGGTTCAAGTCCCGCCACGGCACTAATGTCCTTTGGCAAGACATTAACCTACATTTGCCACTCTCCACCCAGGTGTAGTAAATGGGCACCTGGTAGGAATTTATGCCTTTAATGCTAGAGCCAGGGTAATAACACTACTTTGTAGGCGCCTTGAGCATCCCCTGGGATGGATATGTGCAGAAAATAAATGCAGCTATTACTAGTATTGTTATATGTATGTATTCCCCTTCATCACCTTGTGTCCAATACTTTGAGGTTTCCTTGACTATTTTGACCAAAGAGAGACATTTTATTGATGTATATTTAATTGTCACTCCTATTAGTCAACTGAATAATTCACTACTTCCTTTTATTGTCATCTTATTTTATCCATGCAAAGTGTTTACATTGAACTCGCTGTGTAGGAAAATTGACAATGCAGTGAAGTGGTACTGACTTCTAGGATTGTTAACCATTCATTTTGCTGTTGCTATTTATTCTAATGGGTAAGCTTTCAATATATAGTTAACTGCCTAGTTTTGAGGCTAAATCAAATAATAAGTTGAAGCATTTCAGACATGTATTCGCTTTACCTGAATTAATGTATATATAAATATATATTTGTATGTATATATATTGTAAGTAAATAAATTAAATATGAAAGTTTTATTATGTAAATAATACAATTTTTTGTATTTGTATGCATTATTCTATCAACAAATTATATTTATGGGGACTTCAGGTCGTTCAGAAAAGGATAAAGTTGTTTGTTTACGAGAAACGTTTCCGTCCTCATAAAAAATAAATATTAATATAGCCCATCTTTTTTATGATAATGTGTGTGGCTTTATTACCTGTTCAAAGTATTAAAACAAAAGTCTGCTTTTTCATGAATTTGTATGTGAAATGAATAAATAAATAAATTCATTCCTTGAAACAAACGTCTAAATTTAAATTTGTGTTTTGATATGCATTCTTTAAAATTAGTGGTAATCCCATATATCTAACTCCATATATATAGTTTAGGTTTAACTTGTAGGAAGACTGAAATTGTCATTTCAACGCTACATGAAATGTGATGTATTCTTCAGACTGGGACTATTAATATGCATTTGATCATAAAGAAGATTTTTTGTAGGATTTTTTTTTTGACTTTCCTGTACAAATTGCGTTTTGAAAACAAGTGTTGGCTCTTAAAGCCTGTCTGCACTAGTTTGGCCAGGAGGGATTAGACCTCCCTGCATGGTCACTGACAGGTGGTTATCTCATCAAATCAGCTTTCAATTAACATAAGAAAAAGGGGATCATGGGGGACGAACAGGTACTGCTTAGGCATTGTTTGCTATTATAGAGGGCGCAAGTAGTGCACAGGCTTTAATTCAAAAACAATTTTGTTTTCTTCACACATTACTCATATATATGTATATATACAATACCATATGCTTACATATGTATTATTTCGTCTCCCTCCCCCAAAAAAAAAAAAGTCGCAACAGAAAATGCATGAAGTATCAAACTGAAATGACATTTAGATTAAAAATATTAGGATCATTTATATTATAAATGTTAATCTACTATTAACACTGACGGACGCATTGCTAGTTTTCATGGCTATTAAAAAGTAAACAGCTGAATTTCCTTACTTAAATAATCTGAATTAAAAGATTGAAGAAAGTTGTTCATGAATTCCTAGAATATTGTATTAAGTGAATATAAACAAAAAAATAACTAGATTACATTCAAACCTGTTAAGTAAATAAATGTAAATGGTCACTGAGAAGAGACTAACACCAAAGCATCATGCATGATTCTCCGACCATGATTTCGGGCGCCTTCATAAAGGTCAACTCTATCTGAAAGTTAGTGGCCGGATTCCGGATTCCCCCTCCCTCTTTTGGGGAAGGGGGTGGGTCGGCTAAAGTTCCTCCCCACCCACCAAAGGAACTGATGATGTACCAAGGGTACATGTAAAGTAACACAAAAAGAGTAAATGTATAATATTATACGACATGACTAGTCTCAATAATAAGCACTTGTAATTTTGTTTCAAGTGGTAAAATATAGGTTTAGGAACGAAAAGAGACACGTCGCGTACACGCGAAAGCGTGAGTATTCGTGATTTACTGGCCTGTAAAAAAAATCGAAGTGTCAACCCTACACTTCATTGATTAGATAGCTTGTATCTACGAATGTACTCAAAACTTGATTACGTGAGTGATCGTAACAAGCCATACTACTAAACTTTTTAACGAATAGCAGGTTTTTTATATTCAACAAACGATATGATGCTGAATATGATTGATCCTATTCATTGAATGTCTGAATGATGTTATATATTTGTCTTTCAAAAGCGAAATAAAGGATTTACTGTACCTAGTTGGTTCTACTATGGTGGTTTTAGGAACAAACGAAATGACATTATTTACAATGGAGCCATGCCCATAGACGCCATTTGAAATAAGATATTTATTAGCTTTTATGGGTCATCCTGGTCAAGTTATATATTTTCTCTGTCTTCTACGAATAAATTAATCAATATCAAACTTGGTTAACGTGGCTTTCTGAACGAGTGGTACAAGCTGTTTCATAAATTCCCATAGAGTTGGCTGTCTCAACGGAGAAAAAAAACTTACTACTCTTAAAGTAGATGCCCATAGTCTGAAGTAATAAGTGTTAGTTACCATAGCCTAGAATAAACCTATATTTGGTTAAAGTTGACATTCTGAGCTAAAACATGATACTGTATATCGCTTGTTGTGTACTTGGCTCTTTGAACAAATGATATGATAGCTGTATATCTTTATGAACAAAGGATTCAAAGTATACTGCTTACTTGCTAAATATACATGTAGTTAGTTTTCTGAATGAAGTATGTCTCAATTTACTGTATAAAGTTGGTGATACAGTTTAGTTGCTTTCTGAGCATAACACGAGTTAATTAAGTCATACATAGGCCAAAGTCACTGGTCAAAGGTGTATTTCTTGTCTTTCTTTTTTAATTGTTACTGGCATATCAGTCAGATTTGATTATTCATGCCATGTGGGGGAAAAATTGGTTTGAAACATTATTATTGTAGGTACACGTTGGAAAGTACAAGGTTATAGTTGTACAGGTCTGGTTGGCGTTCTGAACAAGTTTTTTTAATTGGTAACAGTTGGCTTTCTGACGCTAGCTAATCATCTAATGTTCATTCATTCAGTGTTAGGCAAAAGCACTAATGTCCAAGCGGTCAGACAATGGTTAGTCTCGGTGGGCAGTGTGCTCGCTGATTGGTCAGCGCTTAAATTGAATGACATCACAGGTGAGAGTTGGCGGATCAGCGGTAAGCGGCATAGATCACAGGAGACGTGTGATGTTTCAATCTCGTTAAGTGGTAATAATCATGTCCTGGTCGAGGAAGCTAATGGCAAAACTTTAATAAATAGTCCCATGTCTATATTAACCTTTCATTCTAGCAATTGGCTTCCAATCATACACATCTCTGGTAAAACTTGGATAACATCGGTGTTTAATTATACATCATCTTAACTGACTGTTAGCCCCCCAATCCTCCACAGGGAAAATGGCAACGCATTTATCCTCGAAATATATTCAGGTAAGATACATTTTTCATCCCTACCTCTTTTTCTCTGCCCGTGTTCTCTTTCTTCGTCTTTCTGTCTCTCTCTCTCTCAACTCTCCCTAGCTCTGCTCTATCTTTCACGCCTCCTGTTTTTCATAGGCCTACATTATGAGTTTTTGTTAAGTATATCTTAACATCTTGAAATCCCTGACGATGTCATGTTCATCCAACAAAAATGATCAAAAATGTAATCCCATGTACTCTTTATCTGTCCAGGTTCCCTACGATTCGTCTGAACTTGGTAAACCAAGCAATCTCGCCTTACTGGCTGCCACCGTCAACAAGATCGGCACTCCATCACCACGCATAGCAGGTAGGCGACAGGTACTGAAGACTCCTTCAACACGCCAGCAGGTAGCCATCGAGTCTGCACGCGATAGGTCTCCCGTGCCTCAGCATGTGTCACCGCTCACTCCGCCAACTACACCACGGCAACGATCGGATACGCCAGCGACCTCTCCTATCTCTGTGGCGCCACATCCAGCTGAAGTCTCGAATACACCATCACCGTTACACCGCGTGGCGCCTCTTCCAGTTGACTACCCAATGTACCACCCGCTACCTATCCCCTACTCGTCGTACCCCGTGGGGCTACCTGTTGTGCAGCCCATAGTACCATCGATGAGCCTCGACGTACCAGCCTGCTGCGGCCTTCAGTACCCGCTGTACCACGACATGTACCACATGAACCAGGCGATGCTACCACAGCTACCGGTGACGTCACACTTCTTTGGCATCTACCCTCATCATGATCTTCCACTTGCCAGACTCCCGTCATCATTGAAGGCTTCTTCAGTTCGTCGAAGATCGCACTACCGAATCGGTGGACGACTAAGGCGGCAGGTAGGGGAGATCATCGACGTCGTATCACTGTGAACACTGATCAGTTTGCCATGCACATTACATTTATGATTTTCTTTTTGCCCTTTTCGGTACTTTTTTCCTTGTAGAATATTTTCTTGCCACTATGTTGTCACAATTATTGTGCAATAAACTGAGCTCATAAACATAGTCAACGAAACTTATTGTTTTCATTTCATGTCCCCGTATTTAGAAGAGAGATAGAGAGAGAGGGGGGGGGGGAGAAAATGAAATACAAAGAGAGTGCTTAAGAGGGAGAGAAAAGGAATAAGTGACAGTATGAAGAAATCGAGAGTGTAAGAGATCAAGTGTCGAATTGAGATGGGGTGGTAAATCAGAAGCGGAAGAGAGAGAAAGAGAGCAAAAGAGAGACTAATCACAGTGACGGGATTGAGATGGGGTGGTAAATCACGAGGTGGAAGAGGAGAGAGAGACTGATCTCGGTGACGGTTGTAAGAGATCGAGTGTCGGATTGAGAGGGGTGGTAAATCAGTGGAAGAGAGCGGAAAAAAAGATATGTCTGACTGGAAAGTGTCGAGAGTATGGAAAAGGAGGAATATAGATTATTTGTGGAGGTCGGAATTAAGATAAAAGGGAAGAAAGAGAATTAAGAGATCGAAATTCTCTCTCTTATGCTGGGCACGATACATTTCGCCTTAAAAAAAACCTTTCTGCATTGTTATTTTTCACTAATGACATGTCGCCTTTTAAAACCAGATCTCCCCCTGTTCCTACCACAATTAATCCTCTCACTCCCCGTTCTTGTTCCTCTTTTCTGTTTAATTGTCAATTAGTTTAAAGGAACCTCGAACAAAGCCTAAATTGGTGTCATTGAATATACAAGACAGTAAGCATTGAATATGAATTTGTGTGAAGTGTAAACATTAAATATTATATTTTGAGGTTAGCAACGAGAGTATATAGGCTACCTTTAATGGCCTATCTTCACACTTTATATTTGACCAAGATGAAAAAAGGGATTGTCCAAATGATGTGCAATAAAGGTCAATAATTATTAGCGGGGGGGGTGGTCATCAAGCCTAAAAATTGATAATAATATTGATCGGATGAATTTCAGTTGATCATAACACCCCGGCAAATTTTCGTGAAAACCGACGAGGGGAAGTACGGCGTTGGGAAGTAATGAACGTGTGAGACAGAAAGAGAGAAAGGGGGTGGGGGAGGGGGATAAGTAATGGTTGAAAGGGAGAGAGGGACAAGGGGCAAGAACATATGAGGAACAAATTTATCCATTCTTGACAGATAGAGTTTATATCTTCTTGGCACTTTATTGATCAACCTAAAGAGTCATAGAGTCGAGAATAAACCATATTGTCATAATCATTTCATGAAAATTGATAATAATATTGATCGGATGAATTTCAGTTGATTATAACACCCCCCCCCCGCCCCCCGGCAAATTTTCGTGAAAACCGACTAGGGGAAGTACGGCGTTGGGAAGTAATGAACGTGTGAGACAGAAAGAGAGAAAGGGGGTGGGGGAGGGGGATAAGTAATGGTTGAAAGGGAGAGGGAGACAAGGGGCAAGAACATATGAGGAACAAATTTATCCATTCTTGACAGATAGAGTTTATATCTTCTTGGCACTTTATTGATCAACCTCAAGAGTCATAGAGTCGAGAATAAACCATATTGTCATAATCATTTCATGAAATAAGGAAAGAAAACATTATGGTGACAGTGTGTTAAGTCAATGAAGCTATTTGGACACACATTAGTGTTTATATCCTGGTTCAAAGTTGTACAACAATTACAGTCACAGGCCATTGTCCAAAGCGTTATTGGCCACCCATCTCTGTCTATTGAAACCCTCCTGAATTACCATTGGTTCTCATCCCGTCAACATGGTCAAGGGTTATCAATCGGACAATGGTCAGCAGTTCTGTGATTGGTCAATAGTGGCTCATGAAAGATACGACGCATAAGGAGCGGCGAGCGGTAAAGATGAAATAATCTCTCTGATCGTATAGACTTCATTCATTCATACCTCTTCCTGTTCTTATTATATTAGGGTTATTAGTAAGCACTGAATTATCTGACTTGAATAGGGGCGCTTTTAAGTAGGCGTACTTTCAATTTTACCTGGTTAGTTAATGTCAGACATTTATTGGTGACTCATTGCAGGATGTTCTGTAGCATTTCATTTGCTGTTCAGTATACTCAATCATCACATTCATATCAAATAACGGGGTCTGACCACTTGACCGAAGGCCCGCGAGACCGCACGTGTAAATAATATGCCACAAGCTTTCTACCTGGGCCGAATTTCGGCAGCGTATGGTTGACAATATACATCATTTATGTCCCATTCACAAGACAACAAATAAATAATCATAAAGACCCTATACTAGTGCACATAGATTCATCATGACACATTTTTTTGTATGCACCATTGCAGCTGTGAGAGTGCTCTCATTGATTTTGCTGATGAAAAAAGTGCACTAAAAAGAATGGTCTTGGTGACAAAGGTTTGTTCATCAGACAATCAATTGCAGTCCATTTTCTTAGTAGCTGATTTGGTAAAGAAGAAATTTTTCTTCATGGGGCTGTTCGTATTTCCATAGGCCGATAGGCATGCGTGCATACTTCATTCTATTAGATTTAATACAGTCGAATTTAATAAAGTCGAATGTACTACATGTACAAGAATCATTATTCGATAGTTGCAATACAGACGAGGTATGTAGAAACAAAATAATATATATGCGTATTGCAGTTGCTAGATTCATGTAACGATTTTTTCTCTCTTCCTCTTAGTAAAGAGTTTTTTAAAACGAAATATGGCATTGTCGTTGTTTGTACTTTGTGAGTTATATATATATATACATGTGTTGTATATATATTTTTATATTTACACGGTTTGTATGTTGTATAGTATAGGATTGAAAATTTAATGAAATATGAAAATGACATGTAGCTGTTAGGTATGTCCAGGTGGATTTAGAAATGCAAGACAACAAATCATATTCAGAATACTTTTGACTGAGATTTAGGAGCTAAATTTATTGAGAAGTTTGCAATTTATTCTTTGTGTTCAAGCTCTTCTTGGTGAAGTGTGGTCATATGCAACATACAATCACCAACATGACTTTACATAGTAAATTTAATTAATTAACAGTGCATATAAGTACACATATATAAGTGAATATAGAACTAAGTGTAGTAAGTGACACCGAAAACTCTGAAAATGACCATCGAGCTGAAGGATAAACTAAAAGAGAGGTCCGTAAACGTGCAAGTCTACTCCAAGCGTTGTGACTTTAATACACAGATGTCATTTTCTCTAGTTATTAGGACTGTTTGATTTGGTTGTGGTGGTTATTTTACCTGACTGCTAAGAAAGCATAAATGCTTGTTAGTAAGCGTTGTGTACACTGAGCCTGTGGTGTGGGTTTATATAGTTGTGGCATGACACTGAAAGTGCTATCTACTCTATATAGCACTCGGTACGCTAGCTGTGTATATGACACTTAATACATTTTATTGGGGTTTTAAAGTCTCCACCCGGCTTGTACGCTTCAGATTATGCAACTGAATCTAATTTTCATGCTATGGAGGGGAAGGGGGATTCCTTTTTGAGTACTTCATCACAGGTCGTATGAAGTTGCTATAGAAAATTTGTGACAGAGTGTTGATTTCAGGTTTGAAGAAAAAAGAGATACATTTACGGGGTGGGAGAACGCCCTCCTAGGGTGTATGCCGCCTTAACGCTGCTCCACATCTGTGATTTTCGCCAAAATTTAGATACAGTTCACTGTAACGACGAAATTGTTGCTTTTTTGATAACTTGGATTACCTTAATACCTGTGAAATTTATATAACCAAACTAATTACATGGTACTCTCAATCAATGAATAGTTTTCATGGGTTTTAACATTACTGTCCGGGAAAGATTTTAAACATAGCACATTAAATTACATATTTTTATATACCATTCGCAGTTATATTCTTCCCCTGTCTAAATAGACTTAAACTTCAATTTGAACATACTGAACAATGTCATCACATAGCACAGATATGGGAGTCATTTGGAAACCATATTTATGATGGTGTAGAGATAGGGATTGAGAGATGAATTAATAGGCAGGACAAAGACCACCAACCAGGCGTATATGTCGGGTGTGACGTCGACCCCGACGGTCTGGACTAGGATACCAAGGATGATGATTGGCATCCAACAGAAAAGGTCAGTGCCGACGATCAGCAGCATCTTCAGCGCCATCTTGATCTCGTTGGCCGATTGGTTGGTGCGGCCGACTTCAGCGCGAACAAAGCGGACCTTGATGAAAATGGCAATGTAAGAGAGAAGAATGACAACGAAGCTACATAGATTGATACCAAGGAAAAGAACAATGGAGTACTTCCAGGTTGATACGGTTGAGCCAGCGATCGTGGTGTAATACGATATGCCGTACTGGTTCGATGTCCGGGTGTCGGACTCTGTTTGGAGATCCGTAGACTTTCGAATGAAAGGGAGTCCAACGCATACATCACTGAGACCATAGGCATCTGGATTGAGGTTATTCAGCAATACGCCTCCCACGCTGAGTAGTACAGATGCTAGCCAGATAACTGCAATTGCAACGCGGGTAGACACAACGCCCAAACGCCTGTTGCTGAACGGGAACACGACACAAAAGAAGCGGTCAAGACTGAGGAGGACGAGCAAGAACACGGAAGTCTCACTGCTTAGAACAGAGAAGAACCCTGCGATCTGACAAGGAGTGCTGGCCCTCCACTCCTCAGCACGACCCTCCCAGAAGTAAGACTCTCCGATGTTGATATCCATCACGGCGAGGAGCACCATGTATAGACCCATCAAGAGATCAGACACGGCCAGGTTGGTGATGATCATGGCCTGAACCTTGGCTACCCTGGTCGTAGCGGTACTCCTCAATCTCAAGACCAAGACGAAGGTGTTCCCCAGTAAGGCACTTATCCCTAGGATCCACATGAATACCTTGATGGTAAAGTTCTGGAGGAAGGTCTTGCGGCAGGTGAAGAGAGGATGAGGAGGGCGCTCTTCAACACAGTTTACACTGGCCGGCGCCAGACAGCAGAAACGTGAATCGTAGACATACCTGATGGAAATAATGAACATGTGAATTAAAATGTGGATGAAAGATGAGATATCTTCAGGATAAAAAACTAAGTTGTATGCGGTGTCACGACTAGTCCAGAGGAAGATGATCATGATCCATTAATGTGATATTATCTTTTTAAACCTATAATTTGGACAAGCGTGAAATATTTTCAGGAAAATAACAATAGTCAGCGTTTTGCAATCGGGTATAGTGCCTTTGATAAAATTATGTAAGATCTAAATGATTTCACTTCGTCTGTAATTATGTTAAGAGTAAATTTTGGTTGCTCCTTTTTATGACTCATACTGTATGTTTTTTCGGGTAATTGTGACATTGAAGCCCTTAAAAATGCTATTTTACGAAAATAAACAATGTGTAACATAAAAAAAACGATTTAAACTGAATTTTTTATATTCTAAAAACTATTGAAAAATCCATCCAATCTTTGTCTTCCGCATCCCACTTTTCCACAATAAGTTACTATTTTTGGTTGTATTTGTTAGTATGTTAGTATGCCTGCATGTGATGTATAATCTTTGCTTCATAACAATTAATCGTATATCTTACAGGGAACTTTGGCAGACAAAGCTATCATATGTTTTTTTTTTAAGTTCTCGTTTTCATTTGATATAAATTGTAAAGTGAAAATTTTTTTATACATTGCCAATAATGTTGATTACTCTGTATTTTCATTTTTTTTTTGTATGAATGTTTATTTGCTTTAATTGTATGTTTATGAAAATGAAATAAATAAACGTTTGATTGATATATACGTTCACAAGATAGGAATTCATATCAACATGTGTTTTCATTTTATCATGCATTTTCACTTCATAAATTCTACTGTATAACTCAGCCATCAGGCTGTGGATTTATTTTTTGTGTGTGCAATAAATACCATTTCGATTAAGAAGTTCCATAAATATGAATGTGCATGACCGGGTTTCATTTTCCTGTCAAAAGTTAACCCAAATACCCGCCCCTTATTGGAGAGAGAGAGAGGGGCTCCGTAGAAACGAATGTGCATAACTGGGTTTCGATCATTTCCTTGTCAAAAGTTAACCCAAATGCACACCCTAATTAGATAGAGAGAGAGAGAGCTCCGTAGAAATGAATGTACATGACTGGATTTCGATCATTTTCTTGTCAAAAGTTAACCCAAATGCACACCACTTATCAGATAGAGAGAGAGAGAGAGAGAGCTTCGTAGAAATGAATGTACATGACTGGGTTTCGATCATTTTCTTGTCAAAAGTTAACCCAAATGCAAACCTTTTATTAGATAGAGAGAGAGAGAGAGAGAGAGGATGAGAGAGATATGAACAGAATGAAGGAGACAACAAAATGTCGACTTACAAAGCAGATAAACTGTCCAGGCCTTCAAAGATGTCAGGATAAAGTGGGATTGAGTTGGGGCTGTTGGATGTAATGACTCTGTGTAATGAAACAATAAGTAAAAACATTAATCTGAAAGTATGAATTGCGGCAAAAACCACAGCACACTTTTTATTGCCTGTTTGGAGTCAAAAGGGTCATATCATTTTACACAAAGTTAACGCCCTTCTGACTTCAAACAGTCGTTTTATTAGTTACGTATATTTGTTTGTTTCTACCTCATAATGATCTGCTGTAATCAGCCATTCAAATTTTACACTAATTATCACACCATACGTCCAATGATAAGGGGTAAATTAATTGCCACATCAATGCAAGTCTTGAAAAAATAGCTATCGACGACGCATGGACATAGGATTCCTCTTTACTTTCATCCACAGATCCTTTATCACCCAAATGGGATACTCCTATGTCTACCAGCCTGATTTTATTGACTTTCACAACCAAATTATCCATGATCAACAGATTCTAGGACAAGATAGACACTTTACCCTTCTAAGAAGAATTTACAGGGAAGTTCTTAATTAAAAACAAATTTGCTATCATAAAATGTCATGATGGTTAAAATGTGACTTATTGCAATTCAGTCCACACATGTATTTACATTTATTGTTTCATGGTTCACAAAAGGGAAGTACAAACTCACGGATGCTCCATCAAGCGAGAATCTTAACAACTTACAAGTCCGTTAGTTTGGAGAGATTCTTAAAAGTTCCCGGTGCAATGTATTCCATTTGACTCTCGCCAAGATTCCTGATGGAAAAGGGGGAACAATATATCTAGTATCCATTAAAATAAATCGAATTGCGTTTATAACACGATCACAAGTACACGTACGTTCTAAAATTCAACCTAAGGCAACTTTAATAGCTTTGTTAGGCACATATTGAAATGTGCGAACATAACAATGAGGTATTACGTAATCCGACATGATTTCTACAATAGGGTGTTGAAATTGCTCATGAGTTGATTTTGTTTAAATAGTTGCGATCGTGTTTTCTTGAAAATGCACTTAGAAAAATGTTCGTTCTTTACAATATATACACAGAATATACAATGAATATGTAACAGGTTTTTAGGTATGTGTAATAAAGTATAATTTATTTTCTGCTTTGTACGATCTTTATAACACGATCGCTACTACTTTTGTAAAATCACTTTGTATATCCCATCCATCCCACGTAGTTCGCACATTTTAAAAGTTTTTGCGATCGTGATAAATGTCAAATATAGAAAGTCTACGAGAATTATGGATGCATTGCAAAATAATAAAACATAAATCGTAATTGTCATTAAGGCATCAGTTGTAATATCGTGTAAAGACTTGATCATAATAAGAGAAAAAGAGTGGCGCCGAACAGAGCTATACCGTTTCAATCAAAAATCGATATTACTTACGCCCGTAGCAATTCTGTTGCGATCCCGTAGAACAGAGAAGCGTTTATTGCTGTTAATTGGTTCCACATCAAGATTCTAAAAACGAAAAGGGGGTTGATGATGGTTGTGATGATGGTTATATAACAATTACAGTGATAATGCATACATAACAGCACATTTTTCATATAAGTCTACAAAACTGTTCTAAAGTGCTGCCTTATGGTTCATATAAAGTACAACTTTCATTGTTTCGTTTTATTTAAAAGAAATACAAACGACAAAACAAAAAATTTGCATTATCAACTTCTTTCACTAAACAGTCTTTCAGTAAATTGTACTAGTCATAGAAAATACGTTTTAATGAGTTACAACAATTCAGGAAAGAAGGCATCTTTAAAATAATCGTGTAAACATACAAGTAAAGAGGAAGGAAATATGACACAGTTTACATTCAATAAATAAATATATAAAATAAAATATATATATTTTCTCACAAGAGCATAATTATAATCTCAGGGTAATACACTTTCAATGTACTAATAAAAGCATTGAAGGTTGTAAATCCGACGTGTTCTTAAAATTGGAAAGTCATTTTGATTCTAAAAATTAAAAGATATAACAAAATGAAATGAAATACAATTAGACATAGGCATTGGTGGGCAGTGAAGTAACGTGAGTCGAGGCATTGGTGGAGGCACTGGTAAGATGAGGGGGGGGGGGCACAATTATCATTTAATGGATGAAATGTGATTGAACAAGGTCGAAAAGGTGAGGGTATCGGAGATTGTCGCAGGGGTGATATCAGCTGATAGTTTTACGTGACCTTTCACATATTCTCCATTTTATTATTTTTAAACTCTCCCTTTTCTCTCTTATGGCCATTTGATGGAGGCACGTACCACCATGCCCCACGTAACTAAGCCATATGGGTGAGGTACATTCTTACCCCGATTTCTTTGAGTTTTAACTAGATAATTTAGCATTTGTCGGATATTTTCCATTGAGTTTTAACTAGACAATTTTATATTAGTGGGATATTTTCCTTTGAGTTTTAACCAGACAATTTAGAATTAGTCGGATTTATTTGCGGGATATACCTATCGTAGTGAATCTAGAAACTGATTAACATGGGTCAATGTATACGGGATGACAGGGCAGCCTTGCCTGTGTTTGTCTATTTCTCTTGGTTTCATAAATGGGTTAGAATTTGTCCACTTACAATCTCTGAAACGAATTTCCGAGATCCTTAAATGTCCCAGGGCTGAACTCCGTAATCGAGTTGTTCTTCAGGTCTCTGTTGAAAAGAATTAACTACCTTAGAACTGGAACAGGGTTAAATGGACCATAGTTATTAGTATAATTATGATATCATTAATTCAGAGAGACTAAGAAATGATAAAATAATCATGACACATAATCTAAAGAAAAAGATGGGGAGAGAATGTTAAAGGGGAAAATTCCATCGAAATAGAATGTGATGGAAATTGGCAATAAGAGAATACGTGAATTAGAGAGTTCAACATACTAGTAAAACCATGTTGAAAAGAACAACAAATATGAAAGGAAAAGGGCCTTTTATAAATCTCTTATCTATTATCATGTCTCTTTCTATTATGTATTATATGGAATAGATCTGAATTATTCAATAAGAGACTGGTATTATTTACAATATCCTTTCTTTTATCTTTGACATTTGTAAATGAAGGTAGCATGAAATAAGAGTCCTACGTCTTACATGGCAAAGAGACTGTGTAAATCTTGAAAGCACCCGTCTTCGAATCGGGTCACATGGTTGGAATCCAAAGTTCTGAAACAAAGCACAGCATTTCAAAATATTAAAAAATAACATAAATACTAAAAACAACATTGCTTTATACATGTATGCCAACAATTATACCTTATTTCTCGCAATTGCGTTAGGAGTGTCAATTTTGACAGACATGGTGCATTTTAAAAGGGTTCACTATCATTATAATATTCATTGTTCTTGTTGTTGTTGTTATTATTATTATAATTATTATTATCATTGTTGCAAGTATTATAAGCATATTTCATTGTAATCGATGAAAGGCTTATATATATATTTATATATATATATATATTACCTCACTTACAGCATTCCCTCAAATTTAGTCGCATTTTTTTGTGTGTGTGACTTCTGAATTGCCTATTTTGTAATTGTCATAAGTGGACTTGTTTTATTGTCATGGAGCATTAAAAAAAATACTTTTGGCATCCACTGTACCATTAATTTTGTAAATATCTAACTAACTGAATTTAATATAATAACTCCTGTGTAACATTATCTTTTAATGCATGAAGTCACGTTCTTCTTTTAATTGTCATTAGACTAATATATGTGAATCTACAATTTATAACCTTATTTCATGTTTTCTTGTATTTTACTGTAAATATGACAATATTAGTCTCCGGACTTTTGCCACGTTTTGTCATGTGCATAATCAGTGGCGCGTCCAGGTATTACGGGCCAACGGAGGGGGGGGAGAGGAAAGGGCCCACCGAATAATCTACCACAAGACCCCCTCTAAAAAAAGGGGAGTTTATCGCATTTTCAGATGCGTTTTATTTATCCTTTTCCATTTCACTTCATTTCTTCTGTGTACTTTACGTATTCTAGATAGAGTTTTGCCTCCCCCACTTGGTGACACCCCTGGATCCTGTAATCAGTCTAATGATGATAATCATGATAACAAGAGGGTTCATGCATAGCAGTTATTACATATCTGTCACGCATCACACTTCTAGCGCACCAATATTACCGCTCTGCCTTTAGTCTGTATACAGCGACTGCTAATGTACCTCAGTAACGCCGAAGAAGTCGACACATAACCGATAGCAGACCAAACGTAAAAAATAAATTACTCTCATTGGCCGAGAATAGGTAAATCAAAAAAATAAAATGAAATCTTTAAATCGACTCAACTCAACTCAAATTGAGGTCAATATGAGTCGGTTTGTCAGTGTGACTTAGGTTTTATCACATCCATTTACCCCATCTTGGTCGATCAAATATCACATAGACACCATTCACTAATAATCATTAGAAAACTATAAACTATGTAAAATAACAACAACAACAAAAATAATGATAATGATAATAATGTTATTATCAATAATATTATTAATGATATTAATGTTTATAATAATAAAAGCCTAACAATAATTATAATAATGGTGATAATAATTATAATAATAATAGAAATAATGATAATGAAGATGATGATATTAATAATAATAATAAGAAGACGAACAAGAACAAGAACAATAGTAATAATGATAATATAATAATATTAATAACAACAACAACGCCAGAAAAATGCTTATATTACTCACATCACTCCCAAGTAGAAAAGATTTCGAAACAAACCTTCCCCCAGAACAGTCAGACGATTTTTTGCAAGTTCACTGATATACAGATAAAATATAAAATCAAACACGATGGTAGTTACTTTCGAAAACTAAATTTAAAGGCAATTTAAGAATATATTCTAGGGAAAGAAATCTAACTGAAATGTAGACCCCTCCCCCCAAAAGTATACCTACAGTATGTATAGCCGAGATAAACCGTCGAATACTCCTGGTGGCAAGTAGGTTAATTCACACGATTCAAGATTCCTGAAATTAGATTTGAAACAAACGAATAATTAAAAAAAAATCTTTTGTGATGATGATGACGATGATAACGATAATACTAATGAAAACAATATTAATGATGATGATGATGATGATGACGATAATAATAATGAAAATAATAATGATGAAGAAAACGATAACAACAAGAATAATGATAATAATGATAATACTAATGATAATGATAATGATAATTATTATAATTATAATAGTGATAATAACAATTTTTTGAATGTTTCTTGTAAAGTTGTTTACCACTTGCAAACAACCAAATCAAATTACAGCATTATTATTACCCCGGTAACTGGACTCAAATATTATTCCGCACAATATAAAGCACATTCTCCACTCCCTTGAGAGCATTCTAGCCGGTCGCCTTTAAACGGGCGCGCACATGCTTATCCAATCACATTGACCTTAGCATCCTTCCAATGCGGAAAAAATGCTTTGCTCAAGGACATAAGTGCTGTGCCGGCGCTCGAATCCACGACCTTTGAATTCCCAATCAAGCGTTTAAACCACTCGACTACGATACCTCTACGACCAAACCTCTACAAGCAAACCTACCTCTAGTAGCAAACCTATATGAAAATATTCACATTTGGAAGTAACACGATAGAGATAAGAGAGAGAGAGAGAGAGAAAGAGTAAAACCGAGAAAAAGCACACAAACGTACATTTAATACCGATTTCATATAAAAAAAAAAAAAGTGCTAATAAATCATCGTATGATGTATATGTGATTGTCCTAAGCATATAGAGACATGCCTTAAAAAAATCATCTCAAATTGCATTTTTAATTCAGATATTCTACTGATAGTAAATATAGATACTAAGTAATATTGCATACCATACCATTTTTATCGTACATATTAATATAATGCTGCCTTCTTTGAACTTTTCACACACTATTTACACTAAGCTAAATCAAAACAAAGGAATCGAGATGATTAAGTTTACTTACAAATTGTTGATATTATGCAATCCTTTAAACGATCCCACTTCTAAAGTCAGAGGAATGCCTTTCATATTGCTACAAAAGAAAGTGATATACGATAAAAAAAATGGTGATTCTCGTTATTACAAAATATTACATATGACACGGAAACATCTACTACTCTTTATTTTAATGCATTTGAACGTATAGAATACTTTAATTTGATAAAAGATAAGGTTTCATCAATTTGTTGAATAAAAAATATGCTGCGTGAAGATTTACAGAGACTGCAAGAGAGCACGAACATTCTACTTATCTTAGAAATTAAAAACTCAAAATACAAAATTGAGAATATAATAGATTTAGAAAGGCGACCGGGTGAATGACTCAGGTGTGAAAATATTGCAATTTATAACTATAGTCAAAGTTTGAGTCTCAAGTGAGATGACAATCAGATTATTTAACTAGATAGAAGTAGTTTATGACCTCAAAATGCTTGAACGTATTGTGTGCGTTGATGTGTGGAATGGAGTGGGTGTGGGTGAGGTTAGATAAGTTTGTTTCTGTATTGAAGTGTTTAATGAGATATCAATAAACTGTATTAAGAACAAAATGGTTTCATTTGGTGGGTGGTTGGGGGTGGGCGTGTCACCTGTCTACGAGATGAATGTAATAGCAATTTACAAAGAAATTTATTTTTAAAATTGTGTAGGGGTGTCGTCTAATCTTTTCCCCCTATTCCTTTACCTTAAGTTTACCTTTTGGGGGTGGAGTGGGAGTTGGGGGAACTGGCTCCGTCATTTTCATTGTCTAAAAGGACCTTGATGATATTATCAGGAGTATCGCTAAAACATTTTGAATAAGGATTGTGCCAACAACAAAAATAACAACAAATTTGAAGAAAAAAATGTGAAAAGCTAAAAATATAGAACAAATATATTAATGCTACCACTCTTACTCCTAAAACGCATAACTTGTCTGACATTCTGAAAATGTAAAGTTAGAATTACTATAAATATAGGTGTAAGTATTTTGATTGTGGTACAATAGAAAAGTACAGAAGCCGAAAACCAATAATTTTGCAGTGCATATAAATATATGGTTAGGTATGCGGTATCAGGACCATGCATGACTGCCTGCGAAATCATTAAATTGCACAGAGAGAATTTTTTATTGAATTAAGATGATTGAAATTCGAAGCCTGAGGAGGCCTTGCTTAAATTTGCAGCAATGTGCCTCCTTTTTATCTTCCCAACCACTTGACAAGGCGATTCGCCTTTTGGACAAAACTGAGCATGCACATTCCACGGAGAGAGAGACATCTCCGCTCCCCCCATAGGTAACCACGGGGAAACAAGGTTCTAAATAAGGCTTATAATTCGCCTAGTATGTCTTTGAAATTGCGTCAAATATGACTATATGAAATTTGAAGACATGGAGTACCATAAAATAAACTCGAAAAGCTGAGGAGACCTCGCATAATTTACAGCAATATGTCTTCCTGTGTCCTTCGAAAAAATCTAAACCACCATACATTTTCACCTCTGTTGAGTACCCCTTTTAGGTACAAAAAGTGCTACCCCTTACATCCTCTTATAAGTGTCCCACTCACCTCATATCTGAGAGATGACCCTTTTACTTTGACAAGTGCCCTTTTCTCTTTTTAATAAGTGCTTTTTCCATTCTGATACGTGCTCCTTTTCACTTCTGATAAGTGCCCCTTTTATTTTGACACGTGCCCCATTTTCCTTTCTATTAAGTGTCCTTTTACTTTTTGATAAGAGCCCCCTCCCCTTCTCATAACTGTCTCTTCTCACCTCTGGGGGTGTTTCACAAAGACTAAGATTGACTTTAAGTTGGACTTAACTATGACAGGCCGTTCATGCCACTGTTTGCTCTCACCATTTAATGGCATTGGTCTCTCAAGGGACATACAAATCATGGTCACAAATCTACAGAATTTACATTTTTTGATAGTTCATTATTGAAGGAAAAAATATTATTCAAAGATCATAATTGAGACCAATAGTGAGAGCAACCAGTGGCATGAATGACCTGCCATAGTTAAGTCCAACATAAAGTCGATCTTAGCCTTTGTGAAAAAACCCTGATGTATGTCCCTGTTAAAATCTACCCCTTCCCACCTCTCATTCTCCTCCTTTCTGGTGCAGTTAGAGTTCATTCCTGTTTGCTTTGGGACGTAATTTTGTATTAGAGTGGATATGCCACGATTGTACCCTTTTTAGTTAATGGGGTAAGCAAGAAGTAAAGAAAGAAGAAAATAAGAAATAAGAAACATCTTGATAGAGGTATACACTGGAATTCTTAAATCTTGCCAATGTGTTTGCGTGCCTTGTTTAGCGAGTCGGCACTCTCCGTAATTAATACTCTCTGACTTTAATAGTCGACTCTTTCTTGGTGAATACATTTTCTCACTGGCTGACTGGTTTAATTCATGAAAGTTCAACAAACCATCATGAACATAATGCTTTAAAAATTGCTCATGCCATTCATTTTTGACAAGTTTAACTTTTAGCATTTTCTGACAGGGTCACTATTTGTGTTCTTCGATTTCCATTGACAACCATCAAAGTCAAATGAATATTCCTTATCACTGTTTTCCATTTTACGAGCAAATGTCAACAGATCCTTCAGTGTTAAAACTTATATGCTACATAATCATGAACTACTGAAAAGATATTACTGCTTGTATCTTGAGTGGTTATGTGTTTCTCACTAATCTAGGTCAACGAGTTTGCCTGTTGTGTGTACGTCACTTGCTCATGTTGTTAACAATGACTTTTAGATATTTTTCACCAACAATCTTCCAAGTCTTTACCAAGTAGGCGAGTAATTAGCGTATGATTTAATCGACCATATTTTTTCGGAGCGCAAGCATTTTCTCACTGTCAAATTCACAAAAGCTCTCAAAACATCAAAAGTGTTTTCTACACGCATGTATGCAAATTTATAAGGCTTCAAAAGTGCTCATGCCATTCATTTGTGACAATTTTAGCTTTTTGCATATTCCTACAGGGTCACTGTTTTTTGTTCTGCGATTCTTTTGACAACCATCGATATCACATGAATATTTCTTATCATTGTGTACGAGCAAATGTCAACACATACTTCAGTGTTCTAAATTAAACTCTACAAAATTATGACTACTAAAATGACCTTACTGATTGCAATGTATTTTGAATGGGAAAGCCTTCTTACAAAATAATCTAGGTCGGCAGGTTTACCTATTGGATGTGCCTCACACTTGCTATAGATGACTTAGTGAAGTATTATTGACATCAGTCTTCATGTCTCCAGCAAGTGGGGGCTTATCCAACGTGGCCATGTTGATATTTTCCCCTCAAGTTTCATATACATAAATGCTGAGACATTGTTTAATTTTTCACTCTGCGTATTATCACATGGTTACTATCCTTGTTCTCCAGTCGCATTCAAATGCAACAACGTATACTCAATTTTCTTTATCATTGCTGACAATCAAATGTCAAAAAACACTTTAGCTTTCAAAAGAAATTGTGACACGAATCACATTCTAACTTGAAGGATTGGTATTTTGTCTGGGAAAGTTTTCTCTTAAGGCTTTGTCGGCTTATGTCTCCTGTTAAGTGAAAACATTACATCGGATGTCGAACTCATGAAGTTCTCTCAAGACAGAAGTAGTTCTTACACGTACATGTAATGCCTCATTAAATACTCGTTCTTTCGTAACCCTCAAAAGAAAATCAAGAATCCAAATGCCTGTATACGCGTGAATACTGCTTTTAGCATAATAGGGGCCGGAGTAGGGGCTATACTAATTACTATTCTTGCTCTTTATTTCTCTTTGGCAAGCAACAACGTTTTATGAATATTCTTTGTCATTGTTTATAACCCATTATTAGATGATGAAGCAGATCCTAATCAAATGAGTGATTGAGAGCGTACACGTAGCCGGTAATGACCAGGCATTTATTTTACCTAACACGTAATTTTACTAATGACCGGTCATTAGTAAATACTTATGACCGGTCATTAGTAAATACCTATGACCGGTCATTAGTAAAATCATATTATAAAACATCATTTTATAAAACTAATAAAAAAATCATCTTATAAAACAAATATTACACATCATTTAGTTCGGGCATTAGTAAAATTACCCACGCTCGGTACCTTCGAAACAATCCAAACACCCTCGGTATCGCCTCGGGCGTGTTAGACTGTTCCAAAAGTTCCTTGTGTGGGTAATTCTTACTAATGCCCTCACTGCTGTGTATTATTTGTATACTGTCAATAGCTACTTCAATGGTCGAACCTAAATGTCATCCCTAAATGGTTCATCAATTGACATTTTCACACTGTGAGTGTTCTCACATCTCGGCCGGGTTGACTTTTTTTCATCACACCTGTTGAAACGGCTTTTCATTTCTTAAAATAGAGGCTTATAATGTCCATATTAACACGAGAAACCTTGCCTTTTCTTTGTTTTTTAGTCTTTCGCTTGTCAAGTGAAAACACTAATATCATGGTGTTTCATGCGGTCTTCTATAGGTTGAATGCCAAATTACATGAATGCATTCAAAGTGATCAATGCTATTCATCTATTTTACATAATTACATTTTTAGGTGATATGTACTATTCACCTTTTAAATTCGTTTTTTTTAAAAATAAATTCTTTCTTTGTTTACATTTCTTGTGGAACAGATATCTCAGAAATGGCAATTGCATTTTCCTTCAAAGTTGGCGCAATGGTAGACTCTGTTGAGGACTGGACACACGAATCTTGTCAAGTTCGTTTGCATGATGTGACGTCATCTAGACGCCATTTTTGTGACTTTCGCATATCTCTAATATTTCTATAACCAATTGCATGACAATTTCATATTTCATATCATGTCACAAAAGTGACGCAAAATTTAAAAAAGTCTCAAAATGCTCTCAAATTAATTTTGCATGTATATTAGGCCATTTTGGCGCGCGTGTTTTTCCCGTCCTTCGGCCTTATGAAAGCTAAATCAATGTACTTTTCTCACGGTTTGGGTTCCTGATCCTATTCTTGACAATTCTAACTCATTGCTAGACCCTTTTGAACATTCATTTACAATATGCACACGTAAAACCTCGAAACTCGAAATGCACGCCCACGCGAATTTTGCTAAAGATGGCAACAAATTGTCAAAATGGCCAAATTCGAAATCTGCTTTAGCTCCTCAGCATATTCTAAAAGGGCTTGGAGTGTAGATGCGATTTCATGCGTCATTTTTGCTTTACAGAGGTTATGACGTCATCATATTGCAATCTAAAGTGAGGTTGTATATTCTCAATCTTCTTTTGACAGTGTCTCTACTTGATTTTCTTCCAAATTTTAATATGTTGTAGCGGAGAGTTTGCGCTTCAAGGAACGTAACATATATTTATCATCATTTAGAGAATGGGATCAAAGTCAATTTCAGAATTAAAGGTAGAAGTCAAGATTTTGGCCCCTTTTACCAATGACCACGAGTTGCTTACTATGCAAAAAACATTGTTATGTTACATTATACCACGAAAAAAGGTTAACAGTGTTTAGACATCACTACAATTAAGACAATGCATGGGACATATGATAGTATTTTATTTTATTCATTAAATGAGTACATACCAGAACCATATGTTCTGGGATGCTTTAGACAGTGAAATTAAAGAATCCCTTTGTCCCAATAATTTTAAACTAAATTTAAAAAAAAAACTGCTCAGTCAGTACCCCCTACCAATAAGTCAACCCTAAGAAATGAGACCGGCAGAAAAAAGTACGTCCCTAACGATCCCATATTCAGTCCCTTCCTCGATCTTCACGTTCCTGTTTCTCACTCTACAATTCTCCCCCTCTCTCTCTTATTATAGATTTACTTAGGCGTTCCGTAAATTTGTTTATAACTTTTGCTTTTTCATTTTACTCTAATTTTGACTATTTTGACTAAAACTGTCTACTAATACTATGTAACTAAGTTTCAGGGTCTTGCGCCACAGAAGCATTGCTTCTTTAGCATGCCTCTCCGTCAAATGTTAGGTCAACAATGTTTCGTTATCACTTTCAGTTCTTCAATTTTTCTATTTTGTCTTTTTTGCAGTCTTATTACATTGTTTAATGTCATTATTGAATTTATATGTACCATGTACTTGTTTAGATATGTTCATAATGAAACGGAAATAAATAAATCAAACTCCAAAAAATAATAATCCGCAATAACAAAACAAAAATGCACAAGTGCGCTATGAAAGACAGAATGTGGTTCTCTTTGATATACTCTCTTTAAAACCAAAAAGTCAATAAAGGAGGAATGGAAGAAAAATTAGAAAACATACTCTTGTAGAATATATATGTATATCCACAAATTAATGTGAGAAAGGGGGGGGGGGAGCAATATAAAGAATGCAAGGAAGAGGCAGGGAAAAGGGAGAGGGTGTTAATGATAGAAAGTGGAGAGCCAGAGAGAGATGGGAGAGAGACAGACAAAAAAGAGAAAAAGACAGTGTGTGTTGTGCGTGTGACCGAGGGTGCGCGCGAGCATGTGTGTGCGGCATGAGATAGAGATATATACAGAGAGAGAGAATTCAAAGAAAGAAACCACACGTTGGTTAGATTATATCGAGTTAAAAACAATATTAAAAACATTAAAAGAAAAGACTATTAAATTGGCCTTACAGTATGACAGCCTTCTTTGCCGTGCTCTCAATGTTGTCTCTCTTCCAGGCTTTCGTGGCGTTCACCCAAAATGGCTGCCAGTCACGTTCCTCACAAAAATTCGTTGGAGGGTCCTTGTCATTGAAAGGGGCTTCACCGCACACATATCCATCCGGGCATTTCATAATTTCTTTTTGAGAGACCACAAAACCAATAAAAATGTACAATCAAATAGGAATCATATATACACCAGAGTCGCCCCTGTTATAATAGCTTAGTGGTTAGACCGCAAACCATCACCACAGTCACAAAGGACTTCCAATCTATAAGAACATTACGTAAACGTGTAGTATGTTAATACTTTTAATACTTTTCGCACATATCAATTTTTTAATAATAATGTTGACGATAATATAGTTCTTTTGTACATTGAAATTTTCGTCTCTGGGGTAACAAAGTATAACGTCGACTCTAACTTTTGCTTGTCATATATTCCATGCGTGAATTACACTGCACTCTTTTACATGAATCTCTTCTGAAAAAGAAACATTTTGTTTAGCTTTATTTGGCTCATGCTCATTTTTTTGTAAGCTCTTAAATTGTTACCGTTTAGAGAATCCCATAGGCCTTCTGCAACAAAGAAAACACTTTGCAATAGGTTTGACGGATAATCTCATGAGGGCAACAATTTAGGATTACCGTTTTCGTCCTACGATTGTATTGTGAAAAACACTTTATTACAATTAGAATTCGGGAATACAATTTACCTCGATAAGCAAATATTGGCTAAGTAAAAATACTATGTATAGGTCAATTAAAGAATACAATTGATGATCCAACTTTAACAATACAATTGATAGGTTATTAAAAAGAAACATTTCATAGGCCAATTAGAAATACAATACACCAAAATCCCGAAAATATTAATAATAATGATACTGATAATAATAATAATAACACAACAACTAATGATAATTTTCTTTACCCAGTAAAGCCTATGAGCATCAGCTGTTCTCGCTGAGACCCCTGCAATGATTATAACCCCAACAATTGCCAGGTACCCATTTACACCTGGGTGGAGACTGAGAGTGGCAAATTTTGAAAAGTGTCTTGCCAAAAGACGTTAGGCTGAGATTTGAACCCCTTAACCCTTGGATTGAGATTTGAGTAAATAAACCACTGCACCACAATTCATCCACAATTGCGGAATCACAATAATGCAAATCCAAAATTGAATCTACTTAGTAAATGAGGACGGTTCGATGAAAGAGGGGGTCTTACCGCAGTTGTCTTCATCATCGCGTTGAGGGCAGTCATACCATCCGTCGCATCGATGTCTATCGAGAAGGCATATGTCAGCATCGCGACACTGGTAAGGACACTCTATGTCTACGATAAGAAAAGCAAGCACATGTGATGATGGTGATGTGGTGGTGATGATGATGATGATGATAATGATGATGACGATGATGATGGTGATGATGGTGAATTTTATACATTCACGTCATACGGCATTTCCATTCTAGTATAAGATTTTTTTTTCCTATGGGGGGTCGTATCAAGGTATAAGGCCCGGCAGCTTCACCGGATTGTCCGTCCGACGTTCGGATATCTTTATCTAAGACGATAGGTTAGTAAAAATACTACTAGAGCAACTGCATATGCTACTCGTTTATTGAATGCACCAAAGGCTTTGTGGAGACGTAGACGCTATCGAAAGTGACCCAAATGGCGGTTTCTGTCAGGTGTAGGGTAGATTTTGATCATCTTAATAGTTTGTTTACCAGGGGCAGTCATCGAAGCCTAACCAAACACAAAGAGCACAATCGCAACTACATGTATTTTCGAAATATCGACTCAAGGGCGATTTCAGTATTCTATTGTACATCCCATAATTAAGTTACGCACAAGGCTATTGAAACTGCCTTAGATAGATTTTTCGAAATTCGAAAGCAGTTGCGATCGTGTCAGAGCAACATGTTTGATAACTTAGAATGTTTCGCTTCCTTCAGAGACACCGTCCGGGTGCCTCCCCCAGTGGCGGATCCAGGGGGAGGGGGGGGCCCGGGCCCTCCCTAGAAAAAACAGGTAAAAACACCCTTTTTGTAAAAAAATAAGATGGGCCTCCTCCCTGGCGCTCAAGGGGTGGTGGTTCAATTTTTTTTCAATTTTCGGAGACCACAAAAAAAAAATTGTTGCTCACTACCCCCCAACTGAACGAAAAATCGACCGGCACGATTTTACAAATTTCTATTTTCGGAGGCCAAAAAAAAAAAAAATTGTGCTCACTACCCCGCCCCCCACTGAACGAAAAATCGACCGGCACGATTTTACAAATTTCTATTTTCGGAGGCCAAAAAAAAAAATTGTGCTCACTACCCCGCCCCACTGAACGAAAAATCGACCGGCACGATTTTACAAATTTCTATTTTCGGAGGCCAAAAAAAAATTGTGCTCACTACCCCCCACTGAGCGAAAAATCGGCCGGCACGGTTTTCAAATTTTTCGCACGAAGTGGGCCCCTTTTTCGGCCCCCTCCCTTGCCGCCGGCTGGATCCGCCCCTGCGTAGTAGTATTATGAGGATAGTCGTAGCATTTCTTTTTCTTCAAACGTTTTGTTTCCCATCTCCCCCACTTTCATCTCTTTGAAATTAAATTTTCATTTAAAAAAAAATTATTTTCTGCAATGAACATCAGTTAGCATCTTCATCTAAGATTGACATGTTTCACGAAATCTTCAACAGACACATTTTATTTATAACCCATTATGTTTTGATATTCGTTTATATCTACCAAATCTTAAGGTCTGTTTAAATATCCTAATCGTTATGCTCTTATTAAGCTGAGTATCATTACTTTCTCCTTTTTGTAATAACATTGCATTCACAGTTGAGTCTATCTGTTAAAATGAATTGCGCATTCTAGATATACAATCTCTACCATCATCATTATTATCATCAATAATATAATTTATTATTAATTAAATTACTATTGTTATTATTATTATTATCATTATTATTATCATTATTATTATTATTATTGTTATCGTTATTGTTATCATTAGAAGTAGTACTAGCAGTAGTAGAAGTAGTAGTAGTAGTAGTAGTAGTAGTAGTAGTAGTAGTAGTTGTAGTAGTAGTAGTAGTAGTAGTAGTAGTTGTTGTTGTAGTAGTAGTAGTAGTAGTAGTAGTAGTAGTAGTAGTAGTAGTAGTAGTAGTAGTAGTAGGTGTTGTTGTTGTTGTTGTAGAAGTAGTAGTAGTTATTAGCAGTAGTAGCATCATCATCATCATCATCATTATCATTATCCGATTTGAGGGGTAATGAATCCCCGTGCCCAGTCCCCCTATCTAGTTCCACCACTAAATATAGTATCAATTTGATCCTTTAACATCTTGTAAACTTTTACCGTGGAGTGTCTTCCATTTTATCATAAATAAATATTTTTCCCACCGAGGAAATTGAATACCTACGAGCCTTTGCTTGCAGTAGGTCTAGCTAATTACTTGAATGAATTGGAAAATCATTTTAAAGTAACAGCTAGCCGAGGGATAGTGGAGAACCTTAAATATAGAAGTCAACAATATAATCAAGAAAAATGGAATCGAGAATACATGTTTTAAATAATCGTAAAATGTGCATTACGGTTGGCCTATATTTCGTAAATGAGGAAAAGTTTGGGAACTGCCTTTCCTGTCATGTGTCTGCTCACCTTCAAATCGTCATACTATTTTCTATTCATTCACAATCTTAACTTAAGAATTTAAAAGGGTTTATTACATTGTGCTTTATAATATTGCTAGCAGGCATATTTCTTTTCTTCCATTCATTTAAAGAAAATAAAAGCAAATATCGTACCTCCTTTCAAATAGGCCCAGTTTGCCCTATTGAACAATAAACTTTGAGGAGAATAATCCTCCGCTCCATAATATTTTCTCGCTTCGAGAGTGGTAAAAAACATCATTCAAATAAATTTTCAAAGGTTTTTTCTGCTAATGGAAAAAGCATGCTCAAGAATACTGAATGAAAAGAAAAAGCTGGAAAGAGAACGATGCTTCCGACATTCTTCCTCTACTCTGTCAAATTTTCTGAAGAACGACGAAAAAAAAGTTCACGTGACTTACCAAGGGGTCAGCAGTAAAGGAGATTTGAAATGAAAGGAACCTTTTTTACTTCATGTAAGTATATTAACACGAAGAACGAAAGCTCACTTAATGGTGACTTATTTCCCATTTTCAAAACAAATTCTTAGGTAGGGCTATAACACAAGTAAATATACTCATTAAACATCAAAATCTCGCGTTATCACCGCAGTAGCACACGGCACGGTGCGCCCGATTCGTCATTAGAGTGGACAGAAAATAATTGATGAAACCTCCAGTAAGACTACGAAACGTGGGTCTTCTTTTCTAACTCCAAAAAAGGTATAATTCCTCCCAACGCACCCTGTTTATCAGTCTCTTAATACACCATTAACATACTTTCAATGTTAGGGGCATGCTGAAAGAGGGCCCTTTTACGTAAACAATCGGACACTATTTTTACTCACAGCCCTATCTTACATATGATCATATAAGCAGGCAAACTGACTGAGTCAATCGATTCAAATGTTTATTCATTTCTTTGTTAAATCGAAAGGGCATTATTTGGATGACTATGCAATAAAGCAAGGGCGTCAATCCGGGGGGAGGGAGCAGGGGGGACACGTTCCCCCATGATTTTTCCTAGGGGGGGGGGACATCATATGTCCCTCCCATGTTTTGTCAGAAAAGAAGGGGACCACCAGGAACAACGATTTTGTATACATTGCCAAGGAGATGAGAGTTAAATTCTCGTTAAACAAAACAAAACTTTTCAATGCATTTTCAGTTTTGATCTAAATTTGAACGATAGGGCCAACTGCGTTGAGACGAGTTAAGCATTAAAATATTGGCATAATGCGCTATGCAAGCCTAGGGCGTATCTAGGGGTGTTTTGGGTGTTCAAACACTCACCTTGGCAAAATCATCTTAGTTCACACTACCCCCCATTTTGCCCCCCCCCATTTTGAATTTTGTTGTTGTTTTGTTTACTTAGTGCTCACTAACCCCCACCCCCCACTGAGCGAAATATCGGTCGACGCGATTTTCAGTGCTCACTAAAAGTAACTGTAAAGGCAGTGGCGGATCCAGGGGTGGGGGGCCCGGGCCCCACCCCTAGAAAAAAACAGGTAAAAACACCTTTTGAAAAAAAAATTGTGCTCACTACCCTGGCGCCCAAGGGGTGGTGTTGGAAAAATTACCCTTCCCTGAGGGAAATTTTTTTCAGGTGCCCAAATTTTTATTTTTTTGCTCACTACCCCCACTGAGCGAAAAATCGACCGGCACGATTTTCAAATTTTCGCACGAAGTGGGCCCCTTTTTAGGCCCCTCCCTTGCCGCCGGCTGGATCCGCCCCTGGCCTCCCCCCCACACACACGACATCCGGGTAACATAACCAAGAAAATTAGAGAATGAGAACACACCCGGAGTCAGACAGCCGATTTCATCAGAGAAGTCGTGACAGTCGACAACCTGGTCACACCTAGCGATCACGTCAATGAACTGCATTCCAGAACGGCACATGAAGTCGAGTGTGTTGGTGAGACAAGCTTGAACGCATGAGGCATTAGTACCAGTATCTTCATAAAATTAAAACAATATTAATAATTGCATTTATATATTAAAAAAAAAACACAATCATCAGCAAGAACAATAATAACAGTAGATATCAGGCCCAATTTGCAGCGATGGAATCTTGGAAAGTCCTTTTAATGTGTGTGGGATCACTGAATTATGTGCAAATTTCAAGCAAGGATAATCATAACTATTGGTATGTCGTTTCCATGTGGTAAATTATGCGGTTCCTGTACAACCGTCAATAAAACAATGATTGCTAATACTTTTAATTTTTTTTTAATCATTGCTAAATTGAAAATACCATTTACGCGAAGCGTCCTGACTTCAAAGGCAAAACCCTCATGTATGAGAAACCCGTCACTGCAGAACCGAACCGTCACCATGCCCTCTGACAGTAGAAGTGACGTCAAATTACCACTGACCAATGGGAAGGTTGTGACGTTAGTGCCGTGTGCAGTTTCGCTGCTGTGTGTCAGGGTAAGAGGATCCCAAAAATGTTCTACCTGGAGGATGTTAACCTTAATATGACCCTGCATGGAAAGTTTCAGAGAAGAAAAAGAAAAGTTAACACCCCTTCGAAAACTAATCGTCGAAAGAAAATCTAGGAAAATAACCGAAGTGTAAAATGGAATTCTGTAACCCTTGATTTTATGTAAAGAAATTTTCAATACGATTCATAAACTTTAAGGGATTTTCGATTTTCAAATATCAACCGTTGCTTAGAAAATTTTAACTTTACATTACCATACCGATAAGAGGATAAAGTATAACAAAATGAGGGTTTGGTTGATTGTATAGTTTGAAAAGAACGGGTGTTTAAAAAAGGCTTGTTCACATTATGATCCGGTAAACCGCAGCATATAAACAGCCTTAATGATGTCAAGAATGCATTTGCCCATGTCTAAAGAGAAATAAGGCGGCAAATGATCTATTTTACAATGACAAGGTCATGTTTGAGCATACTTCACCCATCATTCTGCTATTGATAGTACAACGATTTAAAATTTCTTCGTATATTTTAATCCAGTAGGTTCTTTTGTTACAAATCCTTGGAATCCTGCAAAATTGATCAAATTCCAAGAAAGGTGGTGTACTTTTCATGATTCTCATAAAATTAAGATTATATTTTTTAATCTTGGAATTCAATAATCTTCTTCTAGTTTTATCTCTATTGATTGAAATCTGTAGAATCCAATACAGAGCAACATTGCAGTTTGAGCGAACAAGCATATAAGAGTAAATTATCTTTGACATATCTAAAAATTGACAGTTTCCTTTTCTGGCTGTCGGAAATCTGTCAGGGCGGGTAAATTGCCCCTTTGCCCCTCCTTCAAATATAATAGTCACTAGAGGTGCCCATATTGTCGACGAAATCTTTTTCTGTTTATAGACCTACCATTGCGCCAGGGGGTATGTCGAAGCTCCATTCTCGCAGAGTCTTCGGTGGGTAATGATCGGGAAAGTCTGGTGACACCAGGGTTGTCAGATAGTCTTCCATGACCTCGCATATGCATGATGCTTGGACCTGCAGAGCCCCTGCAACTCGATATTTAATTGTTTATTATTTGTATTTATTACTAATTTTTTTGTTAATAATTTGTTTATCTCTTCATTTATCTAATATCTTTGTAGATTTACTTTGAAAGACTTTCAGATAAAATAATGTCAAAACCATGGGGTCCTGTATCAACAAGAGGAAAACACAATAACCATGGCAATGCTTGTAAAGCGCATCCATCTCCATCTATCTCTGGAGAGGTTAAAGGAAAACCAAACTTTATAGCGAATTGCTCTAGAATAAAGCAGCAAAAGAAGTAGACAAGAAATAAGAAAGGTATTAATGTTGGGAGTTACAATCACTATGTGTATGGGAGTTCAATTTAGCCTATTCGGTACTCAAGTGTCACATTGATGTTTTGTATGACAACTCCCCCATTTGTGCAAACACACCATATGACTAAAATGCCATTTTTTCCCATTCATAATGTATTACTCAGAAGGGTATTTTCTTTTTAGAGGAACTATAATGATATGCTATGCATAATGTATTTTGAGTAGTGCCAAGGGGTGAAGGTACCTTGGAGAAAAACAGAAATTAATGATATTTTTGTATGTGACAAATGGGAGAGTTGGCCGTCACTACGTCACAATCCACTTACCAAATTGCTCACTTGAGAATCACGTAGATTTATTGATTTTCTTTGTGTCAACGCTTAACTCTGTTTGCTGGATAACTCTAATTTGCTTCTTTTCAATTTATGCCAAGACTGTACTGTAGTATTAAAATCATTTTCTCATAACCTGCGCCAGGAGTGTTAAGTTGACAGATATGGCGTGTTATAAATTGTCACTTTATTATTTATTATTCATATCCTTCATATTTTTTTCTTCAATTAAAATCGTTAGGTAATTTTTCTCAAAGCATAAAATAGAATAAGCAAATGTAAAAATTGATGGATACATACACTTGAAAAAGAAAGGTACAATGAAAAACAAGTTTCTAGTATTTAGATAAGTTGGACGTGCCTCTATCTATCCCCGATATCCTTCATATTAAAGGTCCGATTAATCTTAAACTTTCTGCCTTTATACAAATAAACTAATTTCAAAGGTTAGATTGCCCTTTTAAAGGTGTCCACAAAATGATTTCAATCAAATACTCCAAGCGAAATCAACATAAGTTTACATGATTACAAAACAATTAACATATAAAGATAAAAAGCAGAATGGTAGTATTTAACAGAAAGAAAATACAGATAAATAAGAAAAGAACAGCACTACTGTAATGAAAAAAAGAATGACTCTATGAATAAGAAAATACCTACAAATTACAAATAATACAATCATAATTCATAAACATCAGATAGATCATTGCTTTGCGAGAGAAAGAAGTTTGCAGTGTTTTAAAATTAATATAATTGTGTTAGAGAACGTAAAGGAAAATGTAATGTATACCATACGATCTTCTAAAATATTTAGTTCTCAGTTTATGAGAAAAGTTGTCAGCCAATTGCATGTCTGGTATTAATCCTTATCCTCTGATATCATGATGTCGTTCTTCCGTAGGTTCATAATTTCATATAATTGGTTATGATTATTCGGAAGGTTCATAATTCAGAAAATTTGAAGGAGGGTTCGCAATTCCGAAAATGAAATTGGGTTCATAAAGCTACTGGTTAATATTTTCAAAAATATAAAAGTAAGCCTACTGAATATTTTAACAAGAAATATATTACCATGATAAGGATTTTCGGGACATCCTTTTCTTTCATTTCTTTGTATTTCTTTGTATTACTAGCTCATATGTATTACCCGTTATCAAGTATATTGATGTAAACATGAAATAATGCATGACATACTGTTAACTTGTTTGTTTTTTAATTGTACATACTGGAAGAAATAAATGAGAGCTTTATGCTCTCTCTCAATCAATCAATCAATCAATGTTAAATCTAAATCATCGTTAGCTCATCAGTATTTTCCGAATTATGAACCTTCGAAAGGATGAACCACATTTTTATTTTCAGAATTGCAAATCCTCCTTTATAACTTCGGAATTATGAACATTCCAAATAATCAACTTTATATCATTTCCGGAATTACAATCCTTTGGATAAACAGAGCTTCGGAATTTTGAACCTTAAGGTGAATGCCTCAAATGTTCGGAATTATGACCCTTATTTCACTTAAGGAGTAATGAACCCCTTTGTATGTGAATCTTCGGAAATGGAGGTGTCGTAGTCGAGTAGTTTGAGCAATTGACTGTAAAGTCAAAGGTCATAGTTTCGATCCCCACCACGGCACTATAAAAAGTCCTTTGGCAAGGCATTAATCCACATTTGCCACTCCATACCCGAAAGAGAAATATGGACCTTTTAGGATGGTGAAAGCCATTGTGATAATTATTGCCATATGCCTTCACGGTGACAGGAATACTCCTCAGGGAGTGGAGGTGGTGCATACATTGCTCGCGTGAATATACCCGATGATCAGGGGCGGTATTCTGAACATTGTTGTAAGTTTTGTGTTATCTTTTGTTGTATCTTCCAGAGATAACACAGCGCTAATATTGTTGTAAGTTGGTATTCTGAAAATCATTTTATCCCTGTGTTATCTCTTGAAGGACCGCCTCTATCTTATCTTTGACACGCCCATTCGTATATACCCTACCAATCAAGATCTATTTTATATAAGCATGAAAAGTAGGTCAACCAATAGGAATATTTTATGCCATATCTGAAGATGCGCCCAGCGCATATAATCATGGGCGTAATTAGTTAATTGAGCGCTTATTACGTGCGTCATCATATGCGCTGTGGCATGTGGATCATGAAGACAAGTCACGCTTTCACTTAGTGGTTTAGAAACATCACAGAGATGAGAGCATTAAAATCGTCATATCCTAGCATGTTATTTCTTAGAAAGTTCTCATCTGTGATGTCTCCGGTCAACACACAATCTTCTTTTAACTCGTCTAGTGGCACGAAATTGGTTTTGGGCAAAGAAGATTGCCGCCATTATATCACCACGAAAGATACAACAACCCCCTACCTGTTGTAAATATTGTTGTAAATACCATGCAAGATAAGATAAGATAAAAGATACAACAATTTTCAGAATACCAATTATCTTGTCATATTATCTCTCGTGCGCATATGCAAATGAAGATTAAGCACTATTTTATTAAAAATACGCACAATTACAAGCGCACAAAAGTTTGAGCGCAGGCGCGGCCAAAGAGATGAGAGAAAAGATACAACAAAGATACAAAAAAAGTTACAACAATGTTCAGAATACCAACTTTATCTTATCTTCAAAGATACAACAATATTAGAGATAACACAGGGTTCAGAATATGTCTACCGGGAAACAATACCATCTGTAAAGCGCCTAGAGACGCTTTTCCGTATTAAGCGCTTTATAAAGCGCTTAATAGATACACCTGTCTATCTATTAAATACGAATGTCCCCCCTCCAACAACAAAATAAATTACAAAATACAAAATACAAAACAAAACAAAACATAATTAGGCATATTATTATTCATTGCCTGAAATGCTCCTATTCTGAATGGGTATATAAAGTTGCAAGTAATTTATTTGTCTATTACTGTATTAAGTTTATCATTCGATAAAAAAATGCATAAATTTCGAAAACCGAGTGCCATCTTAAATTGCCTAGTAAGAAACTATTTCTGTTTATTTCTAAAATGATCTGAAACATCTACTTGTGTGGGCGATTTATTTGTTTGTATTTATACGAAGTTTTCAAAATATATGTTATGACTTTACTTTTTCATCAAAAACATCAAGAAGCCGATCGATGACAACATTATTCATTATTCATGGAAGTGGTTTCCAGTGAATTGGGTAGCCTAATTGCTATATAAAAGACGGATGTCAAATAGTGTTAGTTCTTGATTCCGTAAAACTTTCTAAGATCTGATTGTATGCAACCTGTGTGCTACGGCTGAAAACAGAAATACATTGATGAAATACTAGATGACTGATTTTGGAATAATCTGATGTACACGGATTTTCAGAAGGGTTTATTGTTATCAGATATTAAAGAAGGTTAGTGATGATATTTACTATCATCTTTTTTATGAATTGGAGTCAGCATGATTGAACATCATGCTATCCCGTTGATCTTGAAGATTAATAGGATTACCAAAGTTAGAAATAGCATGCATGAAAAAGAACAAGATTTTCATTTCGTTCGCGGCATCACGTCAAGGAGACCATTTTCATTACTAAACATGTCGAAAAGTTTTTTTTATATAATGAATTGATATAATATTCTCACGGATGCTCTCGAGTTTGAGTAAATTCAGAACTTTCAAGAAAGCCGTCTTGAGCGAAAGGAGGTTCTAGTCTATTCTTTGAAACGTGCACTAACCCTATTGCGTTGGAAATCAATTTTCTCTCACACTCACTCCTAAGGACAATTTGAAAGAACAAACGTTGCTTTGGGAACCATTTCTATCTTTACGGATGAGGTCCAGGGGCCTGCCATAGCGCCCATGGCGGGATGCAGGGGCAAAGCCTTTCCTGGGATCCAGGGATGGAGCCTCCGGTACTTCAGCAATTTAGATAGAACCTTCAAGATGGCAGTCACGAGCGACAGAAATTGTAATTTGAATAATTTCTCCTTGAAATTCACACAGCCCCTATTTTATAAGGATAGCTGATTTTTTCCTTTTTTAAAAATTTCTTCCTTACTCTCTCTCTCTCTCCGTTTCATTTTTTCTTCTGTTTTACCTTCTATTTCTCTTCTCCCTTTTCTTCCCTCACTTAAGTTTTCCCTTTTTTAAGCCACCAAAAGGTGGTGGTGGGGGAAGGGCGGCCGATTTGATCCCCTACTGGATCCGCCACTGTCTTTTCAGAATTTAGCATGCAGATTTGGACGGAAGATCAGAGCATGTTTAAAGGGCATTGCAGGGATTTGCACGGTGAAACTCTTACACCTTGTAAACGGGCCAAAAAAACTCATGTATTCGAGGGCTTCCATATCCCTGGTAGTGGGCTTTAAATCTGAAAAGACGAGTCCGATCCCTGAATATCTTGTTTTGAAAGAAGCAGAATAACTAGATATCTTACTAAAATCATGCTTCATTTTGGCAATATTTTATGCACTAACTCAAAACTCTATGAAACGCATAGGTATCTTAAGACTCAAAGAAAATAGTAATGAGCTGTCAGAAGTTGTTTTCAAGTTACATTTTAGCGGTCGGAATCCGATATCAACTTTTTACAGATTGACTGATATAGACGTCTCACGTATACAAAAAAATGTACATTTCTCCAGCGAATGATATTCATCACTTAGTATACAGTAACCATTCATGCCATTAGCGAATATCAGAGAACACTTATAATCCCGACATGTCAGAGGAATATTAAACTTTGAATAAAGCACTATTTTATCCAGTATTGGGTTGAATTTTACCCAGTATTTGGTGCATATTACCCAGTATTGGGTACATTTTACCCAGCATTGGGCACATTTTCCCAAGCATTGTTAACATTTTACCCATTATTGGATTCATTTATACCTTGCGATGAATTTTATCCAACAAACATGCATGTTCCCTTTTCATTAAAAAAAACAACTTGATCCATGTTCCATTTTTAACCTAACACGGCTAAAATGTGCTCTTTGAAATGTTAAAACACAAGAAACGAAAACAGAGGATTCAATTAAATTTATCAATTTCATAAAATACAAAGATATAATATATACTGACATTGTGCCTGGGAAATCGAATTAAAAAGCCAATGGCTTGCAAACACACACAATCATAATAATGAATTAGCACATAAAGAATACAAACAAAGCACATAAGCACATTACAAACAGTAAACGAGTAAATAAAGAAACATAGACAAGTTTAAGTATTCATTATGAATATGGTCAACGATGAAAAATAAAATTGGAAGTGTTAAGCTAGTAGATATTTTTAAAGGTTTGTTTGTCGGATCGTGTGGTGTGCGTTGGGCCTTATTGATAAAGTTTACGTTTAAAATTCTACTGATTGTGAAAATGAAATAGGTTTGAATTTTGGAGGGAAAAGGGGTATTTTATTGGTGTTGCCCCAAATATTTCAAATCGCTTTCGAAGAAAACATTAATGAATAAATGAATAAATTTCAAAACGTGATGTTACTGAAGACCATACGAAGATTATTTAATCAAAGTTAATAAGAACAAATTCGAAAAAGTGACAAAATAGGACATTAGTGTGACCGACCGATAAAATATTGTCAAATTAGCTTTGAAATGTTGTCATACCTATACTATGTAAGGGAATTTAAAACAGAAAGACACGAAAACAGAGCATATTCGAAGAAAATCAAGAGATGAACAAGGACAATTATTATGTGTTTATAAACCACCATGAATTAAGTTTTCAAATGTCGTCTTACCTTGATGTAGAAGAATTTGAAACAGAAAGACACAAACTATCATCTGAAGTCTCATGTTCAGTGAACTTCGTATAGGCCCACATCAACTATATTGATACGTGATGTGATAGAAATGTGACGTAAAGGCGAAAATCACTTCTGTCCGTCTGTTAATTTTGTTTGCCTTATCCCGATTTGAGATTATTTGCGTTCCTTGACGTGTTCTTTACAATGACTTGATCCACTGTTCTGCGTGTTTAGCTGCCAAAATACGAAAACCACTTTTTTCTTAGCTACGTGCCGTTGAAAAGTGACTTTAGCTTCATCCCGACGGGAGATATAAATGAGTTCCTGGCGGTTTTCTGTACGCAGATTGGTTCGCGGTTGTACTCCTTAAGCTGTCAAAATGCAAAATACTTTTTCCTCTACGGCCGTTGGAAAGTGACTTTAGGAGATAATGAGTTCCTGACAATTTTCTGCACGCTCATTGGTTCAATTTAGGTGTCAGAATGCAAAAAGCTTTTTCCTCTCCGGCTGTGCGCCGTTGGAAAGTGATTTCTGCTTTATACCGAATGGAAATAATAGTTCTTGGATGTATAGTTGACGGTGATTAGCCCCCTGTTCTGCCTCTTTAACTACCGAAATGCCAACAATACTTTTCTCCTTTACTGCGTACCGTTGAAAAATGTTGTTGCTGTATCACAAATGGAGTTATATGAGATCGTGACAGTGTTCTAGTCTTTACGACGATTTGCGAAAAACACTTTCCTCCTCGGCTGAGCGCCGTTGCAAAGTGGTATTGAATCATCCGGATGGAGTAATATAAATTGCTTGCGGTGGTGTCAGCGGCGATTGGTTAATTCGGTTCGGTTTTGTGCATGATAATGCTAGCAGTCTAACACACACAACTATACCCATTTTGGCGAGATGTTAGGCTTCGTGGGCGGGAAATGGATAAGTATGGAGATTGGTTTTTATCTTACTGCATTATTATCTTTTGATAACCGGGCCAATAGCAATGTTTTGAAAGATAGCCATAGGCCTGCGATGTCCGATGGTATGTAACCCTGCAACGTCTTTGGGGTTTATACACAAAAGGTGTCCTAGGTTTCCATGCATCTTCATGTTACGGATTAATACGATGCATGGCAAGATACGATTAATTACAGCAGTATTGGAGATACATTTTATTGTAGGTCGATTTTTATAATACAGGGCCCAGGAGAGATAATTTGGTTACCTTTATTTAGCATAAGAATCGGCATGGACACCAAAATCGAGACTTTAGAAATCCAGTCTGAGACATCATTGTTAGTAATTAGCTGAAAGGAGTAACAGGAAGAAGAAAAAAAAAATATCGTATTTTGGTCAGGCATCAATACATAGGAGTATCACCTATGAATGTTAACTGGACTAATGATATCCAAAATATAAAGCGTTTATACATTGCAATAAAATGTAAACCAGAACAAAATAACGATGCAAGAAAACACGTTTGATGTGAAGAAAAAATTAAGGTGGTTGTAGATGACCCACGCAAATGTGCAACAATACTGTAGGTCGATAGATGAGGGCCTGTATACGAAGATACTTGTTGTCGTAAAAGACAAAGTGGCTTCAGGAAACCGTGTCAGGGCTACAGATGCCCTGACAAGTGAAAAGGACAGACTTTAAAACAAAATTAGATATCATATTTATTTATTTATTAATTTGCAGTTTTATTTAAATAGGGTTGCCTCTTCAATTAACAAATTCCTATCCATGAGGGCCCTGCACATTAAAAACAACGTATATAAAACATTTACAGACTTAGTATTTAGTAAGTACAAATTGAACACATAAATAACTTAATAAACAAAGGATTTAAAAACAACGATAAATAACGTAAGAAGAAAGATGAATATAATATTGTATAGTGTAACTAATTATAAACATATGGTATGATCAAAACATCTAATTGATAATACCAAAAATGTTGATTTAATATATGAATATTTACACAGTTATCATCAGAAGGTTATCAATACAAAACCTAATAAGTTACACACTAAAGACCTTCGGTACATCGACACAAGATTTATCTCGATTATGTATGCAAATATTTGTTTCGACATGACATCATCTAACTGATTAACCACGTGACTTATCAAGATGGCGTCCCGTACTGAAGGCTTACCACTGCCTCTTTTGGCATTTACTGGCTTTGTTCGAGCAGTACGCTTCGTTATCCATAACATCGATAGCCTATGATTTTGTCTTCTTTCATTTTTTTTAAATGTCTCGAAAATCATTTGTGAGTGTATGTATTATTAATCCGACAAGTTCAAGTTGTGTAAAGAAGCAAATATGGCGTTACCCTATCTCGTGAAATATGTGCTACTAGGGCGCCTATGCCCTCACGCCCTCACGCCCTCACGCCTAAACCTAAACCTTACCCAAAAGATACCGGTCTGAAATAAACATTTCACTGACTTTCTTGGAGCCCCAAATTCATTTTCTATATATTTTACACTAATTCTTGAAAGTGAAATTTTAGACATAATTAACGGATTGAAGAATAAGCGGAGTACTGGACATAATCAAATAAGCAATTATAAACTCATAGACGATGCACTTCTATAAAGACCATTGACTGTGGCGTGCCTTAAGGTTCTATTTTTACATGTCCTCAACAACCATGTCCTTCATTTTGTTTGCTGACGACTCTAACATTTTCTTTTCTTATCAAGACCCAGACATTTTACTGAGAACGATTAACTCTCAATTACGAGAAGTGGCTGACTGGATTAAGGCAAAGAAGTTGTCATTGAATTTACACAAAACCAACTATATGATCTTTAGTAATATTATTGACCACTCACCAGGAAATATTGTACTTGATAATACTATCATACAAAAAGTCTCTTCTACGAAGTTCCTGGGAATAATAGCTGATAAACTTTCATGGAAGCTGCATGTTGATAATGTTTGTAAAATAATCTAACTATTGGTATTTTGAACAAGGTAAAATTGTATTTTCCATCTCGTATACTGCTTCATTTGTACTCAACTTTAGTACTTCTTTACTAGCATTATAGAATTCTTGCGTGGGGGCACCTGTGGAAATACTCACCCCGATAGAATTTTACTGTTACAAAAGAAAGCAATGCGAATCATAATTATGTCACACCAATTTCCACGTTCATACTCATGAACTCTTTCACGCAAATAAGGTTTTGAAGATTCACGACTTATTTTCTTATAACCTTGGTATATTTATGTACAAACTTCCGAAAAATTAATTGCTACAAGTTCTCTCCAATTTGTTTAACAAAAATACTGAATTCCATAGTTATTCCACGAGATTAGCAAGCTTTGATTACCTACCCAAAACAAGAACGGTATTTTCCTACAGAATCTTTACTTTCACTGACCCAAAATTTTGGAATGCCTTTCCCGGCACATTGAAAGAAAAAAAAAAACCCTCATTATTTGGATTAAAAAATGCCTTTAAGCTCTTTTTGTTGCAGACGAATCAGAATAGTACTCAAGTTATTCGTATTTGGCAGAAATGGCCATTTTTTAACATCGAAATTGTAAAATGGAGAATGATTTGTTTCCATATCATACTACTAAAGAATTATTATTCAATGGCCATCCTCTCTCTCACCCTCTCTCCCCCTCTCTCACCCTCTCTCCCCCTCTCTCCCCCTCTCTCTCTCTCTTTCTTTTCCTCCCTCCTCCTTCTCTCCCTCTCTTTCTACCCTTTCTATCTCTGTCTCACTGTCTCTCTCTCTCCCTCCTTGTCACTCTCTGACCCTTATTTTCTTCATCTATCATCCTCATCTTGTCATCGTGCCACTGTTCCTATTTGTTTTTGATTCGTTTTTCATGTCCTGTAACTAAATAATTTCGCATTACAAGACTTAAAAAAAGTAGATATTTCTATGCTAATTTTCTGTTATATCATAACCTTTATTATTGTGATTATCTTGTCATTGTTTATATTATGCGGAAAATTAATAAATTCGCTCTGCATATAGCGACTACTATACTATACTACGTAAAGGAATATCGGATAATAAGTGTTATAATTATAATGGAAATCAGACAGTAGGATAAATAGTCTTAATATTAAATTTGAATCGATGGTTTATGTGCCGCACTAAACACCTTTGCTTATCACGTGTACAAGTTTGTAAAGTAGTGTGGTATTAACCATCATCCTACACCACGGTTACACATTTTAAATAGACTTTCTTGGTAATAGAAATTCTAGAGACGGTGTCATACAAAGGCGTATTACCAGTTGTGTTCTTGTCATTATTGTATATTATCATCAGAACTATTACTAATGAAGAGAAGAATAATCCTTAAACATCATATTATAGTCAAAATATTTGCTTGTTCGATGAACCTTTCAAGCAAACATAGAAGGATTTAAAAGATCACAAATATTATAACCACACTAGCTTACACTGCCTGATTAAAGTTATGAAATGTACTTTTGAAGGGTGTGTGACCCAATATAATAATAATAATAATAATACTAATTGTGGCTACTTGTATAGCGCACAGGTCCACCTTTCGGTGCTCATGGCGCTTCGAGAAAAATACATGTAACAGACATAAGAAGAAAAAAATTCTCCTAGACATAGTAAATTAGAATATTGCAATAATTACAACGAAAAAAAAACAAATAAGTTTTCAGTTGTGATTTGAATGTTTCTGTTGACGACAGTTGACGTAATTGTAGAGGGAGTTCATTCCAGAGTTAAGGACCCATGACTGAGAAAGCCCGATCGCCACAAGCATGTTTTATTCTAGGTATCATCTCCCTGTATGAAGCAATAGTGTGTCTGATGACGACCGAAGACTTCTTGTGGGGTTGTATTTGGAAACAGAGTTGCGCAGGTATGTTGGGGAAATAAGAGAGTAAACTGAATGATATACTAGTAACATAATTTTAAAGATAATCCTTTTGTCAACTGGCAGCCAATGAAGAGAACGGAGATTTGGTGATATAGAATCAGATGTTAATAGGCGGGCTGCAGAATTTTGTAGCCGTTGAAGTTTTGTGAAATCTTTAAAAAAAATATAAATGTTCGTATGTGCGCGCGCGTGTGTGTGTGTGTATATATATATATATATATATATATATATATATATACATGTGTGCGTGCGTGTGTGGGTGTGCGTGTTTGTGTGAGTGTATGAGTGTATATTCATTTTTTGTTTTCATTGTAATAGGTATTACTGGAGATCTTCCTGCAACCTGGTGTCGAACATATAATGATGTATATTCTCATTCCATCATTCGCATTTAAAATGACATGTTGAATATTTTGGAGGTGGATTTGGGAGACCATTTATTTGCTGCCATCTAACGGTAGTACGATGAAATAGATACTGGGGCGGGGCCTGTGAACATTCACAGGCCCAATAAGCGTAATGCTTAGGTTATATTTGCTCTACGGCTAGGATACGACGGCCGTACGCCCCGAAATCGAGAGATACTTGCGGCGGCCTCAGGGTCACCCTAGGGCGTATCCCTATTTTTCCAGGCTGTACGGGTCGCCGTGGAATTATAACGCGGAGTTATAACTGCTTTCATTTCTAGGTTCGCCTAGATTAGACACGCCGTAGCCGTACAGTGGTTCCACGGCGACCGAACGTCGGGCGTACGGTGGCCTTGCGTTTTATATACTCCAGGTTGAAGCGGGAGCATCAGTCTGGCCGCACGGTCGCCGTATGGTCCCCTTCGGCCGCCTTGCGGGCACCTTGCGGCTACCTTGCGTCTGCCTTAGTATTTGTCAAAAACCTACGGCCGCCGCAGGGACGCCCTAAGGCGACCGTGCGTCATCATTTCAAAGGCCGTACGGCAGCCGCAGATTTTCTGTCTCTACAAATTCAAAATACGCCGTGCGGCTACCGTTACATATGTGACTGCTACCGTATGTGACCGTGGGACTGCTGCGGCGGCCCTATAATTGCTATTGGCCGTAGATATTTTAGACCGCACGGCCGCCGCGGCAAATGTGACCTAGGCATTATGCACATGCATAGCCCTTTGCTTATTGGGGTACCGCTTTAATATTGGGGCATGTGTGTACGTTTGTGTGTGAGTAGTTGTCCGCGGGGGATGTGCATTTCGGCGTACGCGGATGCAGCACCCGCCCGCGCGTGTCAGGTGTGAAATACCTACAGAACTGTAAAATCCGTATTTTACAGTTCTGTGGAAGTACGTACCCACCCCAAACTCTCGAAATGGCTTAGTCTTTGTCCAGGATCGGGGTTCATTTTGTTTTCTTAAATCTATGGTCCAATATTTTGCCTGGGGTGGGGAGGGTGGGGGAGGGGAGAGGGAAGGGGGTATTCGGTTACTTACGTCAATGAAAACTGTAAAATGATAATGTAATTCATGATAGATACATCTGATCAGCAACAACAATTACAATAGCATTTAAAGTTGTATTAGGTAGTAGTAGTAATAATAATATCAATATTAACGATAATAATTATGATGGTAATTATTGTAACAACAATGATAAGATACAGTAATAATTATATTCATAATAATAACAATAATACTGATAATAATAGTTATAATATAATATCACAATATTATGGGAATGATGTTTTGCTTATGAACAAAAATCCTTATCATGTATTCAACCATGGAAACCCTGAAATGCTTTGTTCACTGATCTAGTCAGCCACGCCAACCTATATATAAATGATTATTTAGACATGTTTATACATTTTAATGATGCTGTTATATTTGTCATTGACTTTATGTAAAACCTGATAGAGAATAGAGTGTAATTAAGTGTCATGATGAGGATGATGATGATAATAATAATAATAATAACATAAATAATTATAATAAAACAAATAATAATAATAGAAATGATAATAATAATGATAATAATAAAAGTAATGATAACAATAGTGATGATAATAGACCTAATGATAAAAATGGTGATTATAACTTATTATAATTATAAATATTATTATTGTTATTATATTAATGAGGATAATGGTAATAATGATGATAATTGTGGTGATGATAATAATGATGATAACAACAACGTAATAATATTAATCAACATCATCATTAACATCATTAACTTGTACCCTCAATAATAATGATACACGGTATTAATAAGAAAGTTAACAAAGGCAGTAATAATAATTATAACTAGAATCATTACTACCAAAATTCTTTATTATAAAACAATGATCTGTAGTGAATGACACGCTCATCCAATGTGTACCCGGCCTCTCACCACGGATAAAATAATCGAGACAAATTAGTTCGGACATCTAGACTAACTTGACCAAACGGTTGTCATGTATTACGCAGTGCGGTTAAAAATAAATTCCCAGAAAGACACAAGGCATGCATTTTGATGCTGGATGCATTCCACAACAACCCCTGCATGCTCTCTTGTGTACAACTGTACTATACGAGCCTTCGCTAATCATCAATGACATTGCTCCTCTGTTCTGAATTCTAAATCGCAGGTTCACGCACGTTACCGTAAATTTGTTGTATATTATATAAATATTTATTTTGGTTGAAATATATATTCTATATATTCGCTTACAACTAGCCTTCAATTGGCCACTGAATTAACTGAGGTACGTGTAGGGTAAAACGTGATGCATAATCATCAAAACATGATATTAATATCACAATCCTTGTGTGCGTTTTTTTTTCTTGTTTTCTTTCTTCTCTTTCGTGGCTGTTGTTGGTTTATTTGTTTCGCTTACAACAAGCCTTCAATTGGTCATTGAATTAGCTGAGGTACGTGTAGGGTAAAACGTGATGCATAATCATCAAAACATCAGATCAATATTACAATCCTTGTGTGTGTCTTTTTCTTGTTTTCTTTCGTCTCTTTCGTTGCTGTTGTTGGTTTATTTGTTTAAATTTTCCCCAATATTGGCTGCGTTTGGATAAAGAAGACCTTATAGGAAGGCATCCTATTTACTTTTTTATATTTATCATGAATGATCCAGCTGTCGAGTAGTACATGAAAAATTGGCATAGGATGGATTTGGGGCGCAACCATTTTGATTAAATTTTAGTGCCCCGTTCACGAGTAGGTTAACACAAATACTTTTTCGCGTGGGTAGCTACATTTTGTAGGGATGTTATATATTCCTTTTCTGAGGAACTGTATGTACTTGTTAATCTAAAAATGTAATGCTTACACTAGATAGACATTCATGAAGATGATGAATGTGGGCAGCTAGCACATTACGCATGAGACGGTTCAAGGAACTATATTTTAGTCATTTACAGTATTATTTATTTATTTATTTATTAATTCATGTTTTATTTATTACAATAAATTGATAAAACAGTGGAGGGTAGTCCGATTCAATTAAAATAAACTGCTTTCCAACGGAGCCCTCCACATGATACAAACAAAAACATAAAACATAAAAACAAAACATGAATTAAAACATCAATACAATTCAATAAATAAAAACATTTATACATTTGAATAAACTATACATGGGGCGCACGTGGGATGCACGACGAGACCCGACCAGTAGCCAGATTGTCGTTGTTTTTTTAAATTTAAATAAGTAAGTAACAACCAACAAGAGAGGGAAAGAGAGAGAGAGGGGGGTGAATGGGGACCTTTTTAATATATACATGCGCTCGACAACGGCTGATCCATACTACAGAATAGGTCAATTACATCACAACTTGAGGTCAACCTGGCAACTAATGGGGTCAGGGGCGGATCCAGCCGGCGACTCAACACCCCCTTGAGCAATAAACAAAAAGGTAAAATTGTCGTTACCATTTCTTAAAAACTTTTTTTCCGCCCCTGATTTATGGGGTGTCAGATAAATAAACCAGACCGGGAACTATAAACAACATGCATCATTCAGAAGTTAAGACTCAAGAGAATAATTTCCGTTCCAATCACGATTACCCTCCAGTCGCAGAAGATCAACCACATGGGTATCTATGTGTATGAGTCAACAGGTCCGAACATTTTGAAAGTGTTACAATATCACTGAGCTTCAGAGTCTTCTTTAGAAATAGAGGATGAACTAGTCTTTAAAATTGTATCTGTAAATATAATTTTAATCAAATTTGACTTAACAAAATAATTATATACTCTGTAGTCTACGTCTTTTCTTCCAAAAGCAATTAAATGGAAAACATATATTTAACATGGTTGACTTTCGTTTTACAACCTTCAGTTATTTTCTTCTTTTTTTGGGGAGGGTATGTTTAATAGCATCAGAATCGGCATGGACACCAAAATCCAGTCTTAGACATCGTTGTTAGTAATTAGCTGAAAGAAGTAACAGGAAAAAATAAAATAATATTGTATTTGGGCCAGGCATCAATACATACGAGTAGCACCTATGAATGTTAATAGGACTTACGACATGAAAGATATAAAGCGTTTATACATTGCAATAAATATAAAGCAGAAAAAATAACGATGCAAGAAAGTATGTTTGATGTGAAGACAAACTTAAGGTGCACAGTAGAGGACCCACACAAATGTACAACAATACTGTAGGCCGATAGATGAGGGCCTGAATACGAAGAAACTTGCAAAGATACTTGTTGTCGTAAAAGATAAAATGGCTTCAAGGAAATCTAAAAGAGGCTACAGATGCCCAGACAAGTGAAAAAAAAGGATAGACTCATTGTTAGATATCATATTAAATTATTTAAACATTAATTTGCAGTTTTATTTACCAGGATTGCCTCTTCAATTAACAAAATGCTATTCCTGAGGGCCCTGCACAATAAAACAACGTATATAAAACATTTACAGAGTTAGTCTAAGTGCTCCTCTCTCTCTCTTCTTACGCATACATCAAGGTCAGAGCTATCACTATCCTACTCAACAGCGGCAATCTACTAAGAAAGGCCATCACTAGTATGCAAGCCTTAATTTCTTGTGGGAATAGTTTGAAAGGAGACATCCTCGTCTAGAGACATGAATGACAGTTCGCGTCCATGGCAAGATGAATCTCAGAAAATTGTGATTCATTAAAAGCAAACGAAGATCGCAAGACAGCCGTCCATTATTCCTTGAATGAAAGGTCGTATAGTGGGTGGTTAAGAGCTCTTCACTACTTGTTCTTTACCGGAGTATGATATTTGATAGACGAATCCATTTACGGTGGAAATTTGTGTCAGGTTTTTTTTTAAAATCGCTATATAGAGTGGTCATCATCATATCATAACCATAAACTTTTAATTGTTTGCTGAAAAGCAGAAGCCTTTTGCCAAGTTCTATGACTTCATGCCCTTCTCACACTCAGTGAATACTCTCTCTTGCCATAAAAAGCACTCTGCTCGTATTTCAAACAAACAAACTTAACTTAAAAAACCGTTACCCAAAAAACATTTTAGTTGCTTCTTGACAATGAAGAAAACAACCCACGATCCTTTTTATTTCCAGAGGAAGCATTTAAATCTCACAGCTCCCAATTTGCTTGATGTTTATTATAGAGAGAAAGAGAGAGAGAGTGGGAGGGAGAGAGAGAGAGAGAGAGAAGGAGAGAGAGAGAGATAGAGAGTGGGATGGAGAGAGAGAGAGAGAGAGAGAGAGAGAGAGGGAGAGAGAGAGAGAGAGAGAGGTGACGGGGGCGAGAGAGAGAATGAGTTAGGTTTGAAATACGAAAAGAATTATAAAAAGCGAGAGAGAAGATATAAGTGACAGTTGGAAGAAATCGAGTGCATTGCAGAAGAAACGGAGAAAGTGACGGTTGTAAGCGATCGAGTGTCAGATTGAGAGGGGTGGTAAATCAGAGGTGAAAAGAGAGAGAGAGAGAGAGAGAGAGAGAGCGAGAGAGACACTTATCACAGTGACGGTTGTAAGAGATCGAGTGTCAGATTGAAAAGGGGTGGTAAATTAGAGGTGGAAGAGAGAGACAGAGAGAGAGACTTATCACAGTGACGGTTGTAAAAGATCGAGTGTCAAATTGAGAGGGGTGGTAAATCAGAGGTGGAGAAGAAAGAGAGAGAGAGAGAGAGGAGAGAGAGAGAGAGAGACTTATCACAGTGACGGTTGTAAGAGATCGAGTGTCAGATTGAGAGGGGTGGTAAATCAGAGGTGGAAGAGAGAGAGAGAGAGAGAGACTTATCACAGTGACGGTTGTAAAAGATCGAGTGTCAAATTGAGAGGGGTGGTAAATCAGAGGTGGAGAAGAAAGAGAGAGAGAGAGGGAGAGGGAGAGAGAGAGACTTATCACAGTGACGGTTGTAAGAGATCGAGTGTCAGATTGAGAGGGGTGGTAAATCAGAGGTGGAAGAGAGAGAGAGAGAGACTTATCACAGTGACGGTTGTAAGAGATCGAGTGTCATATTGAGAGGGGTGGTAAATCAGAGGTGGAGAAGAAAGAGAGAGAGAGAGAGAGAGAGAGAGAGAGAGAGACTTATCACAGTGACGGTTGTAAGAGATCGAGTGTCAGATTGAGAGGGGTGGTAAATCAGAGGTGGAGAAGAAAGAGAGAGAGAGAGAGAGAGAGAGAGAGACTTATCACAGTGACGGTTGTAAGAGATCGAGTGTCAGATTGAGAGATTATTATGATTCGAATTTTGAAAGCATTTGAAACACCTTCAATCTTCAGTAAAATTGTGACTTGCTATACTGAGTGAACTAGAGATGAATACCTAAGAACGATGGGAGATGATGGAATGGGAGGGAGAGAGATAGAGAGAAGGGGAGGAGAGGGAAAGAGGTGGATAGATAGAGAGAGAGAGTTGGGGAGAAGGAGTCGATAACTCACAATATTATATCTCAGTAATAACTAAAGTTGGCCTAATATTCGCCAACAGAAAAAGGCGATGTTGGAAGCACCCAACAGCAACAGGCAATAACACCACAATGTTCTTTCTTCCATGCCCTAAATGGTTAAGAGTTCGTTTCTTAAGTTGGCTCAATGAACAAAATAATATGTGAGAATTTAGAGGCAAAAGGCACACACAAATAATCAGAAACAATAATTTAAAGCATTCTTTTTACTACATTAATTAAAAAGTTGTCTTCTTCTTCAAGTTAAACTGGTCTCATTTTCACTCTCAAGATATTCTAGGTTCTTTGGCTATAAGTTCATCATTGACTTGAAGTATGCGAGGTTGTGTTGCATATTGCGAAAACATTTTCCAATGCAAAATTGTGTAACACACATTTAACAAATATAACTATAAATCAACAAATTCACAACATTATGGTAAGATCCAAATCTAGAAAATGGAAGAACGAAAGATTGCTACAACATTTTTGTCTACATCTAATCCTAAGCACTTTTTACAGTGGATGTGCATACGTTCTGATGATAATGAGTTAAGAGGGATCATTTCGATCATAACCAGAAGAAAAACTGCACATCATTACAAATATAAAGATATAATAAGATAACTGTTGCAATTGTGATGTCAAGTCTATAATCGTTATTATGCCCTTTGTAAAGCATATAGCATAGGGATAATCAAGTGCCCAGTATTCACCTGAAATTTTCGGCGTTATTCAAAAATGTTATATTTAAATTGCCATGAAGATCCAGTTTACGTTTACTGTATACTAAAACACTTTTATAACAGCAGATGAATGCATAAAATCTACATTTGAATGAAAGCATTAGAACACGAACAATACAAAGAATCGAAAATAATATCGCTAGTGATATTCGTTTGTTTGGTCAATAATTCGATCGATAATTATCGATCGATAATTATCGATCGAATTATTGACCGTCGCGCCGGTCCTCCCGAAGAGTATAAAACACCCTTGCTTACATTAGTTGTTATCACCTGACGAAGTGTTGCAGCGGCGCACGAAACGTCGAGATCTTTTATGTGACTCTCACACTCTGCCGTGTAGGCCTACCGTGTGCCACCGTGCGCGAAAATGTCTGCGGACGGTGGAGAACGGCGAGGGCACACGGTGGTTCGTTATCAAAGCGGGCAACACGTTAATAGGGCGTTGGCGCTTATTTACACCAGTGGGACCCGGCGAAAGTTTTGGGCATGTTCAAAACTTTGGCCGGCTGGCACCGGCCGCAAGTAAGCGGCAAGAGGACGGTGTTGAACGGTATGAGGACGGTATGAATACGTTATGAAAACGGTCACACTGTATGAACACGTTCACAACACGCTCATAACAGAACGGTGATGAACGGGCAAAAAAAAATCCACCGGGTTGTGAACGTGTCATGAACGTGTTGATACCGTCCTCATTACAGTGTTCATACTGGACTGCCAACGGGTGTTTCCAAAGCGGTGAGGAGACGCTAAGTGACTGGTAGGTGGCTGCTACAAACCCGGTGCACACGTTCGAGACCCGGTATGGGCCCGGTATGGAAACGGCCAAAATTTTCAACAAAAGTCAATCTGGGCGGTGAAGACGGTAGAAGCACGTTCAACACCCGGTATGCGCCCGGTGAGAACGGTCAGAAGATGGCAACGAAACGGTGAAAAGATTAATTTTATGACTTTTTTTTTTTGCGGCCGGGGACAAGTTCGGTCAAAACCCAACGTTCTGGACTCTGTTGTTTTTTAATAGCCCGGCAGGTGGACGGTAGGCCTACACGGCAGAGTGTGAGAGCTCCATAAGATTCCTTATTGACCATCACTAGCGATAATTATTTTCGATACTACATCCGCAATGAGTAATATATTTAGCAATACAAAGAATGCTAAAAAAAAAGGTGAAAATTTTCAGTTGTCGCCTGACATTAGTAATCTGCAAATTATGTATTTCAAGTCGAGTAATAGTAAACCATCAAAAGACACTGTTTTATAATTCTTCACATTTCACATAGAATTAAAAAATGAAAATAACCAAGGGCTGTTTTACTTTTTTTACATATAAATCCCCATATAATCCCCATTGCATAACTCTCCTTTTTAATTTTCTCGGAACTTGCAGGTTTTTATTTCTCTTCCTTTGCTGTTAGAGGGGAGTTCTACGTTCATGTTGACTTTTAACTTTAAAGCTAATGATATTTTTTTTGGATGATATTCTTTAATTTCGCATTTAGGCTAATACATTGTTTTGTAAACAGAATATTACGATTTCACACTTCAAACTATCCAAGAACAGCTGTAAGGCTAACAAAATTAATTCAATGAAAAAGTAAGTAGTAGAATTGAGTGACGAGAATAATAACCATACAGCATTGGCCCTATATTATACTTTTAATTCAAACCAATTAATTTGCATGTGTTTTCAATTAGAAATTTAGGTCTTTAGTGATGTCACTGTATAGCTGACAAAACATTCTCACCAAAGTAGATAATTCTTGCGATATCGATGAAACCTACGTTTCTGAGAGCCTTGCAGAAACCCTCTCGATTTCGACTTTCCCCCTTTAGATTCACCAAGAGGGCTGTCGTGCAATTATTTTGATTATTCCATCGCCGGACATACGTATCGACTTTCTCCTGGTCTATCCCAAGGGCGACGATAATTGGACGAACATCTTCCATCATCAGGTCGTGTGCAATGTGAGGCAATTCTTTTTGGTTCGTTTGGTTTGTTGTACTTTTGCTCACAATGCATTCTAAATAACGTAAAATAATAGCGAGGAGTATATTAGATACATAGTTTACAATCAGCCTATATCATATACACTGATCACAGAGGCTAAAGCAAAAAGAGCAAATTTCAAAGCTTATTTTGAGATATAGTACTTGTATATTCACTGAAAATCGCAGAACAGTACACAGAGGCCTACCTATGACTGTGTTCTGGATACAGCTATCGTCTTAGAAAGTCCATCATACTGAACAATCTTGTAAAGCTGCTCTGCGATTCCCATCATTAAACATTCTATTTAGCCTCTGGAAAACTCGTTTGCCCATGTACAAATAGCGGACTGTAAGCTCAATTAGGACGCTTAATAGATCCCCTCAAAAAGGGGGAAAGGGGATACCTACATAACCTTCCCATAAATTTGTGAATTTATCCCCCATGCCTGGGACTATATCAATGGTGAATAAAAGTATCGTTTTAGGATGGAAGGCCGAAGAGGGGACGAGCACGTGGCCCTCCCCCGGAAAATCCAGTCTAGAATCTATCTAAGTATCTTCTCCCGGTTCGGAGGTTGATTGCAACATCTCTCCATTTCACTCTATCTTCTGCCATTCTGGTGCACTCTTGCAGTTTTAGTCCACTCCAGTTCTTGACATTCTCTTCCCAGTTGATTCTGGGTCTCCCTCTCGGTCTAGTTCCTTCCACTCTTCCCTCCAACACATCCTTTAAGAGGCTTTGGTGCCTTTTAACATGACCAAAGTATTTGACTTTTCTCTCCTTAACTAATCCTACCAGTGCATATTGTTTACGCCCTGCCATGTGCAATATCTCTTTGTTGGTTTTCATCTGTTTCAGGATATTTTCATCATTCTTCTGTAAATCCACATTTCAAAAGATGTTATTCTATTTTCCATGGCCTTGCTTATTGTCCGTGTTTCTGCTCCATACAATAGGACAGACCATGGTGTGTGTGTGTGATTGGGTTTTTACAGACGTGTATCAATCAGATATGATTATTTACGTCTGGGGACCGACCTTTAACGTCACCATCCGAAAGACGTGACTCAGTTTCGAACCTGCGTCCTCGGCTGAATTAGTTTGTAACTTCCACTGTTAGCTGGATTACAGGCGCACGCCACAACGCCATACATAACAGTTTACTAGTCTTAACCTAAGCGCAAATTTCACCTTTCTATCTGTGAATAAGTCTTTCATTGCCAGAAATGTATTCCGAGCAATTTCTATTCTTCTCTTTATTTCTGCTTCGCATCTGGCATCATCTGTGATATTTTGTCCTAAGTAGATGTAATTACTGACCTGCTCAATGATATGTCCATCGAGTTTCAAACAGATTCTAGGCTTATTCTCTGTTCTACTAAATATCATAGACTTAGTTTTCTTGACATTCAATCGTGGACCAAACTCTTCACTTTTGACTTTTACAATATCCAATACATGTTGTAAATCTGCTTCATTCTCTGCGCAAAGTATAGTGTCATCAGCATAACGTAAATTATTAATATTTACACCCCCAATACTAACACCTTTCATATCAGAAATTTCCCTGAATACCAACTCTGTGCACAAGTTGAACAGAGATGGGGACATTACGCATCCCTGACGTACTCCTCTTTTGATTTTTGTGTAACCTGTAATTTCATTGTTAATTTTGATGGCAGCTGTCTGCTCCCAGTAAAGTTTAGATATGAGACGTATGTTCTTACCATCCAGGTTAATTTTTTGTAAGCTTTCAATCAATTTGTCGTGGTGAATTTTGTCGAATGCTTTAGAGTAGTCAATAAAGCACACATATATTTCTTTGTTTACTGCAATATACCTTTCTGTCATCATTCTCATACAGAATATGGCTTCTCTAGTACCACTTTGAGGTCTGAAACCAAACTGTTCCTTTCCTACTTCATTGTCAATTTGAATTTTTATTCTGTTGAGAATGATCTGTAAGAGCAACTTGGTTACATGGCTCATAAGGCTAATTGTCCGGAAATCTTCACATACACTTGCCTTAGGCTTCTTTGGAATTGGCACAAATATCGACTTTTTCAGGAATATGACCTGTATTGTATATCATTTGGCAAATACTAGTCAAATGTTCAATCCCAAATTCTTTTAAGGCCACAAGTTCTTCCCGTGTTATCCCATCTGGGCCTTCAGATTTAGAAGCTCCCAGTGAATGCAGAGCTTGTTTAACTTCTGATTCAAGTATACTTGGACCCTCGTTGTCAGTGATTGGAAGTTCTGGACCTCTGTCATCATCAAATAGGTCTTGGATATATTCTTCCCATCTTTGTTTAATATCTTCCTTTTCAAAGAGGGAATATGTTCCATCTTTGTTCTTGATACATCCGCTTGCTGTCTTGTTTATCTTCTTCTTAAAATGCTTGATTTCTCTGTGCATTTCATTTGTTTGGTTTGTCTTGGAGAAATGCTCAATTCTAACACATTTTTGAGTTAGCCATTCTTCTTTTGCTCTTTTACATTCATTATCAATTGCCTTGTTGATATCTCTGTATGATTTGGAGTTTCTGACTTGCTTTTGCCCCTCCTGCATCAAGTTCAGAATCTTTTCTGTCATCCATGGTTGTTTTGCTGGTTTCTTTTTAGTTGGTAGTGTCTTATTGCCATGCTGAATTTTTTCAAGCATTTCCATTCCACTTCTAGTTTCTCAATGTCATTTACTTCATTATTTTTTGTTCTATTTCTTCTGTGACTAGACAATTATACCTATTTTTAACTTCCATAAGGTATTTTTCTGCTATGTCTGTTTTATTTAGAGCTGTGACATCTGGAAGAGGGTTTCTTTTGTTCTGGGGAGTGTATTCTTTAGCTTTATTTCAACCTCTGCAATCATCGGGTTGTGATCAGAATTTATGTCAGCCCCTAGGCATGTCTTTACCTGCTTGATACAATTCTTGAACCTATTCTTTATTAAAATATAGTCGATCTGATTTCTCTTTAAATCTCCTGGGCTTTTCCAGGTGTAGGTTCTTCTTTTATGTTGTTGGTAAAAGGTGTTGGTTATCACTAGATCATATTCCTTACAGAACTGAACAAGTCGCTCACCCCGTTCATTACAGTCTAGAATGCATTAAGTATATCCAAAGTACACAAAAGTCTGTCATAAATTTGCACCGGCAGATTTGTAGTGAAAAAAGCACCAAAGCATGCTTTAACCTTTCTTCTTCTTTTGCTCAGAAAGTTTAAGGGTAAATAAATAAGACCTTCTGTAAGTATCATGCAATTGTTATCATTATAATTATTAATTACTATTATTTTTAATTATCATTATTGCATCAATATAAGTTTTATTTACTACTACTACTCCTACTGCTATTAGTACTACTACTACTACTACTACTACTACTACTACTATTACTATTATTACTACTACTACTACTACTACTACTCCTACTACTACTACTACTCTGCTACTACTACTACTACCACTATTTTAACTACTACTACTATTACTACTATTTCTACTACTACTACTACTACTACTACTACTACTACTATTATTACTACTATATACTACTATTACTACTACTACTACTACTACTATTACTATTATTACTAATTCGACTACTACTACTACTACTACCACTATTTTAACTACTACTACTACTATTACTAGTGGTTCTTCAGATATCGCGATAACAATACTAACATCTAGAATGTCAGAAGTTGACCTCTGTGACTTGTAATATTGACCTACTAAGTAACCCAAAATCTAATGAGATCGTCTTCCTATGGTGATTGTCTTGTATTGTAATGTGTTTATTCAGACATTCAGTAAAAACAAGACATGTCTGGAGATGCAGCAAAAAGTTTTGAAAACCCCGTACAGGTCTGCATCCCGATAAAAATGATAACAGTAATCAAATATAGCAAGATACGTGCATGATCATTGAAAAAACATGATGAGAAACAAGGAAATAAATAGGTAATATAGTTCAGGAGGTAAATATGAAGAAAAATGAAGAAATTTTTTTTTAGAGCAGGTAAACTTTAAACAGGTGACAACAATTATTAAAAATAGATATTTGAGTATTAAATTGCACCATGGTGTCATTATCAGAACGTATTATATTACAGACAGATTGTGAGTAGACGAATGCATAATTGACTATAATTATGATGCATACTGTCATCAAGTTTGAAGTTCATATCTCAAGAGGTTCTTCAGATATCGCGATAAAAAGAAAGAGGGACGGACGGACAAGCTGAAAACATAATGCCTACCACACTACCTTCAGTGGGCGGAGGAATATACATTCGTAGTCTTGTAGTAAGCAAATATTACTGGTAATATTTACCCATCATATCTTTACATACACCGTCGTAGTGAAATTTCATCAAGCCTTCTTGCAAGTCCTTTGCTTGGTCGACTTCTCTATTTTCCTGTTTCCACTCGCATAAAGCCTGGTGAGCCTCTAGTTGCGTCAACTGCCCTTCTCTGATATCTGCAGTGATTTTCAGTTCTTGAAATGTATCGCGTAACTTATTCCCATCGGCTTTGGATTCGGTCATTTTACCGGCCAGAAACCAGAGTTCATAATAGGAGATTTTTCCTGCAAGAAGATAACATAATTTATATTATAATATTTTCGTTCCTTGTGTCCTGCCAGCAGAAGATTTACACACATAGCGATAGAATCAAAGAATAGACGAGTACTGTTGAAACAAGAGCAAATCATCTTTGGCTTTGATAACATTTTCAATTGAGTAGAATATTAATGAGGTACTTCTAAATACGTAGATAACACGGATATTACCTCTGATTGCATGCCAAAGGCATAGCAAAAAGACAATAAGAATCATCTTAGTATTACCAAAGTTTTCAGAAGATAGTTAGGTCCACGGAGAGCATGTGCCCTTCCAATCAAATTGAAAAAAATGGGGATGAAAAAAAGGACAAATAGATAATAGACATGGGGAAAGAAAGTGGTCAACCAACCTATACCTCCATCTCACACTGTGACCGTACCGATGATATGCTACCGGCCTGGATGATTACAAGTAAAGGTAGGCTATTAATGACTCTCGAAGCTTATGGCGCCCAGGGCAAACACAATGCGATTTGATCATAACATGCCCTTCGAATAATTTTGTGGCCCCATGATCAAAATGATCTACGTTACTGTACAAGCAAAGCGACCGAGCGGTGTTTTTTGTCCTTTTGTATTAATGCATTATCTTGCAATTCCACCATTGAAAAATTTATAAGGGAGCACAGTAGTCAAGTGGTAGTGTTTAGAATATAATTGTGAAAATTGATTATCGGTTTCCTATTCGACTCTTCCCTATTGGGGGAAAAACGATAACTCTAGAGAAATATAGAAGAGGAATTAAGCAAGGTAACTAGAAGTTAGTTTTTATCTCAAATGTTCAACCTTTGTATGCCATTTTATATACCCCGGTATTATATTGGGGGCGCAATACTGTTAGAGGCTTAAATATGACACTTCTCTTGGAAGCAAAACTACAAAAAAAAAAAAAAAAATCAGCTATAACCATTTATTTAAAACGCTATTCAGTCCAATATTTTGGGCCCAAAATTACGAGACCCTAAAGTTACATTTATATGCGACGGAGCAAAGCGACAGAGCTAAAGGAAAAATTCATTTAAAACCCTTTATGCCAGCGTCACACTGTCCCGAAGTTGACATAAGATGGACACACGACGAAGGAAAATTTCAAATTCGGCTCTGATCGTAAACACATCGGGCCATATCGGGCCATTCGTGAAGGCATCTAAAGCAATCGTATGACCGCCGGTGGATTTTCCAGGCTCCGGCAGCAAATTCGTAAGCGAAGGCAGAATCTTTGGCGTGCCAAAAAATTGCCCGAAGTTTACGAAGGTTCATTTTCGTGTTGTATTCGTGTGTCCATGTTGCCCTTCGTAAGGCCATCGTGAGGGCATCTTGCCAAATCGTGTCATCTTCGTAATACGATGTAGTACGATGACATCCAGATGGGACCACGGTGTCGGCGAAGACAGCCGAATTTAAGTAGCTCAAGCGTTTCCCATGTGTGACGGTAACGTTGACATATGTTGCAATAAGCTATATTTCTCGTATTTATACTGATTTGTTTTTCAGATTCAATATATCATGTTATGCAATGTTATATACAAGTTATTACACTATTATTAATTTTGTTTGTAAACTTTTGTAATTCGGCTAAAAGCCGCGATGAAAGTTTTATTTGAAATAAGCTATTTTGAATGAATGAATGAATGAATGAATATAAAAAGCCACCCTCATAGCCAGAGGCTTTTTCAAGTACCCCAAAAGTGCCCTTTCTTACATAAGACAAGATAAGTGCCCATTTTATTTTGACACGTGCCCCTTTTTCTTCGACAAGTCCCCATTGAACTTTTGACAAGTGCCCCCTTCACCTCAGATAATTACCCTATTCAAATTAAAGAGGTGCCCCTTTTACTTGGAGAAGTGCCCCTTTTCCTTTGTAGGAAGTGCATCTGCCCCTTTTAATAACTACCCATTTTTAACTCCGATAAGCGCACCTTTTATTTTCACGTGTGCCCCTTTTCCAATCTAATAAGTGCCCCCTTTTCCAATCTAATAAGTGCCCCCTTTTCCTTATAATAAGTGCCCCCATTAAAACAAAAGAGCTCCTTCTCCTTCCCCTTCTCTTAAATGCCCCTTTTTATCTATTAAAAGTGTCCCTTTTCATTCTCATAAGTACCCCTTTTCATATCTGGTCAGTGCCTCTTTTCAGAGGCGACAAGTGCCCCTTTACACCTCTGACAATTTTCTTTTTAACAATGATACGTGCCCCTTTTCCTTTCTAATAAGGGACCTATCCCCTTTTCATAAATGCCCATTTTCAACTCTTATGAATGCCTCTATAAAAAATATGATTGGTGCCCCAATTCCGTCGACAAATGCCCATTAATACCTTTCTCATAAGTGCCTTTTTTAATCCCTGGTGAGTGCTTATTTTCAGGTATCAGAAATAGGTGTCTCATCCCTTTCTATAAGTACCCCCTTTTCTTCTCTTATTAAACGTCCCCCTAATTTAAAGTGACTAAGGGCAATTTCCCCCAAAGCTCGCTCGCTATTATACACTCACTTGTATTCATAGATGATATAATTATTTTATTTATCAAAGGTCTTTTCAGTCTTCCGTTATGAGAATGTGAGTATAACCCCATCAGGATTGGATTTTATTCTCTTGATAAGATGTAATTTCTCCACTGCGGCCACACAAATCTTAATATTTTTCATCGCTCGCATATGAATATTCAGACCATCACACCAAAGTATAATGCCTAAAGAATATCTTGTATGATGTATAATGAGAAATAAATATTGCAAGCATCCCAGCTAATGTAACCACAATGTAGGGGTATACACCAATGTCTAACAAATTGTATATTTTCACTTTGAGATTTCCCTTTGTAGGTGCCCTTTTTTCCAGAAAGTGCCCTTTTTTGTTGTTCCCTTCCCCCACTTTGGAAGTCGCTCCGACGCCCCTGCTCTGAGCATCATTAATCTCCGATCAGCAATTGAATTTCCCACCGTCGATCGAAGGTTTTATACCATCGGGAGGTAACGTGACGCCTTCGTGACCTAGTTGGAACGCATCGTACTCTCTATACGACGTCGTGTAGCCATCGTGTGGCCTTCGTGTGGCCTGCGTGTAAACTCCTTAATAAAAATTCACATCTTCGTGCTGCCTTCGTGTGTGGTTCAGGTGCCATCGTGTGACCTTCGGTAGGCATCGTACTTGATTCGGCTGTTGGTTGGCTGTTGACCAAGTTCGGGGCCATCTTCGTGCGAAGCTCAAATCTCCTTCATCGTGTGTCCATCTTATGTCAACTTCGGGACAGTGTGACGCGGGAATTACGAAAGCATTTCTCGTTGCGTATTATATAGGAGCGCATATAGGATCACGATTTGTCTTACTTTTATTCCTTTTCTCCCCCCCCCACTATTTTACTTGCTTCCCCTTTAAGTGCCGCCCGCTGCATGACTGTGCCCCCTCTGCCATTCCCCGTAGATACGCCACTGATGGCCTGTTGCCGATCCTCGACTATTATGTCTACCAATAATTTTTGTGTAAAATCACTTTGGTTCTTATTCCTTAAAATCTTCGATAAAGGTTTGGTTGGTTTTTGTCGATGGGTGGTCGATTTTCAATCTTTGATTTCATAATAATAATAATAATAGTTAGTTCTTATATAGCGCTTTTCAGGACCGAAGGCCCTCTCAAAGCGCTTTACAGATAAATATATTATTACCCCCGTTAATCGGATCCAGGCTAACCCGCACACAATGTATGCACATTCTCCACTCCTTGTGGAGCATTCCAGCCAGGCGTCATTTTTACAAGCGCACACTTGCTAATCTAAGCACATTAGCTTTCGCATCCTACCGGGTACCCATACTTAAGCCCTAAACTGTCTTTGTTAGTAGCAAAAGAAAGATTTGATAAAGATCAATGGAAATATATCCATTCTCTTAATAGACTCGATATTTATCATCGCATTACATTTCCTCCCATTTCATTTGATGTGATAAAATCGACCATAAAACAATATATTTCTCAATCAATCTACGGTATGAATGTGGTCTGCTTTATTTAGTGCCGCCCCTCCCTATATCAGTACCATATCAGCCTCTTGTATTATTAATTTGCAATAGTTTGATACAATTTCGAATTGAAACCATATTACTTTAGTAATCAGCTAGCAGTTAAGAAATTTGCTCGAGCTGTAATGGCTCTTAAGCCAACCAAAAGACCGGGCCTTGGCAATTGCTTGGGCATTTACTTTGGCATAAACTTTAGCTTAAATTTGTATGTAATTTTGTATAGATTTATAGTTCATGTCATTCTTATTTGGGATGTGTAGGTGTGCAGGAGCGATTCTAGAAGGTTTTTCTTTATGCAGGGGAGAGGCACTCAGGAGGTTTTGCATTCATTTTCTACACGTGCCTCAGGATTGTTAGGGGGGCTTGAACCGTCCCCCTCCCCTGCCCCTCTTAAATCGCTACTGTCGTTGTGACTTTACTGAATGTGGAAATGATACATTAACGATTAAAACTGAAATTGTATCATACTCTATGAAGTTACTTTCACCTCTTTTAGCCTCTAGGAGTGGCGTACAATCTCCTTTTCCTTTAGTCCCGTCTGTTAAATAAAAGCAAGAACAAGCGAGATGGTTACAAAATTTGAATATTTCATTGCCTTACTTTTCCATATCCTTTATAGTGTGGATATATATCCCAGATTCAGCACCAAATATTGTAATCAGTATACATACATATTTCGTATAGCATCTTATGGTGGTTTTTGTTTTTTGTTTTTTGTTTTTGTTGTAATACGACATCTTATTTCATACAATCTGGCAAGGGGCAGATGTAAAGCCAACATCCGGGTTTTGTGATTTTCTTTGCGCATCTATTACGCGTATGAGAACCTGCGCACTTTGCGCGCACTCTGTTGTGACGTAATAATCACACCCAAGGCACACTGTTTGCAGTGTATCGACAATTTCGTCAGGCAAGTTAGATGCACAGTGCTGGTTTGACGATGTTTTTGCAACTTTTCATGCTAGGAAACCCTGTGCAGTGTAGGCTACTGTATGTTACATAATTTAAGAGTATAAGATAGTAAGAGTTTCTTGTTTGCTCTAGATGTCTGATGTGGTTAATAGTAGTAATATTGACTGCCTAATTCAGGGCAATACGACTTGTCATATATCACCTCACCTTCGGTTCGGGCGATATATATGTCGTATTGCCCTGGAGGCAGTCAATATTACTTAAATATATCCATCTTGGAAATTCGATTTCAATCATATCACTTACAATTGGTTATGGCCACCAGAAAACGTTGAAATCCAAGATGGCGTCCAAAATGGCCGCCTGTCTCTTAGAAATTACCGGAAGTGAGTTAACCTTAGCAGAAAGGCTTAATTAGCAAGATTAAACGTATTTTTAGAGGTCAGGATATGCCCTGGTGTACTTTGAATTATCATAAAGGTTAAGACTAGCCTTGTACTCAAAACAATACTAAAGATGGGCGTCATTTTTTAATCCTTGATGGCAGCCGAAAACTGGAATTAGCCATTGCATATCCATATTAAAAATGAAATTTTGGTGTCTATACCTAGGTTTCGGGGGCCGACAATCCATTTAGACTGCTTACAATGTGTTATGGCCACCAGAAAACCCGGAAATCCAAGCAGTTAAAAATGGTAGTCAGTATTCTACCGTAATTGGATTGTGGTTACTATATACAATAGAGACTTTTTAAGTGTTAAAGTACATTTTAAAGGTAAGAGTATTCATTGATACACGAAAAAGGTATCATCAAGTTTAAGTGTAGCCTTTTATGGAACATTGTATCCACGATGTATGCCATTGTGCCATTCAAATGACTGCCAACACCTAATATGGAGTTATCAGGTATGCCTCCCATAGATATAAGTGACTTTACATTGGTTGCAGGGTTAAATAAACATTTAAACAGGATCTAATTGTTATTTCTTTTCAGCATGGTGGGCAGGAAAACTGGACAAAATTAAACCGAGTTAGTGTTAACAAAATGGCTATCAAATTTAAATGATGGGAAGTGAGTAACCTTTTTTATTAGTTAGGTGTAAGTGTGTTTTAATGATAAAGGTATACATTTGTAGGTGTTATTAACACATTTGGTAACATTACAGCATTGTTGCCATTTGATATCATGTAACATACAGTATTAATACAGGTCAGGCGTAATCGTTTGGTCTGTAATTGACCTTGATAGAAGTTCTATCTTGTGTTAATATATTTCAAGTTTTGCATATAAACAATAAAGAGCATAATAACTTAAATGAACTTAACCCGATGTTTGTTAAGTAATTTTTTTTCCTCTAGAATCTCTTGGCTAGCTAGATCAGGATTTAAAAAAAAAAAATTTTTATTATGCACTTTTCATTATCTTGAACGTATCACAAAATTTTCCTGTAAATTTTTAGTTGAGCTATTTCCGGTAACGGGACAGGATTTCTATCACAAATTCTTTATCCCGTCATCAACGTTCTGTGGAAATTTGTTGTTCGATGATTTTTAATACATCTTAATGAATACTGATAATATCCAGTTATTGCGTAACACATAGACAATTAGAAAATGCTATGTGTAGCATGCTTATTGTTTTTTTTTTATGTCTCTACATTAAGATTCTTAAAGTACCATAAGGAAGCAAATTTAAATCTGTGCAGCATTTGATTTTAGTGGGATCAATATCATAAATTATATAATACTTGCAAAGTTTTAGGTGCACATGGTTTTAGTTTTATTACTAAACCTTTTCCATTTAGTATGGATATCCTCGGTTTGAATGAGCCCAGTACATGTATATCAGATATTATATGTAGAAGTAGTGATGCGACTTTGGGTATCCTATAATAATGGTTTATGAAATAATAAATTAAGGACTGCATGCCGATTTTTCGAAAATAGTTGTGATTGTGTTATATTTCACCTATCAAAATGCTATGATATGAGACCAGCATATTTCATTGGTTCTTGAGTTATAAGGGGTAAAGTGTGGAATTCCTTTTCATTGACTCATAATGTGGTGGCTATTTTGTCTTGATATTAGATATATTTAAAACTTGTTTAAAGGATCAATATTCAAACCAAATGCTAATAAATGAACATTCAGATTGATTGTCGGGATTCAATTTTTAATGCCAGTTTTTAAATTTACATGTCAGTTTTGTTATTGCTATTATTGTTATTATTATTATTGTTGTATTTTCTGTGTATCCTCGAATGTATAGATTGTTTATGTTGTTTGTTTGTTTATGTCACTCGCCAGTGGAGGACGAACTTCTGTATTTGTTTAAATCAGACAATAAATTATCTTGAATATTGATCTTCAGGATTGGAAAGGCAACCTGCTAATAATCTTAGAATAATTATTATTGAGATTACATTATGGTTGACATCAAGATCAGGAATTCACAGTACAAATATCGAATAGCTGTATTTTTGTGACTTTACTAGTGATATTGCAGACCCTGTTTAACAATTTGTGGATATGCCACTGTTATAATGGTTATGGGAACGAATAAATGCATAGAGGACGCAATAGGAACTTACGTTCTCTTTTCCGGTATTCCTTGCACAATATTCTGACTAACACAATGAGGCTGCAAACAACTACAACGGAGACTCCAACTGGCAAGGCTGTGGACAGAGAGATGAAAAGTTTACACACTCTTGGGCAGTTCATAAAACTAACGATGACTTGGAATCCATGCGAGTGCTCTAAGCCTCTAACCCAATGTTTCCTGCATACCCCAAGTTCAGCGCTTCAAATTTTTGTTTTAACAGGCTCAAGACCAATTCTTTAGTATTAAAAAAAGGTACCTTTACATTGTATAACAAAATGGAGAAATGAATCATAACGAAGTAAAAACAATCTAAAAACGAATACAAACTATTTCAAAACGAATTCATAACTGAACCAGAGCCGCTAACGTTTGTCCCTCCCCTGACATATCTCTGACAAAGAAAAAAATAATTATTTATTAATTTTTGGGCAACCGTTTGATTCGGCTGTGAAGTGGGCCATTTCTTAAAAGTTTTATCTACGATATTTTGATGACGAATTCACATTAATACTGCACAAAAAAGGTCAAGACAAAATTATTCAAAATAAATTAACAGACTGGATATTCCGCACAAGAGGCGAATCGTCCCCATACACTTATGATAAAAAAAAATAATCTCCCCCCTCTCCACATCTAGACGTTTCCCGTTATTTTTACTCTTTCTAAACAGATATGGCATCAGACGTTATGCATTGGCATATTTAGAAAACGCTTGGCATGCTTTAAGAAATCTTGTATCAAAATTGATTCAATTCATGGCCAATCTTAGCATCATCCTTAATGTAAGTGCACTTCGTCCTTCTAAGCTTTTGTTCGGGGTATTGCATTTTAATAAGAAACATCCTACGATCTGCTTTTTTCTGATTACAATGCTCCCACAAATTTCCCAATCGAATTCTTTAATGGCACTTCTCAAAATCCTTGGTAGGGTTTCATCTTATGTCCATTAGCAAAGAGGCAGTAAAATCACGACAATAGAATCTGACTTTCGCTAATGCACGCGAAACATATTAAATAACCATCATACCTTTCTCTAGATCTTCCTAATCAATGCCATTAGATATTTTGTACGCAACCTTCTGCACATCAATGTTCTCTTTGTGCTATTTTTTTTTCGTCGTTTCTCATACTGGCAGAAAACAAGAAAATCGCATTTTAATAAGAAACATCCTACGATCTGCTTTTTCTGATTACAATGCTTCCACAGAGCGCCCGATCGAATTCCTTAATGGCTCTTCTCAAAATCCCAGGCAACATGGCATAGTTTTTTAAATATCCTTGGTAGGGTTTCATCTTATTTCCATTAGCAAAGAGGCAGTAAAATCACAACAATAGAATCTGACTTTCGCTAATGCACGCGAAACATATTAAATAACCATCATACCTTTCTCTAGATCTTCCTAATCAATGCCATTAGATATTTTGTACGCAACCTTCTGCACATCAATGTTCTCTTTGTGCTATTTTTTTTCGTCGTTTCTCATACTGGCAGAAAACAAGAAAATCGCATTTTAATAAGAAACATCCTACGATCTGCTTTTTCTGATTACAATGCTTCCACAGAGCGCCCAATCGAATTCCTTAATGGCTCTTCTCAAAATCCCAGGCAACATGGCATAGTTTTTAAAGACCTTTGGTAGGGTTTCATCTTATTTCCAATAGCAAAGAGGCAGTAAAATCACAACAATAGAATCTGACATTCGCTAATGCACGCGAAACATATTAAATAACCATCATACCTTTCTCTAGATCTTCCTAATCAATGCCATTAGAAATTTTTTTACGCAACCTTTTGCACATCAATGTTCTCTTTGTGCTATTTTTTTCGTCGTTTCTCATACTGGCAGAAAACAAGAAAATTGTGCATAAACATATAATCCCCTGCATGCTCCGCAGAAGAGATTATTCTTTATTCTTTTCGAATTTCGTCTCATTTCGTGCAGTATTTCAAGATTGTTTCACAAAATTTTGACTTTGATATGGCGGGTGCTACGATCCGATATCCTGTGCCTATCCTGTGGCCTATCCTTTTCACAGTCCTCATCATCGTTGCCAACTTTCTGAGTCTCGTAGCCTTCTGCATCAAGAAACGACTTCGCACTTACAACAACTACTTCATCATTAACCTTAATGTAAGTGCACTTCGTCCTTCTAAGCTTTTGTTGTTCCGGGTCTCGCATTTTAATAAGAAACATCCTACGATCTGCTTTTTTCTGATTACAATGCTTCCACAGAGCTCCCAATCGAATTCCTTAATAGCTCTTCTCAAAATCCCAGGCAACATGGCATAATTTTGTTAAAGATCCTTGGTAGGGTTTCATCTTATTTCCATTAGCAAAGAGGCAGTAAAATCACAACAATAGAATCTGACATTCGCTAATGCACGCGAAACATATTAAATAACCATCATACCTTTCTCTAGATCTTCCTAATCAATGCCATTAGAAATTTTTTTACGCAACCTTTTCACATCAATGTTCTCTTTGTGCTATTTTTTTCGTCGTTTCTCATACTGGCAGAAAACAAGAAAATTGTGCATAAACATATAATCCCCTGCATGCTCCGCAGAAGAGATTATTCTTTATTCTTTTCGAATTTCGTCTCATTTCGTGCAGTATTTCAAGATTGTTTCACAAAATTTTGACTTTGATATGGCGGGTGCTACGATCCGATATCCTGTGCCTATCCTGTGGCCTATCCTTTTCACAGTCCTCATCATCGTTGCCAACTTTCTGAGTCTCGTAGCCTTCTGCATCAAGAAACGACTTCGCACTTACAACAACTACTTCATCATTAACCTTAATGTAAGTGCACTTCGTCCTTCTAAGCTTCTGTTGTTCCGGGTCTCGCATTTTAATAAGAAACATCCTACGATCTGCTTTTTTCTGATTACAATGCTTCCACAGAGCTCCCAATCGAATTCCTTAATAGCTCTTCTCAAAATCCCAGGCAACATGGCATAATTTTGTTAAAGATCCTTGGTAGGGTTTCATCTTATTTCCATTAGCAAAGTGGCAGTAAAATCACAACAATAGAATCTGACATTCGCTAATGCACGCGAAACATAATAATAACCATCATACCTTTCTCTAGATCTTCCTAATCAATGCCATTAGATATTTGTTACGCAACCTCATACCTCATACTGGCAGAAAACAAGAAGGTTGTGCATATATATATAATCCCCTGCATGCTCCGCAGAAGAGATTATTCGTTATTCTTTTCGAATTTCGTCTCATTTCGTGCAGTATTTCAAGATTGTTTCACAAAATTTAGACTTTGATATGGCGGGTGCTACGATCCGAAATGCTTCAGAACCGACATTCTATTCGACTATGTCATTTGAGGATTATTTTTCGAATTCGACGGAGGATTTATCTGAGACCACAATTACTGAGCAGAAATCTCGCTCGGTAAACATCCACGGGATCCTGTGGCCTATTCTTTTCACAGTCCTCATCATCGTTGTCAACTTTCTGAGTCTAGCAGCCTTCTGCATCGAGAAACGACTTCGCACATACAACAACTACTTCATCATTAACCTGACCATTCTGGACTTCATAACCGGGGTGTTTCTCATTCCTGTGGTGGTTCATACACACATCGGGTACTACCCGTTCTCGCAAGATATCTGCAAGGTGACTTCTACTATCCAGTTCGGAATTCTCAACGCCTCCAACCTTGCCGTGGTGGTGATCTGCGCCGATCGACATCGGGCTACTTACGATCCTATCAACCACTTCATTTCACGAAGCAAACGAATGGCCGTCATCAAAAACCTCATCCCATGGACTGTGTCAGTTGTCTTCTGGTTTCTCTTTACCACCATACCCGAATTCATCATCGATTTCGACAACGGTCGTCAGTGCGTTCGCTGGTACACTTTACAAACATTACCTGGCATCATCCCGTTCATCACTGAGTTCTATTTACCATCATCGCTGTACTCTATTAGAATCGTTGCTAAAATCCAGGCTACTCTTGGGGGTAAGAATGTCGAAAACAGTTTGCTATGAAAGATGCGAACAAGGGAAAGATCACGGCGGAGATACCTCAAAAAATGAAGAACGACAATGCTGCGAATAATGCGAAGAAAACAACAGTAAGTATTTTTTTCACCGTTAACCATTTTTACAGCAATAAGACAACAGGGAATTTAAAAGCATTGCGTTCTTTAGTATTTCATCCGTCATAGCAAAGCCGATGCAAACTCAGATACACTATCCTCAAATCAATCCATTAGATATCAAACAAATCGTGGCAGGTGGTTCTTTAAGAATTGAATTAGACACTCGGACAAACTTTGGCATATTCGTAAATACTTAGCTTTGTTGCTTGCTTGATAGTTTTGCCCTTTTGTCCTTCGCTCTTCATCTAATATTTCATATTTCAAATAAGCATGATGATATAGGCATTGCTTACGACGAGACTTTTTTGACGTTGACGTTGTTGACGTTATTAATGCAACGTTATTCTGACGTATACGAATATGTTATTCGATTAAACATCAGAAAAGTGTACAATTTCAATTTAATAAGTTTAGTTAATTTCATCAATTTCATAGAGTTTACGATGGACCAAAAGCAGCTTTTACAAAATTTCTCACCACCTTCGTTTGAAGAGGAAACCAATCAGCATTTTCAGAATTGACACTAATTTTAACAATATGAATACTACCTATGATGATGATGATCGTTATCATCATTATTATTTGTATTGTTATGATTGAAAAACTAATTAAAAAAAGAACTGTTGTTCACAGATATCATATATTATATATATTTTCTTTACGTTTTGTTCATTGTTACAACTTATACTACCGGAAAGTAGAGGTGTTTTGTCTAGTGGATATATCAATGGACTGTGGATCACGTGGTTCGCGGTTCGAGTCCCACCGCGGCACCAATGTCCTTTGGCAAGTTATTTCCCTTATCACGGAGGTTTTAAGGAGGGGCGATGGCTCAGTGGTAGAGCAGTGGTCTCGTAACCGGGAGGTCGCTGGTTCGAAACCAAGTCGATGCACTAGTGCCCTTTGCCCCCGGCGGGCCGCCTCTGCCCCCTCCCCGTAGATCCGCACCTGCTTTATATCTTATCTTGTGTCGTGATTATAGTGTCGCTCGCTTGCAACAATTAGAAACGAATATGCCTGTAGGTGTGTACATGGGACTTGACGTGTTTTAGAGTGATGCAAAAGTAATATTCTGTGAAGAATTTGTGAATGGGGTGACGCGAAACTTTTAATTTTTGAAAAATTTGAAAAAGAATACATGTATATATTTAAAAAAAATCTTTCTAATGTCAGTGTTTGATATTGTCTAATTTGATCTTATGTATGCATGTATGTTCAGGTACACGTATATAAACGTCACCATCATACATAAATCAACTATAATCATGCGGTATCATCGGTAAACAGTAAACACACACACACCCGACACACACACCCGACACACACTCTCACCACCCACGCACCCACGCGAAGGCACGCATGCAAACACCCACACACTTACACTCACACACCCACACAAAAAGCTTTTCAAAATTTAATGTTACAAGCTTTGTTCTATGAAAGGTGTTGCGAGATTTCTATACACATATTAACGACTGGGAGACCAGGGCCCGTATTCAATAAACTTCTAAGACATTTTTCTTAAGTCTAAGAAAATGTCTAAGAATTTGTCTAGGTTAAGAAAGTTACCTTAGCCGTATTCTAAACACGTAAAGCAGTTTGTCTTAGCTAAGACGAAAGTTAAGACAAATTCTTAGACCCGATGACGTCATTTTGGAAAGTCAAATTGGTCGACTCGAGCGACTTACTTGCAGCTCAATTTGCCAATGCAATTTGCGTGTTAAAATAAAAATCGCACCGCACGAAAATTATACACAAAACGTATGGGAGATAGAGTGTAAGGGAGGTACGTGCTCACAGAATTGTTTTAGGCTTGACATGACCAACTGACAATAAACATTAGTAGGGCAGTCTAGTCGAGACCCCCTGAGGCTAGATCTAACATCCACCGTAGGCTTTTTATACTTGTCTGTCAAACATCTTCGAAGAGCCAAAACCGGGTGTTCTTATGCCGCGGCCGCAGGACGGTCTATGAAGTTAGCGCCGTCGCTTAGCCAGCCGACCAGCGCTAGCATTGGATTTGGTGCTACCCTTAAATCGTCTACTGCTATAGATATAGGTAGTAGATCTAGATCTATAGCTAGCCTAGCCTAAACTTAATAAAGAGTTGATTTTAACCTTTATCAGACTCATAATAAAACAAATTTTGTCTCACCTAGCATTATGCCGATGACACATTAATCCCTGTTTCCATATTTTAATGCCAATGACTAAGAAACGATTTCTTTACGACAGCCATGTCATAATTTAAAAGTAGTGTTATGAAGGCGGCATATGCTACGCTGGTACAAGTAGATCTATAGCAGTAGTATTATACAAACAAACATAAACAATGGTGCTTAATTCTGCGCGCTGCGCCGTCGACGCTGTATATACGCGAAGCTTACGTTGATACAGGTCAACTGATAACCTGCGCTAGCTGCGCTGGCGTTGCATGCATCGCATCCGTAGGCCTAGGCTATATGTGTTTTTAATTCCATTTGATCGAAACCCGAAGTGAAATTGCGTGAAGCAGCACTGAGCTGCCGGTGTTGAAGCCCTATTTAAGCATCCTCGGCCTATGCTTAAATATAGGGTAGATTTCTTACTTATCTGAGGTATCTCGATTGTATAGAATACGACATGCTATTTAAGCCCTTTTTCTTAGATAAAATCTAAGAATTCTTCTTACTCTTAAGGCAAAATTCTTAGCCCCCAATGCTTTTATAGAATACGCATTTTTGCTAAGACTGTTTTCTTAGCCAAAATTTAAGAAAAAGTACTTAGATTTCATGCTTAAGAAGTTTATTGAATACGGGCCCAGAACTGCAACTGGTGAACATATTCGACCTTGCCATTCCATAGCCTCGCAATTACACTATACTTTCAGCCAGTTTAACACCAGTTACCTGTTTCATCAACTTTATTAAATATAGGCCTATATAACAAGTTTCAATAACTGTTGTATTGCTACTGAAATTACTGTATTTGATTGACTTTGAACAAATTTGAAACTCAATTTATGCACTTGTTGATGACAAAATTTATGACACAGGGCCCTGATATGTTATTATTCATTTTCCATGAATATTTTTGACATATTGTACAGATTCATTTTGTTTTTGTGTTTAAATACCTTCATGTGTGTCCTAATGAACCATATGGACGGCGGAACCATATTAATTGCTCTATCTTAGCATTATTATTGTTATTATTATTATATTAATTAGTAGTAGTATTATTATTAATTTTATTGTTATTGTTATTATTATCGTTATTATGGTTATTATTATCATTATTATTATTATATGATTATGTGTATGAACATGACATGTATATATTTTGCATAATTATCAAGTCTTAAGTACTGGTTAATGTGAAAACCTCCCACACCTTGTCCTATTTTTGTTCTTTTTGTAATCTATACACCTTTTTCATATATTCTCATTGGGGGCATATACATACAGATATCAAATAAATTGTTTATACTCTTACCGAGTGTTGTAAATTTTTAAGTATGTGAAAAATTTATTTGTTCATAAAATGCATGAAAAAAAATCTAAGTAAAGTTTGCCATTGACACAACAAAGTTTAATGGGTAACTTGATCATAAGTCCGTCATGCAAAAGGCATAACATTTCCCTTATTTTATTCACTGTAATATCCTTTATTTAATTTTTTATACAATTTTCTTACAAAGTTTTCTTTTACCAGATTACCTTTTCCATAGTTATATTGATGTTACTGATGTTATTGCATGTATATACGAACTTGTTTGAAATAAGTCCCCTTTTCCTACCGAAATCAACAAAAGCGATAATTACATGATTCTGTACACGATATGAATACAGTAAATTCAATTCAATTCATATTATTTGCACATTTTATAAAAATCACAATAACAAACATACACAATACAAAGTCAATTCCAACAAATAACACAACAGAACAGAAGTATCAAAATGTGGGGGGACAAACAAAGGCCAAAGGCCTATCAAAGGCTTGTCCCTAAACAATATGAGGAATTAAATATAAATTAAGTGGTACAACATAACTAAATAACAGAATATTAATACTACTAATACTACTACTACTACTACTACTACTACTACTACTAAGAAGAAAAACAAGAAGACCTAACAATGTGTATATATGTGCTAAAGAAATGATGACTATGTAATCTGTAACACGGTCTTATAATGTCATTTGATCACAGTTTGGTCTGCCTTATACAAAATAAAATTTGTCCTCAATAATATGATTCATCGTAAGAATTTGCAGTCATTTAGTCTCTTTTTATCTGTTAAAAAAAATCTCTCTTTCTTATGACAATTCATTACGAAATGTCACAATGTTTCATATTTCAAATCTTTTTCTTATATTATTAAAAAATATATGTATGTATATTTTGAAAGTATCAAGGTTCATCAACATTAACAGAAAAAATCAAACCCATCACTTTACCAAAATATATGGATGTGAATATCCGTGACAATAATTAATCCTAATGTGGGAGTGGAGGTGGTTAAGCGGGCTGCAGCTCGCCTCAGATTTTTTTAAATTTAACAATATTCGGGCAACCGTATGATTGGGCTGCGAAGTGGTCTAATTCTTAGAAATTCTATCTACGATAATTTGATAATTTGATTACGAAATCACATTTGCAAAAAGGTCAAGACAATATTCTTTAAAATAAATGTACAGACTGGATAGTTAATATTCGGCAAAAGAGGTCAGCCCCTATGGCGAAATTGTCCCCATACACTTATGATACCTTGCCATCCCATGACCATAATATGTACAAAGATTTAAATTTCTGAATGTAAAATAGATGCATGTACTTCTACAAAATTTATAAAAAGAGAGATATAAAAGATAGAGCGAGAGGGGAGAGAGGGAAAGAGAAAGAGAGAGATAGAGAGAGACAGAGGAGAGAGAGAGAGAGGGAGAGAGATAGATAGAGAGAGAAAGAGAGATAGAGATCGAGTGTCAGATTGAGAGGGGTGGTAAATCAGAGAGAGAGAGAGAGAGAGAGAAAGAGACTTATCACAGTGACGGTTGTAAGAGATCGAGTGTCAGATTGAGATAGGGTGGTAAATTAGAGTTGGACAAGACAGAGAGAGAGAGAGAGAGACAGGGAGAGAGAGAGAGAGACTTATCACAGTGACGGTTGTAAGAGATCGAGTGTCAGATTGAGAGGGTGGTAAATCAGAGGTGAAAGAGAGAGAGAGAGACTAATCACAGTGACGGTTGTAAGAGATCGAGTGTCAGATTGAGAGGGGTGGTAAATCAGAAGTGAAAGAGAGAGAGAGAGACTAATCACAGTGACGGTTGTAAGAGATCGAGTGTCAGATTGAGATAGGGTGGTAAATTAGAGTTGGACAAGACAGACAGAGAGAGAGAGAGACAGGGAGAGAGAGAGAGACTTATCACAGTGACGGTTGTAAGAGATCGAGTGTCAGATTGAGAGGGGTGGTAAATCAGAGGTGAAAGAGAGAGAGAGAGACTAATCACAGTGACGGTTGTAAGAGATCGAGTGTCAGATTGAGAGGGGTGGTAAATCAGAAGTGAAAGAGAGAGAGAGAGAGAGACTAATCACAGTGACGGTTGTAAGAGATCGAGTGTCAGATTGAGATAGGGTGGTAAATTAGAGTTGGAAAAGACAGAGAGAGAGAGAGAGACAGGGAGAGAGAGAGAGACTTATCACAGTGACGGTTGTAAGAGATCGAGTGTCAGATTGAGAGGGATGGTAAATCAGAGGTGGAAGAGAGAGAGAGAGAGAGAGAGAGAGAGAGAGAGAGAGAAGAGACTTATCACAGTGACGGTTGTAAGAGATCGAGTGTGAGATTGAGATAGGGTGGTAAATTAGAGTTGGACAAGACAGAGAGAGACAGAGACAGGGAGAGAGAGAGAGAGAGAGAGACTTATCACAGTGACGGTTGTATGAGATCGAGTGTCAGATTGAGAGGGATGGTAAATCAGAGGTGGAAGAGAGAGAGAGAGAGAGAGAGAGAGAGAGAAGAGACTTATCACAGTGACGGTTGTAAGAGATCGAGTGTGAGATTGAGATAGGGTGGTAAATTAGAGTTGGACAAGACAGAGAGAGACAGAGACAGGGAGAGAGAGAGAGAGAGAGAGAGACTTATCACAGTGACGGTTGTAAGAGATCGAGTGTCAGATTGAGAGGGATGGTAAATCAGAGGTGGAAGAGAGACAGGGAGAGAGAGGGGGAGAGAGAGACTTATCACAGTGACGGTTGTAAGAGATCGAGTGTCAGATTGAGAGGGATGGTAAATCAGAGGTGGAAGAGAGACAGGGAGAGAGAGGGGGAGAGAGAGACTTATCACAGTGACGGTTGTAAGAGATCGAGTGTATGATTGGGAGGGGTGGTAAATCAGAGGTGGAAGAGAGAGAGAGACTTATCACAGTGACGGTTGTAAGAGATCGAGTGTCAGATTGAGAGGGGTGGTAAATCAGAGGTGAAAGAGAGGGAGAGAGAGACTCATCACAGTGACGGTTGGAAGAGATCGAGTGTATGATTGGGAGGGGTGGTAAATCAGAGGTGGAAGAGAGAGAGGGGGAGAGAGAGACTTATCACAGTGACGGTTGTAAGAGATCGAGTGTCAGATTGAGAGGGGTGGTAAATCAGAGGTGGAAAGAGAGAGAGAGAGAGACTTATCACAGTGACGGTTGTAAGAGATCGAGTGTCAGATTGAGAGGGGTGTAAATCAGAGGTGAAAGAGAGAGAGAGAGAGAGAGAGAGACTCATCACAGTGACGGTTGGAAGAGATCGAGTGTATGATTGGGAGGGGTGGTAAATCAGAGGTGGAAAAGCCCAGGGGTCTCAGTCATGTAGAAATACTGTAAACATGCGTGACCACAGGTTTTCCAGACACGTACCCCTAGACGAAGATTTGTTCTGGAGCCAAAATACACTAAATGAGGAGGTCGCGTGTTTTTCCCCCGAACTCACACCCTAAACGGGTATTTCACTAAAATGTACTTCTAAACAAGTATTGTAAAAATTGTAACCCCTTGAGCATTTTGAAGATCGATAGGGATTACCATTTAAGTTGTTGACAATGTAAAATAAACTCTCCATTTCTACTTCGGGTTTCTCCCCTGGTTTTCTCGTAGAAGGGTTCAGTAGGCGTGAGACTTGGTAGGTCTGGGTCGGTATCGTGGGCATCCATCTTGATCTACTGAAGATATTAAGATCGTTTCAAGCAACGCGCGGGTGGCGCGCTTATAGCTAGCTAAGGTACAATGCATGCGAAATGCATACCATGCTACCATAGAGATCTATATAAAGACGCTAGAAGGCGTACTCCCCCAGATTGCTGTGCAGATTTGATCAGGCCGCCCGCCATCTTAATCCGGGCAAATTTGCGCTGATACGTACGTATGCGCATAGCTATCTGTACACAGTGCACGATATCCAGGGGTATCCAGGTTATGTTTTGGTGGGGTCCCCCCCTTCGAGCTGGTTTTGAGAGGAAATCATGCAAGAATCATGTGCTGCTTTTTTATATAATGGTATATTGTTTTCTAATATACCTTGGAAATATACCTTGGAAGTAGGTATTTAAATTTAAAAACTTATTTGCCTCTCGTGGCGCTGTACATCAGTTGATGAACATGGACAAGCGAATGACTCTTCTGGGTCAAATAGATCTTTTCTTGACGACTAAATTTCGACAAATTGGATTTAAAGGGCAAGTCCACTCCAAAAATAATTTACTTTCAATAGAACCAGAAAAATCAGACAAACCAATCAACAAAAGTTTGAGAAAAATCGGATAACTAATAAGAAAGTTATGAACTTTTAATGACATGAAAAACTTTGAAAATCACTACACAAATTGGCAACTCACTCCTGAGTCTGTGACGTATGGTCCTCACTATCCACTTATTATTTTCTTTATATTGATAATATAAATTTCCTATTTTCACCCTAAGAATCTTATTTCTTCACACCAGCATCCAAGTTAGATTGTTAGTAATATGTTTTTGTGTGGATGCACAAATAAAGAGTAATTTTTGTCCAGTTAAATCATGAAAAATTGAATTTTGATAAACTATTTATATAAAAATCAATAATTATGAAATACAATATTCAGAAAATAGTATCAATTCTTCAAAATTCATAAAGATTTTGGGAAATGTCATGCACGCAATATGATACAAATCATATAACCTGGGCAAAGGCATGGGGAAATCAAGTTTTGGGGATTAAAAGGGAAATTAATGGGATTTACTATATAAAGCAACTGATAATCATCTTGGCAATTTGTGTTGAGATTCTCATTGTTCCATAGTTTTACATACTTTTTCAAAAATTCATAACTTTCTTATTAGTTATCCGATTTTGCTCAAATTTTTTTTGATTGATTTGTCTTATTTTTCTGCTTTTATTGAAAGTAAGTTATTTTTTGGAGTGGAATTGCCCTTTAATAAACCAAAGAAAGTAGTACACAAAAGGGATTTATCTAACTCGCTCCCATAGCGTCACACGTTATAATCCGGGCAGGGATGTGAGTTTTTGCCCGTATTAAGATGGCGGCCGGCCTGTTCAATTCCGCACAGCAGCATTGTGCGCGCACGAATGCGTAGTGAGTGCTCTAGCGCCTTTATATAGATCTCTATGGTATATATATATATATATATATATATATATGTGTGTGTGTGTGTGTGTGTGTATATGAGTGTATGAATGTATATTCTCTTTTTGTTTTCATTGTAATAGGTATTACTGGAGATCTTCCTGCCACCTGGTTCCCGTTGCATAAAACAACTAGTGGTTGGTTTGCCATCAGTATTAACTAACATTACTCAACAGCCAATCAAATCAAGGTTTCCATTGAATTTACCATTAATGGCAAAATTACCATCAATGTTAGGCTTTATAAAAAGGGACCCTGGTCTCGAACCTAATAATGATGTATTATATACTCTCATTCCATCATTCGCATTAAAATTACATGTTGAATCATTTGGAGGTGGATTTGGGTGACCATTTATTCGCTGCCATCTAGCGGTAGTATGATGAAATAGGGCGGGGCCTGTGAACATTCACAGGCCCAATAAGCAAAGTGCTATGCACGTACATGCATAGCGCTTTGCTTATTGGGGTACCGCTTATTGGGGCATGTGTGTGTACGTTTGTGTGTGAGTGGTTGTCCTCGGGGATGTGCATTTCGGCGTGCGCGTGTGCAGCAGCCGCCCGCGCGTGTCAGGTGTGAAGTATCCCACCCAAACTCTCGAAATGGCTTAGTCTTTGTCCAGGATCGGGGATTATTTTGTTTTCTTAAATCTATGGTCCCATATTTTGACAGGGGTGTATGGGGGTGGGGGAGAGGAGAGGGGAGGGGGTATTCGGTTACTTACGTCAATGAAAACGGTGAAATGATAATATAATTCATGATAGATACATCAGCAACAACAATTACAATAGCATTTAAAGTTGTATTAGTAGTAGTAGTAATAATAATATTAATATTAACGATAATAATGGTAATTATTGTAACAATGATAATACAGAGTAATAATTATATTCATAATAATAACAATAATAATAATGATAATAATGATGATACTAGCTATAATATAATATCACAATATTATTGGAATGATGTTTTGCTTATGAAAATTAAAATCCTAATCATGTATTCAACCATGGAAACCCTGAAATGCTTTGTTCACTGAGCGAGTCAGCCACGCCAAGCTAATGATTATTTAGACATGCTCATGAATTTTAATGATGCTGTTTGATTTGTTATTAAATTTATGTAAAGAAAAAAGAAAGAATAGAGGGTAATTTAATGTCATGATGAGGATAATGATAATGATAATAACATTAATAATTATAATAATACAAATAATAAAAATAGTAATCATAATAAGAATGGTAATTAAAATTATCATTTACATCATTAACTTGTACCCTCAATAATTAGTGATATTGATATTAAAGAAAGTTAACAAAGGTAGTAATAATAATTATTACTGGAATCATTACTACCAAATTCTTTATTATAAAACAATGATCTGTATTGAATGGCACGCTCATCCAACGTGTACCCGGCCTCTCACCACGGATAAAATAATCGAGACAATTTAGTTTTGACATCTAGACTAACTTGAGTGTTGTCATGTATTACGCAATGCGGTTAAAAATAAATTATCAGAAAGACGTATTTTGACGTTGCCTGCATTCCACAACAGCACGTGCATGCTCTCTCGGGTACAACTGTACTATACGAGCCTTTGCTAATCATCAATGACATTGCTCTTCTGTTCTGAGTTCTAAATCGCAGGTTCACGCACATTACCGTAAAATTTTACATATTATATAAACATTTATATTTTATTTTGGTTGAAATATATATTCTATATATTCGCTTACAACTAGCCTTCAATTGGCAATTGAATTAGCTGAGGTACGTGTAGGGTAAAACGTGATGCATAATCATCATAACATCAGATCAATATTACAATCCTGATAAAATAAGCCTGATAAAATAAGCAGAAAACAAGTTGTTGGTTCATATGAAAAAGGTGGCTTAAACATGGTTGACATAGACTGTTTTAGTAAAGCACTAAAGCTAACATGGGTTAGAAGAATTATTCGGAATATGCGTACATTCAATGCAGTCATTTTTACAAAAAACATTTATGATCAGTTTTGGAAACCAGTTGCCAGTTTTTAACTGGCAATCCATTTTGGAAAGAAGTTTTTGAGGGCATGTCATTGTTAGTTAAAGCATGTAAGAATGATTGGTTATCGGAATCTCTATGGATGAATAGCTCAATTCAAATTGGCAATGAGTCTATTTTTTTAAAAATCCTGGCATGAAAAGGGTTTTCGATTTATTAACGATTTGATGGATAGTAATGGAAACGTATTGTCTCACAAGAAATGTGAGGAGAAGTTTAATTTGAAGCTTAATTATTTGTCTTATTATTCAGTTCGTCAAGTAATAACGTGCAGATATAATGAATTTTATAAAACATGTCAAACAAATTTGGAAGAACCTTTAATTCCTTCCAATATTAAAGCACTTATTCATGACAAAAGGATGTAGATACATTTATAAAGTTCTTTTTGGAGAAACAAATTGTTTGTCTCTAATAAGTTCAAAGTGGGAACGATATTTGAATTATAATTTACCAGCTGTATTGATACAGAAATATAACGTCATGATATTTCGTTTTACACCAGTTATTAGTCTGAAATACTTTCAAGATTTTAAATAGAATTTTGTTTTTAAATAAATAACTTTTTAGGATGAAAATTGTAAATAATGACAATTTTTCATTTTGTAGAAAAGAAATAGAGAAGCTTACTTAAAAGATAATTATATTGGCTGCGTTTGCATGAAGAAGACTTATAGGAGTGCATCCTATTTAGTTTTTATATTTATCATGAATGATCAAGCTGTCAAGTAGTACATTACAAATGGGCATAGGGTGGATTAGGGGCGCAATCATTTTGATTAAATTTTAGTGCCCCGTTCACGAGTAGGTTTACACAAATACTTTATCGCGTGGGTAGCTAATTATAACTTATGAGCCCTTTTTCCCCTCTCGTGTAAATCTCATATTAAATAATGTCAGGCGCAGGAAGTGTGTTTCAGCCATTGATTGTTTTAGTGCTTGTTATTACTATTACAATTATTATTATTATTACTAATACTATTATTATCATCATCATCAATTAATTTTGGCGTCAAAGATGCTAATGCTACATTTTTAATGAATTTTATATATTTCTTTTCTGAGGAACTGTATGTGATTGTTGATCTAAAACTGTAATGTTTACACTAGATCGAAATTCATGAAGATGATGTATGTGGCAACTAGCACATTGCGCATGAGACGGTTCAAGGAATTATATTTTAGTCATTTACAGTAAGTAACAAGCAACGAGAAAGGGAAAGAGAGAGAGAGAGAGAGAGAGAGGGGGGAGGGGAGGGTGTGAATGGGGACCTTTGAAAAAATATATACATGCGCTTGTCAACGGCTGATTCGTACTACAGAATAGGTCACATCACAAATTCAGGTCAACCTGGCAACTATTGGGGCGTCAGATATAGGAGACCAGACCAGACCATGCTGTCAATAGAGCTATAAACAACATGCCTCATTCAGAAGTTAAGACTCAAGAGAATAATTTCTGTTCCAAACACGATTACCCTCCAGTCGCAGAAGATCAACCACATATGGAGAGATTGTTTATCTCTTAATTGAGTATGAGTCAACAGGTCCGAACATTTTGAAAGTGTTACAATATCATTGAGCTTGAGAGTCTTCTTTAAAAATAGAGGATGAACTGGCCCTTAAAATTGTATCTGTTAATATGATTTTAATCAAATTAGATTAAACAAAATTATTATATACTCTGCAGTCTATACGTCTTTTCTTCCAAAATCAATTAAATGGAAAACCTATTTTGAACATCGTTGACTTTCGTTTTACAACCTTCAGTTATTTTTTTCTTTCTAGAGGGTATGTTTAATAGCATAAGAATCGGCATGGACACCAAAATCGAGACTTTGGAAATCCAGTCTGAGACATTATTGTTAGTAATTAGCTGGAAAAAGTAACAGGAAAATTTTGTTTGCACTTTGGCCAGGCATCAATGCATAGGAGTATCACCTATGAATGTTGACATGCGATAATCATATACACTACATAAAGCGTTTATATATTGCAATAGATATAAACCAGAACAAAGTACCGATTTAAGAGAGTACGTTTGATGTGAAGACAAATTTAAGATAATTGTAGATGACCCACGCAAATGTGCAACAATATTGGTCGATAGAATGATGAGGGCCTGTATACGAAGAAACTTGTAAAGATACTTGTATATCGCAAAAGACAAAATGGCTTCAGGGAAACCGAAAAAGGGCTATAGATGCCCAGACAAGTGAAAAGGGAAAGACTTATTATTAGATATCATATTGTTGATTTAATATATGAATATTTACACAGTTATCAGTATATTATCAATTTAGAACCTAATAAGTTACACACCAAAGACCTTTAGTACATCGACACAAAATCTGTCTCGATTATGTATGTAAATATTTGTTTCGACATGACATCAGCTAACTGAATTGTATACCCACGTGACTAATCAAGATGGCGTCCCGTACTGGAGGCTTACGACTGTCTTTTTGGGCATATATCGGCCTTGTTCTACCAGTTTGCTTTGCTCTGCCTCTGGGTGAGATATCCACGAACTATAATTTCGTCTCCTTTCATTTTTTAATGTCACGAAAATCATTTGTGAGTGTAAGTGTTGTTTCGTCAAATTGAAGTTGTGTAAAGAAGCAAATATAGCGTTACCCTATCTCGTAAAACATGTGCTACTAGCGCGTCTATGCCCTCAAGTATATCAATATCGGATGATCAGTTTTATGGAACACTATTAGCTGTTCATTGGATGAGAGGAACGACCAGAGAACAGTCCCAAATTTTATCGCATGGGTGGATGGAGAGAATTATTCGGGGTCTTGTGTTCATGACAAGACTTGCGAAATGAATGGCGACTATTCTTTGATCATCAAAAACGTCACGATAGCTGACAAATTAAGGTCTATAGATCTGCAGGATTTCCAACAACAAGGGAATCCTGATTCAAGCTTTCACAGACTTGAAATTATATGGTAGGCCCCTATTAGATTCTGAGAGAAAATGCAAGGAAAATGTTGCTCATCCATTTATAGCTAATAGATTTTGAAACTCTGTGATGATGAAACTTTGATTTGACAGGAGTATGCCCATTTAGGAAATCTAACCTACAACCCAAATGCAACCCTGTAACTTACTATAACCCTATAGTTTTTATATAATAAAGTCTACAGCAGTTGTCGCAGGAGCAAATGTCGGATCACCTGTGTTGCAGCAACCCCCTGCCCCCATCATTTAGAAGTAAAATGGGAAACTGAAATTATATGGGGTGCTTGGGTGCTACAGGTGGTACCAACCGCGACTGCTGTTGTAGTGAAAAGGTACCTGAAAAAAAATCCGATGACCTTTTCCTTTTTGTATATTGCAATATTTTGGGAATGTGCGCATAACTGTCTACTATCACAATCTGTGTAATAAAATTCTTCTAAGATTCATCGTCATATATTTTGAATTTAACGTCATTATGAATGCTTTGCTTTCACATTAATGCATAAAGATTATTCTAAATCCATACTCGTTTTTGTCATTTCTTTTATGGGTTTAGACTAAAAACAAAATATGTGAGAAACATATTTTGTTTTTTGAATTTAGATCAATTATGATTCAAAGAATCTCATAATGACTCTCTCAAAATGGTTCTTTTGGGGTTACACTTAACAGACTTGGGTATTCTATTATTCCATAAATTTGCAATAACGGCCTACAGTTTACTACAAACCATTTACAATTTCGCAATAAACCGACTGTATGATCGGATGTATACATTGCGCTGGAATTATAGATGTTGTTGATCACAAAATAATGTAAAGATCTCACCCAGTCACGTGCTATCGTATAGTATTTTGAAAACATTTATGTGAAATTATTTTCTTTAAAGTTACACCGGAGGAACCTTATCCGTTCATCAATGAGTGTGAAGAAAACGGACAAAATTGTACTATCTACACGCAGAGTCCGATAACCATTACGTGTACAGCTTCGAAATACTCCCCGAAAATAGACTTATTGTTTTTACACGAAGTTCAAAAGGTTTTGATCATAGAAACAGTCGAAAAGGAAAATGACGATCGGACGAAGAGCAAATTCATATTGGCTAGAGTACCACCTAGCAAGATATCCTACGTGTGTATGGCTTTTAATATTCCTGGATCTCAAGATAAACGCAATGCGACAATATCAGTTTTCCCTCATGATGGTAATACAACCCTTTTCATCAAAATTGGTATGTATTTTCAATCATTTACATATGTAGCGAATTTATCTAACATATACCGTACACACTTTTTCTTCTGCACTGTCTCCACTTTAAGACTATTTACAATAGTTTAAAATACATTTTCGTAAAATTCTTCATGTTAAACAAGTATGTTTCCTAATTCTAATGTATAGAGGCAGTTTCCTTTCAATGTACATTTGTGTTCCTATCGAGAGAATAAAATCCTTTTGACATAACAATAATCATTTGTTGATATCAAAATGTTTTTTAGGGATTCCTTCCTAGAACAACATATCTATATATATATATATATATATGACTCTTTTTTTTTTTTTTTAGCTAACACTGTCTTCTTAATGATTCGAAGTATATTAATACTATATATGCGCTTTACACATTACCTTCTCATCTATATCCCCCCCCCCCCAAATAAAAAGCTCGACTAACTAGCTCAAATGATGCGTATTTTTTCATTATACATAAATTGTTTGCGAAGTACAGGATAAATAAGTTACGTGAAAGGATTTCACCGAGAATATCACCCTTTTCTAACCAGAAAGTTAGACCCCAATAATGTGAAAATTAACCATAGCATAGAGTAGTATAAAGGTGTCTGATTTATTTTCTTCATGACAGTGTTTCATGTGTTTGTGATCATGAAATGCGTGTGTCTGTGTGTTTCGATTATTTGGTGTAAGATTGTGTTAAACTCCAAGAATTTGTTTTGTGTCGATTTCAGTTCAAATTAGATTTTGGCAGCCCAGTTCTTCGATTTTATTTACTCTCATTACCCAATTTTGCAAAAGTAAAAACCAACTGCATTTTGTAGACGTATATACGTCTACAAAAAGAAAATTGCTGTCTAGTTATTTTCTTATCTTTGGGAAGATTTACGGTAATTATCATTCTCTTATATACCATCAAATTGACTGATTATCGCATTATTTTGAAATAATTACAAAATTAATTTGTATTTATTCCTTAATTTCAAAACAACAGATTTGAATTCGCAAAGCATATGTTAATGCTCGTTCAGTCATGCTGCGGTTTATACATTTATTTCAAATCAGTAGCAAGTGGGGATGAGGAAAGTAGCATAAGTCTAATGCTATCTTACTTACTTATTTGTGTGTTTTAAAATAGGAACATTTAAAGTGATCTACACTCAGTGTGAACATAATTTGCAAATGACTTAAGTTCGCAGCCTTTCTCTTAATAGTTGGAAAATATTTCTAAATTCCGTCACTAGGCCTACTAATAGAAAAGTGACCTGAAATTACTTCGTCAATAATTTTTTTGGTAAAAGTTCATATTGTTAAAAGATCGTAAGGTTTGCCTACCCTCCGAACAAAAATGCAATCAAGCCGATAAGGGTCTAGAAATGTTCATTAATCGTGTTGATACCTCCAAAATTTTAAGTAAAAATTAATATTATCATATTTTGAAATATTTTGCCTTTCACTTTACACAATTATGAAATTTTAAAGAGTTACCAAAAACACGCTTTCAAACATACTTATACACGGCTGGTAAGCAACTCCATCTGTGTTTTGGTTTTGCTGGTCAAGGTGACGCAACAATAAGCTTGTTTACATTGTTGTCAAGGATTTGGCGCCTCTAGACAAGGCGCACTTTTGTGGCGCGTTTCCGAATGCGCTCCCTTTTGCACACGAAACGCATAACACGCGATTGTGAGAGCGCGTACGTACGTGTCATTCTCTCGTGGCTTTTGGTAGAGGCAAGACCTGTTAATTTGGACAATCAAAAATATCAGTGGATTCTGGAATTAACTGACGTTGACTTTGTTGTGCATCGGCAGTGGAAATCCCGTTATTTTCCTTGAATACCTTGTCTAAATTTTGGTATTCGCTATAAAATCAAATTTGTTATTAACTCCTCGTCACGTACGGCATCGGCACTGCAGTGGAGAGGTGATTACATTTTGGAGCTGCAGTGATTTCGTTTGTACGGTAGATAGACTAGGACATAAGTTAAGAGCTAGTTTAGTGCTGTAAATTGGAATCAGCGACCGGCATTCCGAAAGTAAAAAGAGGAAGACGGGTACCCTGAGCGACCCCGTAGGCGAGGGAGGCCTAGGCCTAGATGTATATCAGCTAGTTCTGAGAAACATCACAACCCAGGCAGCGGGCTCGGATCTTGCGGACTAACAATATGACCAAGGCCAAGTCCAAGCCCTTAGGACCGGAATCTCGACAAGTATCCGGTGAGTCGTGAAACGGTATTGATGAAGCAAGTTCCGTAGTATAACGTTGCTTCTAAGTTCTAGTCAGGTGGAGCTTTTGTATAGCGGCCCCCTGGCCTATGCAATCAGTACGGTGCTGCACCGCCTGTAGGCTTTATCGTAGTCGTAATAAATAAAGCCCAGCGGTCAGTATGCATACGTAATGAGCACACGAGCTTGAAAATAACGAAATGTTTCAACCTATACAAAATGGTATCTTGTTATCGGTTTGCTTGAATGATATGTCAAATTTGAAGAGGAAAAAGTGCTCTTTCATTTATCTGAATTAAAGATAAACTGGACTCCATAAATCATTACCTGATGAAATATTTTTCGTCAAGTAGGTCTACAACTAGATCTACAAGTTAATTTTCCCTATTTTCATCGAGTTATGAATATGATGAAAGTGAATGCATAACAAAGCTATAAAACGAGTAGAAACCTCATCAATCTTTATAATTTTGGAGAATTTAGACAACATTTTTTGCAGGGGGTTAGAGCATTCCCCCAGTTTTTCAGGAATTTCGCTCCGAAACACACACATAAAACAAATTGAGGGGGTTTCCCCCGATGCGTACGCGCCTGATTCTTTGTATATGCATGGTGTGAAGATCAGGTTATTTGGTGATTCGAGCGGGTGAAGTTCACGGTTTTGTAAAATAGTTTCACATTATTCATTAAGATAATAAGAAGATATCTGAATACGAAGATTTCCGATCACCTACCAAACGACCATTCGTCAAAGGTGATCGAACGTATGACTTCGAGGAGGGCCTGTCGACGAAGGTCGGATTTTGTAATATTGTTAATTTTAATAATACTCAATAGAGAGAAATTGTTACGATGGTTCTAATGCTAGACCTAGATCTACTCTTGATCTCAGTTTAGAGCCTGGAGAGCAACTAACTGTTGTGGAAAGTGAGTGAATTTCTTATTAAATCTCACGCTAGACACCGGTGTATGTTTAATTAATGCAACTTTCCCAGTTGCTTTGAAATAGTATTTTACATGAAAATCACTTGATCAGAATTGAATTGTACTTGTTGGCCTATAGTGATTGTGATTACATGTCCCTGGTGTAAGATACTCCCAAAAGTTTCTCTTATTTTTTGCAGCCACGGCCGTATGGATCGTAGGGGACTCGAAAGTGCATTGGACGGCTCGGGGTGTCCAGCAGACGGGCACGGAGATCTCGGCTGTGGGGCGGTGATTACCTGGCACGGCAGAAGAGGCCTCCATCTAGGCGAGACAATATGGCTTTCCTTTCGTCTCTTTTCCTTGGGTTCGACACCGCCACATATTTCACGTGGGGACGAACGGTATCGAGGCAAAGAGTATGAGGGATTTTTCAAGAGAGCTGAAATGTATCTTGAATTCGTGAGCGGCCACTTGGGTGCAACATCATATGGTCAGAAATCCTACCTCGGCTGTGCTGTAAGGAGTTTACAGGTCAAAAGCAGGGCCTCGTCGACCGGAAGCAGCGGTCATTAAACAGGCATCTACAAGGTCCCTAGCTAGGAGGTAGCACCCGGAGATACCTCTTGCGAGCCTTTTTGTCCGGACGGGGTACATGCATCTTTCAGAAAATATGGCCGTAGACTTACGACGCAACGATAGTGTGTATATTATGAGTGCTGTAGCTATAAGCCAGTTGGATGCTTTAGAAGTTTAGTAAGGAGCTACATGGTGTTTGTTTAAGCTAATCCGTTTTGAAATGATCGTTTAATGGAATACTGTGTTTGAAACAGTTCCTACCCCCTTTCATATTTGATTTTGGCTGGTTGGATGGAGCCTCGGAGTAATGACATACAGATGCTCTGGTATTTTATATATTGATAGGAGGGATCGTTTAATGGAATACTGTGTTTGAAACAGTTCCTACCCCCTTTCATATTTGATTTTGGCTGGTTGGATGGAGCCTCGGAGTAATGACATACAGATGCTCTAGATTACATTATGTGTGGAGCAGGTATAAGCCCAAGCATTGGTAGCTTTGTCACTTATGAATGGTTGGAATATTACACCCTTTCATATTTGATTTTGGCTGGTTGGATGGAGCCTCAGAGTAATGACATACAGATACTCTGGTATTTTATATATTGATAGGAGGGATTACATTATGTGTGGAGTAGGTATAAGCCTAAGCATTGGTAGCTTTGTCACTTATGAATGGTTGGAATATTCCTTTATTTGAACTTGAAAATGGTTGAGATTTAAAGTTCGGCATGAGATTCGTTAAAGTTTGGGTAACTTTAGTATTTAGGTTGTTTTATGAGTGCTGTAGTTGTAAGCCAGTAATTCTTTTTGAAATGATCTTTTAATGGAATACTCTTAGTGTATTCGGGTTAAATTTTTTCTGGTAAAAAGGAATACTACTATTCATACATAGGCTGACCAGGGTGTCAGGGTAAAACTGTGTTTAGAACAGTTCATACCCCCCTTTCATATTTGATTTTGGCCGCTTGAATGGAGCCTCAGGGTAGTGGCACACAGAGACTCCGGAATTTTATATATTGATAGGAGGGATTACATTATGTGCGAAGCAGGTATAAGCTCTAGCATTAATAGCTTTGTCACTTATGAATGGTTGGAATATTCCTTTATTTGAACTTGAAAATTGTTGAGATTTAAAGTTGGGCATGAGATTCGTTGAAGTTTTGGTAACTTTTGTAGTAGGTTGTAGCACGTATATTACATTTATTGTATTGATGTATATTGGTTGGTTTATGAGACTGCTTTTGAAAAAAGCAGGGGAGCCCATGAACGTGAAATTTTGTTTAATCTTGGGTTGGCAATTATTCGCAGTAATTATATGCGTGTGTTGTGTAATGGATATTGTAATGTTTTGTACTGAGATTTTTGGTATGTAACTGGGATTTGGCTGGAATTACTGTTGGATATAGCCGGAATGAAGTATTTAAAGGTAAAGACCAGTTTTGGAAATGCCCCTCTCTCAAAAAAATGAAATGGAAGCTCTCATTACCAATCATGTGAAAGAATATGTTTTGACTAATACGTGATGATACAAATTTTGCCGGGAAAGTCGGGACACCGCCTACTAATTGATATATTTGGTAAATTATTATATCTATTGGGACCAAATAGATATCGCGCACGTGGTCGCGTAGTCCCATATACATCTTTTTGTGTACAGTGCTTGTAACTTTACCAAGACTGGGCCAAATTTCTTATCATTTTGATGATTCCAGAACCTTCCAGTACACACCAATACTTTTATGCTAGATGATCAACCTTTTCTGATCGATTCCACAACGTTTCTTTCACAATGCAATCGCATGACCAGAACTTTATCTTTAATGTTTATTCCAAGAATATGGGACCGGAATTGCATGGAATAAATACTGGGGCGACTATTTAGGAACAGTAGGATTGATCTCTTTACCTTTGGGTTTCGGTTAACCCCAAGGAGAGGCCGGAAAGGGGCACATTGGTGGCGGAGAGGATTAGCCAAAAGTTTTAAGATTTCTTTGTATATTGCAAGGGCGTTTTTTGTATCTTAGGAGGTGTTTCATAACTCTTATTCAGAATATGTGTGAATCATATTTCTTTGAAGAATGTCCGTGGGGCAAGGTCATGACGAAATGACAAGTGTTTCATTATATTTATTCAGAATATGTGTGAATCATATTTCTTTTAAGAATGTCCGTGGGGCAAGGTCATGACGAAATAACAAGTGTTTCATAATTTTTATTCAGAATATGTGTGAATCATATTTCTTTGAAGAATGTCCGTGGGGCAAGGTCATGAAATGACAAGTGTTTCATAATTCTTATTCAGAATATGTGTGAATCATATTTCTTTGAATTACAAAGTTTGTAAATATGTTAACTTTTTGTTTCTGGTTCTCCACTTTTTGTGGAGCTATTGATTAGTTATTGATAGAAATATATATTTATGGGTGGTTATTGGTGGCGGTTATAAAGTAAGGTTTATAACATTATGGAGTAATGCGAGTTTAGGAAGTATGTCTGAATTTTGGAATACAGCATGGCATAATATCGCGGTTCGATATGTATTACGTATAATTTTGTTGGTTTTACCGGAGCCCGGTTGGGAACACTTTTGCTGGAATCGTTGACGAGAGTTGGGAATGGGTGGGGCACCCGGGTTTTATTTTCCCCGTGTGATCGGGCGCGTTCCTGATGGCTAAACGCTTGGATATCAGGGTATGTATGGGTTGCAAATTTCCTCATTTTCGAGCATTGATTCCAGCACTAGTTCTGGAATCGGGTTAGATACTCAAATTAGTGTGTCGTGCACTTTTGCTGGAATCGTTGATGAGAGCTGGGAATGGGTGATGCACCCGGGTTACATAATATTTCCCCCGTATGATCGGGCGGCATGCCTGATGGCTAAACGCTTGGATATGAGGTTATGTATGGGGTGCAAGTTTCCTCATTTTCCGCATTGATTCCAGCACTATTTGCTAAGATTCGAAAAAGAATGTCCGTGGGGCAAGGTCATAACGAAATGACAAGTGTGTCATAATTTTTATTCAGAAAATGTTTGAATCATATTTATTTGAAGTACAAAATTTGTAAATATGTAAACCTTTTGGTTTCTTGTTCTCCACTTTTTGGGTAGCTATTTATTAGTTATTGATAGAAAACATATTAATGGGTGGTTATTGGTGGCGGTTATTGTCTGAATTTTGGTTAGGTAATACAGCATGGCATGATATCGCGGTTCGATACGCATGACGTATATTTGTTGGTTTTAGAGGTTGCTTTTGGAAAAAAAGCAGGGGAGCCCATGAACGTGAAATTTTGTTTCATTTTGGGTGAGCAATTATTCGCAGTAATTGTGTGCGTGTGTTGCGTAATGGATATTGTACTGTTTTATACTGAGGTTTCTGGTATGTAACTGGGAATTGGCTGGAATTACTGTTGGATTTAGGTGGAATGAAGTATTTAATGTTTATTCCAAGAAACCTCAATATGGGACCGGAATTGCATGGAATAAATACAGGTCCGACTATTTAAGAACAGTAGGATTGATCTTTTTACCTCTGTTTTTCTGTTAACCTCGCGGAGAGGCCGGAAAGGGCACATTGGTAGCGGAGGAGATTAGCCAAAAGCTCTAAGAGTTCTTTGTATATGGCAATGGCGATTTGTTTTTGTATCTAAGGAGGTTGCTAAGATTTGAAAAGAATGTCCGTGGGGCAAGGTCATGACGAAATGACAAGAGTGTCATCATTTTATTCAGAATATGTGTGAATCATATTCCCTTGAACTGTACAAAGTTTGTAAATATGTAAACTTTTTGTTTCTGGTTCTCCACTTTTGTGGAGCTTTTGATTAGTTATTGATACAAATAAATATTTATGGGTGGTTATTGATAGCCGTTATAAAGTAAGGTTTACAACATTATGGAATAATGAAAGTTTAGGGAGTATGTCTGAATTTTGGTTAGGTAATACATATGGCATGATATCGCGGTTCGATTGTGTTATGTAACGTTGTAGTGTAAAATTGAAGACAACTAATTACCAAGCATGAATGTATAACCACCCCTTGCTTTTTTTTTTTCTTCTTTCTTTCTTTTCTCTACTTTTAAATAGGCGATAAACCTGTTTAAAAGTAGAGAAAAGAAAGGGGTGGTTATACATTCATGCTTGGTAATTAGTTGTCTTCAATTTTTGGTGAGAATTTTCACCTCAAGCCGAATTATATGCTATCCAGCGAAACCGTGTTCTTTGGCGGCGAGCTATTTAATTTGCTCGTTGGCGGATTTTTTCAATTTGGGCCTTCATCACACTTACATATAATAGCAAGAAATTATATTACCATTCGTAAGACAAGTAATTCCAGGAGCCTCGCTCGATTTTACATGCGGGGAGGTAAACCTGGATGGAAGTGATGGAGCCCGGTTGGGAACACTTTTGCTGGAATCGTTGATGAGAGCTGGGAATGGGTGGTGCACCCGGGTTACTTAAAATTTTCCCCGTTTGATCGGGCGGTATTCCTGATGGCTAAACGCTTGGATATCAAGTTATGTATGGGGTGCAAATTTCCACATTTTCCAGCATTGATTCCAGCAGTAGTTCTGTAATCGGGTTGGATACTCAAATTTGTGTGTAATGCACTTTTGCTGGAATCGTTGATGAGAGCTGGGAATGGGTGGTGCATCCGGGTTACATACAAATCTTTCCCGTCTGATCGGGCATTCCTGACGGCTAGCAAGGGGTGCTCGTGGCAATGCAGAGCTAGGGGACATTCGTTTACGAGAAGGGGTTCTAGCCGTGGTTTAACCCTTCTCTGGCTACACGATTGGATTTCACATATTTTGATCTTAAGGTTTATGTATGGGGTGCAGATTACAGCTTAGATTCCAGCACTAGTTCTGTAATTGGGTGGATACTCAAATATGTGTGTAATGCAATTATACTAATTGGCGTGAATTCATGTACCGCCATGGTAAGATGATACATGTACAAATGACAGAATCCAATGTTAAACTAGAAATTTAATTCGTCATAAGGACGAATTAGGTGGTCTGTCTTCAATTCTTATGATCATGCTCATCTTCACTTCAATAATCTAATATAATGATGTTAATGTAAAATGATGTATTAAGATATGAATTGATGAATGAAGTACTGATGAACTGATGAACTGATAGATTGAACTGATGTGAAATGAACTGAATTGATGAGTTAAACTGATGAACTGATGAATGAACTGATGAACTGATAGATTGAACTGTGACCTGAACTGAAGTGATAACTTAACTGATGAACAAAATAGTGAGAAATAATTATGATCAAAATCATGATAATGAAATTTAATGAAAATATAGATATAGAGAAGGAGAGAGGGAGACGGGTTATAGTCATGTAAAAATACATAAGCTGGACCGAGGGATGAAAGAGGAATCAGAATGCAAACACTTGGAAGGAGAGAGGATATTATAAGGAAACATGGTAGGGGTGAAATAAGAAGGGCAAAGGGCAAAGGAAAGAGCTAGAGGAAATTGAGGAACATCCTATAAGACATAAAAGAGGGAGAACGGGAGCCAAAGGCGGGAAAAGGAGAGGGTGAGAGAGTAGAGAAAGAGAGAGGCAGAGACAGAGAGAGAGACATCAGAGCAGAAGAAGAGGGAGGCAGAGCAAGAGAGGGAGACAGAGAGAGGGAGAGGATGAAAGAGTAGAGAGAGAGAGATAGTCGAAGAAGATGATAAAATCAAATAAGAAACGACAGTATAAATACAAAAATTGACCCACCAGGAATCGAACCTGGGTCACCGGAATGACGTCATGATATTTGTAATGGGCAAATGAGACATGAAATCATATCTCCAACTCATACTCTATCCAAATATGAAAAAATTGAGGGGTATCCAGATAATCCAGGCATTCTGACGAGCTATGGCAGATTTTAAATAGACAAGTTTTTACCACTTTTTACATTATATTGCCTATTGACGCGCGTACGAATTTTAAAGTTTGACGCACGCGTGTGGCATTATGGAAGGTCGAAAATGACTGGAAATAGTTGGAAATTGTCAAAAATAGTGGCAGGAATACAAACCATGCGAAAAAACGGCGTTTTTACGTTTTGTACGCGCTGTGCGCGCACGGACGGAAATTTTTGAAATGCTTAAGTTTAATAGTTTAGTGATTTAGAGCATTTTTAAATTTTAACGAGCGCGTACGCGCGCGTCATGACCTTTATTTGATTTTTGATGACATGACCTGTTGACCCTTGACCTGAAGTATATGTGATAGTATATGTGATATGAATATGAATGACCTTTGATGAAGCATCATGAAGATATGATTGATAATGTGATTTCACAAAATGGCGCCTGGATGACGTCACGAAGACCTGATGACCTTGAAAATGTACCTGTCACGTCTTATGACAATGACCTATGACTGTGCCAAAATTTAACGAAATTGACTAAACTGATCTTGAGTTATCCTCTACACAAAAAAGTGGAGGAAATAAAAATAAAGGAAGAAAGAAAATTCTGACGAAATCAATAGGTGATCTGTCGAAGACGACAGACCACCTAATAAAAGCCACGAAAAATGCATAATTCGAACGGTTTGTCGTTTCCTCATTTATCAGCCGTGAATAAATTGCCTTTAATGGATTCTCATTTATAATAAATCATCCGTAAACCTTCATGCGTGAACTTGGACTTGTTCTTTTTATACCTTTTAGCGGACTTTGTGCGTTCTAGTCTATAATGTTATATTTGTTTTGCTGAATTTGAGTAAACAACTTACATGTACATCAGAAAAAAAGATATCACATTTTTGAACGCTTTAATATATGCGCGAACTTTGGACACCCCATCAAACGCTTATCCCCCCCCCCCCGCCCCCTTCCAGGCGGTTAACTGCGGCATATGGGTAAAAACCTTTATGGTCGAATTTTAAGAGAGCGTTGACACTCGTTCAGCACTCGCTCTGGGCAGTGGCCTATAGGGAACATAGAGTGGGGGGAGGGGGGCAAATGTCGAAATATCCGAGCCAATTTGTATTTTGAGCAAGATGGCGGTTGGACAGGTAGAAATTGAATCATACAAGTAGAAAACTCCAGAATGCAGTTCTAAGTCAACCTTTTCTCCAGGTCAGGTCGTATGTTATTCATTTAAATTACATATACAGGTAGAATTTTCACTACTTGACGTGACATTTTACGAACGCATTTAATAAGCCAATTCAATGTTGCAGTCTGAGCGTGAGCAGATAAAGGTCATTGCAGACCAAATTGTGAAATACACGGAAACAAAATACTGCATACGTGCTCATGAAAGTTATGTAATCATTATTCATTTATGCAGAAGCAGTGCACTCCATAATACACAGGTGAAGGTATTCTTTGAAAAGAGGAAACAAAGGCTATTTATGTAGCACCTCAATCGCTGTGAAAGTGATTATTTCGAAATGTACAAAGTGGGACCTGTTCATGTTTTGAAGATCTGTGGATATTCGGGGTCACTTGGGACATGTGCTAACCTGGTCTGAACTGGTCTATTAACGCTATACTTTTCTGCGTCATTTTATTTCAGGTGGCAATAAACCTAGGTACCATGCTCTAATAGTTATTATCGAGGCCATTTTATGGTCGAAAATCACCGTTGCAACTAGGCCCAAAGGGCAAAGTGCGATGTCGCTGCCACCTTGACAGTACAGTAATCTCTTCATGGGAAATATGGCCAGAATCCTCCCGATTTTAGCGGATTCAGCCTACAAAGGTTTACAATCCTCCGGCAGCTCTGTTCGCGTCCCGTCTTTCAGAAACAACTTGCCAAAAAAGTAATCCGTGTATTTATTTATTTCTGATATTTATATAGGGTGGCACATATCACCAATTTGGTGGTCTTCCATGAGGCCCTGTTTGGCAAGAATAAAACAAATAACAGCAGCAAAAACAAAATAGATAAATACACAAGCATATAAACTGGTATCATACAAGTTAATTGGTATTCTCATGAAATAATATATCATTCAATAATTATCCTAGATCATTTAAAAGAAATATGTGAATGGAACTTTCAAATTAAATAGAACTAAATACATTAAAAAATGAAAATAACATAAAGAATAGATGATAACCACGTATTTGTTATTTAATAAGAATTATAATTATACATCATGTTGATTGCATAATTTAGGAATTATTCCTGATTAACAATCCATCATTTTGGTAAAGATAGTTGTATTTATTATTGTTCCTCTTCTACTTTCCTTCTCAACTCCTTCCCCCCTTCTCACTGTTGGTACCAATGACGCATTAGCATTCATTATTTTTTATATGTAATTAGACGTAATTCTTTCTGTATTTTATATTATTTTTCTTTGTTATTGGGGGTAGTCCACGACGAATTTTATTTTTTCTCACTTCCCCCTCCGCATTTGCTTTTGTTGTTTTTTTAAATACGTTCACATAAACTTATTTCTATAATTCCACTCATTTTATGTATGTGTTTTATTGCGAATGTAAATGTTTTTATGAATGGTTTATATGATATAAATTTGTGGAATAAAGTTCAAATTAAAATTGATATCGAATTGAAACTTGAAATTGACCTTGGGAATCAGGCGAGATGTCCGTTCCTCTTTTGCATTTCTTCTTAATTTATAGTTTTTCGTGATTTGGATCTTGATTATTTATTTTTTCCAGGAAAAGGTTTATCGATTTTTGTTTATATTTGAGGAATTTTCAAATTACAATTAATTACATAATAACTGTAAAGTGATATTTCTGTTTGTTAGGCTTTACGTCTTAAGAGAAACGTGAAGCCTTCTTTCCCTTTTCTTTTTTTCTGAAGCTTGGCTTCATAACCTATATTAAAAAAAAAAAAAAAACGTTTTGAGAGGCCGCATTGCGGCCGAGCAGAACATCTTTTACAAAATGTCCTTGATTTATTAGATTTTAAGAGCAATATGATGTTCATATATCATGCAATAATTCCCTCACTTCACTGAAAAGTCAGATATAATTGTTTTCTTTGTCAAAAATATGTCAGCGGAGGGACATATGCTAGTGGTTCTAGTTTAGTTATGAATTCGTTTTGAAATCGTTTTGTATTCGTTATATGGTGTAAGGGTTCCTCTAGTAAAAATGGGTCTTGGATATGTTTAAATGAAAACTTTTGTATAAAAATAGCACTGAACTTGGGGGTAAGTAGGAAATATTTGGTAGAGCATTCTCTTGGATTCCAAGTCATCGTTAGTTTTATAAAGTTCCCAATTGTGTGTAAACCTTTTATCTCTCTGTCCACATCCTTGCCAGTTGGAGCCTCAGTTGTAGGTGTTTGCAGCCTCATTGTGTTGGTCAAAACATTGTGCAAGAAAGGCCGGAGAAGTGAAAGTAAGTTCCTGTTGTATCCGATATGCATTAATCATTCCCATAACCATGATAACAGTGGCATATATATGCACAAATTGTTAAACAGGGTGTGCAATACCACTCGTAAAGGAACACAAATATAGCTATTCGATATTTGTATTGTGAATTCCTAATCTTTATGTCAACGATAATGGAATCTCAATAATAAAAATTTTACGAGTATTAACAGGTTTCCTTTCCAAAATAGTTTCATTTATTACCATATGTTTCGAGTATTAATCGTTTAAGCAAGTTTTAATATGAAGACTTGATAGCCACTACACTGTGAGTCACTAAAAAGGAAATCCGAATTTTAACCCTAATAACTCAAGAACCAATAAAACATGCTGGTCTCATATCATTTATAGCCTTTTGATAGCTGAAATATAGCATGAGCACAACTATTTTTGAAAAACAAACTCAAGGGCAATTTCAATACTCTCTTATATGTCCCATAGAAATTATGTTCGGAGACTCAACCCCCCTAACCCCCCCCCCCTAAGGCACATGTTGAAATAGAATGCAAAAATACCCGAGCGCCTCCCCCTCCCCTTCGTCCCCTGGTCCAGGGTGTTCAGGGTGCTTGGATTCTATCGGTATGCGTGTCAAATCTTCTGCTGGCAGGACAAGAAACGAACAAATTATGATATAAATTATGTTACCTTCTTGCAGGAAAAATCTCCTATTATGAACTCTGGTTTCTTGCCGGTAAAATGACCGAATCCCAAGCCGATAAGAGTAAGTTATGCGATACATTAAAATACTTGAAAGAAACTGCAGAAATCAGAGAAGGGCAGTTGACGCAACTAGAGGCTTACCAGGCTTTATGCGAGTGGAAACTGGAAAATAGAGAAGTCGACCAATCTAAGGACTTGGAAGAAGCATTGGTGAAATTTCACTTCGACGATATATGGACAAAAATGATGGGTAATCATTACCAGTAATATTAGCATAGTACAAGTCTACGCGTGTATTTAATAATTATGTTGTCTGCAGTATCCCTCTTTATGCCTTCATTTTTCAAAATGAAAGACGTTACCTTGATATCACAATATATCAAGAACTTCTCGAGGTATGAGCTTCAAACATGGTGACAGAATTACTATAGGAAGATGACCCGATGGCATGTTTGGGCATGTAGGTCAAGATCATAGTCGACAGTTGACATTTCATTATAGGAATTTTTTATTGCGATATGTCACGAACAATTCCATCCATTTCGTATAATGGACTTAGGGCGGAGGCATATAGGAGAGGCAGTTGCATTTTTCTTGTACACCCTTGTGAAGAGATGTAAGAACATGAAACATGTTTTAAACCCTCGTGTGGCAATTGCTTTAACATAATCAAGATGTTTGTTTCTTTTCTTGTATTATTTCTTTATGTTGTTCTTTGAACATTATTGGAAATTATTTTGTACTCATGATTCGGCAAATTTGGTATTCCATTCCCTTCCCTTTAAAATGGCCTATCGATATACTTGTTTTCATTTAAACGATTGCGGAGCTAGCTTAGTCTTTTATTTAGTTCTTTTGAATAACAACAAATATTAATGCAAAATAATATTAATGCAAAAAAGTCATGAAGTTATCTTTTTGATACTATAAACATGGTCACATGGTAAAAGATAATATTGAATTCTAGCATTGACAACAATATTATTCTCACACAAACTATAAATATCAATTAAACTTTGAGCAACAGGTGGAATTAAAATATGTAATACACATTAGTGAGGGTAGTAGTAGGGATTTTACATACGAGGTAATATCATGAATTATTGGAAGTTTCTGATACACACGAGGCGACAGCTTAGGTTGTTTGGACTGTTTCGAAGTTACCGAGGGTGGATAATTACACTTTAATACGCCTAAAATTATGATGTGGTTACCTAAATTCAAATAAAAAAATAAAAAGCATAACATAAACACACAAAAACACAACATAAGATCATAACAATAACAATAAAAATAACATAATAAACAACTGACTAAGGCCTAAAAGTTCTATTTCTTTAATATTTGTGTGACAATACCAATCGCAGCAATCATGATCTTTATTCATTCGTATAGGCCAATGCTCGCATATATTATCCTTACTTTATTGTAACCCTTACTATCAAGCATGTCTAATTCATCGTAGCATTTATCTTTTCACTTTCATATACCAGATGAAACGAGGAATATGAATGGGAAGGTTTCTCAAGAAACCATGGAACACATTCTATGGAACATTGGTGGCATTGAAAAGGTGAACCAATTCCTCGGGCAGCTTATTCCAGATCGAGCACCTATTAATGCCAATGAAAAGATGATGTTCGTCGTTGAAGTAGCTCTGAGGGAATTGAACGCATCGAGTCATGGGTCTTTGGAGTTAAACCCCGTTGTTCTGAGCTTAGCGTTGGAGGACGCCGAATGTACATCCATCGAGAGACTATTCTTCTCTGGTAAGATCAAAGTTAAAAGTATAGTAATTGAATTGCATGATTGTTATTAAGTTGTCATTATTTCGTACGTTTTAGCCGCACCTTGTCACGGCCGGGGGATCGGACGCGACTAGTGACGGGAGGGAAGTGGAGTCTTTGTTGGTTCATTACTACTCCCCAGCACACACGCCGATTAAAAAGATCTCGCTCTTTGCAGTATAATAACTTTGAATTGTAGACTTCCTCGGTAATTTTAATGTTGATCATTTTTGAGGAAATTTTGTGATATGGAAATTTGTTTCTTTAATTAGAGCACATTCAATCACACAGGCAAATCATAGTCTGATCTGAATTTCCATAGTCTAATAAAGGTAGCGTTAAATCGCCACTTTAGAAGAAGAAAAAAAAAGGTCGGGTTTTCTAAATTTTTCGGGGACGATCCCTCTAATATTTCCAGCGGAGCCGTCCCCCACAGTACCTCTTGAACACGATCCAGCAATAGGTCCTACAAAGAGTGTGCATTGCCTGGCATTTGTAAAACAGATGAGAATCTCTGCCTTTGTAATACCTTCTACAATATTATGGCTTAAATACTTGTATGCGAGAGAACGAACAATTTCCATTTTGAATGGTGAAACTTTGCATTTTAGAGCACTTCAGAACCGAAATAGTGTGTTGCAACCTTTACTCATTATTTGCCCTCTCTCAAAATTTCCTGGGGGACTTGTCTCTCCGCCTCCTACCTCCGGCCCGCCTCCACCTCCAGGAAGAGTAAAAGCTGTGTATAATCATAGACTGAATCTTGGGGAATATCAGTAATAGCCATAACTGGTACATCAGTCTATGTCCTGGCAATTATCATGATTATTGGCTTCTGCCGAAATGGAAACGTTCCCTCTTCTGACATGATAATTTTCCCTTTTAATTCTTGAAAAGTGCCCAATAAAATGTACCAGTTATGTAGTCCAATCCACAAGTCATATGCATTCCACACATAGTCTGTGTTTGTATAATTGTTAATGTGACTTTCCAAATGCAAAACACTAATAGCTCTAGAAATATGAAAAAAGGGGGCTACATTGCTACTTTAAGATAAATACCATTTTCTCTCCAATGCTAGTTCCCGAGGAATTAATGGCACCCATCAAGGACAAACAGCTGATAGAGTTCACCGATAAGCTCACTGGTAGACATTGTAAAAGATTGGCCATGACTTTGAAAATCAGCGACCAGAAGACTGATGACTCCATTTTAGGAAACAATCAATATGTATTTGACACGAGGTCACTGATCACTGAATGGCTACGTGAAGTGGCATGTAGTAACTACGAGAAGAGATGCAGACTGGATGATGCAGTCATCAGGATCGGTCGCTATGACCTACATGGTAATGATGCTTTCAACTTTAAGTCTGATGTTGACATCATGTCAGATCATATTTGAATTGAATTGAATATTGTAATTCTTAATTTGGAGATTTCAGAATTTGCTAAATAATAATGTTTTAAGTATCATTTGTTATTAACTTTAAGGAACCTTGTGATTTACATATGAAAAGACAAAGATTTTAAACGTGAAAAGACATAGATTTATTAAAACTAAAAGAGATGTTTGACACTGAATGTGAAGCTATTCTATATTTGTACAGGATATTTTTGTAATAACATAGTAACTGTAAGATGTTTATTTTACAGATTTTTTCAAGACGCTTGTAAATCGCCCAAACGCAGATGAACCACGTGTAAAATCACACTACTTTGGTATGTTTGAATCACATTATACATGACACGTAGTAGCACTATATACATGTACGGACAACAACTGATAAAAGAGAATAAATTAATTAAGTGTTACCTCACGGAGAGTTGTGGATTAACATCGTTAATAACGATTGTTGGAAATTGTTCTATTTGTATCAAACCATTTTGTCTTTGATTGCTAGTTCTCGTTTTATTCATTAATGCTTAACGTCGTTTTGTGATGTATGACATGCATAAAATTATTAACATTTAGTTGCAAAGTCATGGTCATGTGAAAGTAAGATGTTCGCTTCTTTGTTGAATTAAAGCATTTAAACACTTGAATCAATCGATAGATTTTCCAATACTGGATGTTGGTTGATTGGATGGTCAAACCTGTGCTTTTACAAAAACCTAAAAGCGTTTTTAATTATCCATTACGCATCCCCTTTTAATAACAAATACCCCCCCCCCCCCAAAAAAAGGAGTGAAATTACGTGTAGTTCATCATTCCATACTTATCACAGATCATAACTAGGAGGAATGTATAATTATGACATGATACGACGCAATGATATTTTCCTTTCTTGATAGATCATGAAAGTATCTTTGACGATGACATACCTCAGCTCGTGGAGCTGGTTAAATGGCTTCCACTTGACAAGAAAACACAGCTTAACGATAAAATTGGATTTCCTGATGAAAAGCACGACGATGATGACACACTCAAAGACAAAATAAAGGCATGGAGGAACAGTATCACAGCCACTAGCTCTGAAGTGTCTAAAGACCAAGCGTTGAAAGAGTTCCAGTCATTTCGCAAAGAGTTGGCTAACAATACAAAATACACTGGTGAGCCAAGTGTTTATTTAACCCCCTAAAGAAATTGAAGAGGTGGGGAACAAAGCGAAGAAAAGGGAAGAAAAAAGAAGAAGATAAATGAATGTTCAAGAAGATAATGCGTTTTAATTCTCAGATATCTTCCCCTCATTTGTGTTTAATAATTTCAAGACTTAAGCAGACGTAGTGTGATTTACAAACGCTTAACATGCTTAAGTAATGTGAAAGATAAAATGATGTCGATATCGGCTTCAAAACTGAAAGCCATACTTTTCATGTATTTTTTCTTTTCGATTTCCTAATATAATGGTTTCACACTGTGTCAAAAATGTTAAGAATTTGAGCGACGGAATAGTTTAGAAAAAGTAATGGATGAAATGTTTGATATTTAGCTTTCTTCCTTTTTCTTGTTTCTGTGCAAGCAGTTCAAGTCTAATAGAAATTACCAAAAAAAATCATTTGCAGAGCTAACATTGACAGATGAGGAGATAGAGGTCGTTTCTTCACACGTCACTTCTACAGACAAACAACAAGAAATGACTTCAAGACTTCACATCGCTGATGTCCATGGACAAAACGATTCCTTTGTAGGCCAGTTGAAACAATGGAGAAACACTCAAGCTCGGACAAATTGTCGTGATACGCTACGAAAGGCTCTCGAGCACATTGGACTTGCAGGTATATAAAATCCTTTATACATCCCAGTCTTCGATGAAACCATTAAAAAGTTGAGAGTAGCATTAGTTCTCATTGGCGGATCTGTGATTCTCTAATCGGGTAGAGGAGTCACAATACCAAAAATTTGGCACAAGTAAAGTACGAGGAGTTGTAGTAGTAGTAATAGTCAGGGGTGGATCCAGCTGGCGGCAAGGGAGGAGCCTTCGTGCGAAAATTTGAAAACCGTGCCGGCCGATTTTCCGCTCAGTGGGTGGGGGTAGTGAGCAAATTGTTTTGTTTGTTTTTTGCCTTCGAAAATTGAAAAATGAAAAATCGTGCCAGTCGATTTTTCGCTCAGTTGGGGGAGGGGGGTAGTGTGCACAATTTTTTTTGGCCTCCGAAAATGGAATTTTTTTTAAAAACCACCACCCCCCTTGAGCGCCAGGGGGAGGGGGCCCATCTTCTTTTTTTACAAAAAGGGTGTTTTTACCTGTTTTTTTCTAGGGGAGGGGGCCCGGGCCCCACCTGGATCCGCCACTGGTAATAGTAGTAGTAGTAGAAGTAGTAGTAGTGGTGGTGGTAATAGTAGTAGTAGAAGAAGTAGTAGTAGTAGTTGTAATAGTAGAAATAACAATGATGCAATAATGATAATTAATAATGATAATAGCAATAATAATAATAATACAAAATAATAGTATTATGATGATAATAATAACAATAGATCAATACTTACAGAAGAAAAGTCATAATATCTTTGGGTGCATTCTACACTACAAATCTGGCAGGGCAAATTTATGACAGAATGCTTTGTACTTTGTTTTTACTTAATGCATTCTAGACTGGATTTGCCAGGGGAGGGGCATTTGCCTGTCCCCTGTTCGTCCTACTTCCTCTTCCTAAAACTGTAATTTTATTCATCATCGATGCAGTCCCAGGCATGGGGGGACTAGTTCACAAATTTTATTTTATGGGTAGGTTATGTAGGTATCCCCTGCCCCACTTTTTGAGCGTCCTAATTGAGCTTACAGTCCGCTTTTTGTACATGGGCAAATGTGTTTTCCAGAGGCTTAATTGAATGTTTCATGGCGGGAATCGCAGCGAAGCTTGGCAAGTCGTTCAGCAGTATGGACTTTGTAAGACGATAGCTATATCCAGAGCATATTCATAGGCAGGCCTCTGCGTTCTGTTCTGTGATCTTCGGTAAATATACAAGTACTTAATCTCGGAATACGTTTTGAAGTTTGCTGTTTTTCCTCCAGCTCTTGTAATCAGTGTATACAATGTATTTTATGATATGCTAATCGATAACTATGTTTCTATTTAAAATATTTTCCTCGCTATTATTTTACGTTATTTAGAGAGCATTGTGAGCAAAAGTACAACAAAACAATTGGACCAAGAAGAATTGCCTCGCATTGCACTCGACCTGATGATGGAAGATGTTCGTTCAATTATCGACGCCCTCGGCATAGACCAGGAGAAAGTCGATACGTGTGTCCGGGACCGGGAATGGAATAATACAAATATTTGCACGACAGGCCTTTTGATGAAGCTAAAAAAGGAAAGCAGAAATCGAGAGGATTTCTGTAAGGCTCTTATAAACATGGGTTTTATCGATATCGCAAGATCTGTCTACTTCAGTGAGAATGTTTCGTTACCTACATTCCCACTGCTAAAGACCTATATTACTAACTGAAAACACGTGCGAATTAAGTGATTTGAATTATAAGTATAAGTTTTATGGTTATTATTCTCGTCACTCAACTCTGCTATATACTTTTTTTTCTTAAATTGACAATTTTATTTCAAGCCTGACAGTTGGTTCTTAGATATCATCATAGTTTGAAGCAATATTATGTTAACAGCTAAATGTATAAGCCTAAATGCGACATTTTAGAATAACATACAAAAAGAGTATTATTAGCTTTAAAGTTAAAAGTCAGAATAAACTTAGATCCCCCTTTAAAAGAAAAGGAAGAGGAAAAACCTGAAAGTTCCGGGAACAATTTGCAATGTGGATATCGTTGTATAAAATCGATTAATCATTTAAATACATTTTGCTAAAATGACGTAAGTTCACCTTATAAGTTATACATTATTTACACAAGCCTAATCGGAAAAAAAGTTTCTATTTAGATTTAGATAATCAAAATATATTGTAGGTAGCAATATTATCAAAGGTTCTCTATAAAAAAAGACCCTACTGAGTATAACGTGGGAAATACATTTGAGTAATTTTGTGAATTGGAACAAATGGGAAAGTTTCCGGCACTTCGTTATAGTGACAGTGTCAATTCAGCCGATTTGAAGTACCCATACGTATAGTGATTATAACCTTAAAAAATGTATTAATTTATCATTTTTTTCTCTGATTTCGTTCGATCTTTCACCAGTCTGCGTCTCTGATTTATCTGCTTTCTTTTAGAGTTGTTTACTATTAATGCCGGATTTCCCTTTAATATACTTTATGGGACTTGCGACTTATCTTGACTAGACACGCATAAATAATTGAATGCTTCATTTGACCTACTGATTTTTGACTCGTGATATCAACAAATTGTTTTAGGGAAAGTAGTTTGCTCTTAAATGATATTTGCGAATGTTAAAGCTTTGCCGAAGATAGTATATTATTGTGATCCACACCGAGACCACCGTTTATGGTCTTAATGCAGGGAGTACGTTTATTGTAAATTTTGTCCGGTAGGCCTTTATCATTCATGTATATTTTACTGTTCTTTTGACATTTTTGCTGGTGTTTAATCACTATTTTGTATTAGGTTTTGCAACTTTTCGTATGTACAAAAATGAAATCAGCCCTTGGTTATTTTCATCGAAACAAACCGAAGTGAAAATTGAATAATAATTATAGCAAAACAATGTCTTTTGATGGATTAGTATTTCTTCCTTGACTTTAAATAAACAATTTGCATATCACCAATGTCAGGCGACTAGTGAACATTTTTACCGTTTCGGATTCAGCATTTTATGTATTGTTTGCGTTCTAATGCTTTTATTGCAATATAGGTTTCATGCAATCATCTGCTGTTATAAAAGTGTTTTAGTACGCAGTAAATGTAAACTGGATCTTCTTGGCATTGTAAATATGACATTTTCGAAAAACACCGAAAACTTCAAGTCAATATTGGGCACTTAATTAGCCCTATGTTTATATGCTTTACAAAGGGGATAATAACGACTGTAGACTTGACATCACAATTACAACAGTTATTCTATTACATGTATATATTTGAAATTATATGTGATTTTTCTTCTGGTTATCATCGAAATGATCCCTCCTAATTTATCATCATTAGGAAGTATGCATATACCAACAATAAAAAGTGCTTAGGATTAATCATCGTGTAGAACAATTTATGTAGACATTTTTTGGTCATCCCTTTTCTGTTTGTAGATCGAAACTTAATGTTGTGAATTTGTTGATTTATAGTTATATTTGTTTAATGTGTCGCTCGGTACGTATAGTTTTGCAAAGGAAAGCGTTTTCGCAATATACAAAAGAAACTCAAATACTTCAAGTCAATGATAAATAGATAGCCAAAGAACCTAGATTATCTTGGGGTGCAAATAAGACCAATTCACCTTGAAGAGGAAGACAATTTTGTTTAATGTATGTAGTAAAGAAAACGCTTTAAATGTCTCTCTTTTTCTCTCCCTCCCATTCCATTAGCTCCCATCATTATTAATTATTCATCTCTAATTGACACAGTATAGCAAGTCACAAGTTTACTAAAGACTGTCTAGGTGTTTCATATGCATTAGGAATTCGAAGCATAATTGTGGAGAGTGGATACTTCGTATTTTAGTTCATAGAATTGTCAGTTTTAGAGATAAACGCAGAAAATGTTCATTCTAATTGCTAAATTTCCTGCTAGCGTGTAGAGCTTATAACAATATTTCCAACATATTCCTTGTTTTACAGAGGGTCTCCTTTATTTGAAAGAAAAGTAAAAAGATCTCCCAAGATACATCATTTATGTGTAATTATTTTTCACTTTTTTCAAGAGTGTACTATATGATTGTGTAAAATCACTTGTTTTTTGTTTGACTTTGCATTGCCAATGAAATTACTACCAAAATAGTCCTTGTACACCAATATATTAAACTTTCAAGAAAGCACTGAATAAGGATTATCTTTTAAAACTGCTCGATATCTATATCTTTCTCTAAAACATGGACATTGCGTGAGGGGATCTGTGAATCTTTTAAGCCCACCGCACTATACGATCTTCCTGCGGTCCGATTTTCAAAGAAATGGCATTTAGGTTTTTAATGATATTAAGAATCTTAACAACCTTAGTGCATTATAAGCCTTCTAGTCAGAATAAAATTCGAATCAGCTTCAAATCGAAGACAATCGTACTTTTTGCATGACGTCACTTTGATTCTCAGCCGATTTAGCTTTTCCTCCTTCTAGGAAGCTTGAAATCCGTGGAAATTAATATTCTTTAATCATATGACTAGCAAGATCATCGATCTTTAAGATTTCAGAAGTTTGAATGTTCATAGTAAATGGTATGACAAATTCTTTCAAAGTCGGATTGTAGTTAGATCGTAAAGTCTGCCGTAGGCTTTACGGATACAACATTGATTTATGATTGTTCTAGATTTATAGCATTTGAAATATAAACCTTGTTACTGCTACTATACATTTGTATGCATTTGTTTTTATTGCTTCATAATAATATCATTTTTTGAAAGATTTTTAGACAAAGAGTGTATAGAAAACAATAAAAGAGAGAGAGAGAGAGAGACGTCAAAACCGAACAACGTGCTGATTAGATCTGATAAAAATGGATGAATTGTTAGCTATTACTGGAACATGCTTTTATCCAAATTATTTCATTATTCAATGTTTTTAACTGTTCATCGTACATATTGTTTTTGAAGGCTTAAGTGTCCAGTTTTTAACATTTCCAGGATAAACAAAATGTATTGGGGATACTAAATTCTAATCATAATACTGAACGAAAGCATGCTGGATATAACTTTTGGAAAACAGCTCGGGTTTTAAAGAAAACACGGGATATCGTGAATGTTATTTGAAATGAATTTAATGTTCGAGTACTGTACGGGAAATAAAATGCAACAGAACATCATAGCATGAGTCACCGATTAATGTCTGATCTTGACTTACCAAGGAAAATTGAAAGTACGACTACGTTCAAAAGAGACCCTATTCACGTTACATAATTATTCAGTGGTCACCAATAACCCTAATAAAACAAAAAGAAGTATTCTGTGACCGGTTCTAATTAATGAAGTCTATACGATCAGAGAGACTATTTCATCGATGCCGCTCGCCGCTCGTTAGGCCTCGTTTCTTTCATCATCCACTATTGACCAATTAGAGAACTGCTGACCATTGTCCGATGGATAGCCCTTGACCATGTTGACGGGATGAGAACCAATGGGGATTCAGGAGGGTTTCGATAGACAGTGATGCGTAGCAAATAACGCTTCGGACAGTGGCCTGTGACTGTATTTGTTGTACAAGTTTGAACGCAAACCAGGATATGAACACTTTGTGTGTCCAAATACCTGCCTTGACTTTAACACAATGTTGCCCATTATGTTGGAAAAAATATTTGCTTACCTCTTTTCACGAAATGATTGTGCCAATATGGTTTATTCTTGATAGATAAGGCTACTATCTTCTCAAAAATGTATTGACCAAGCTCTATGACCCTTTAAATTGATCAATATAGTTCTTAGAAGGTTATAAACTTTATCTATCAAGAAAAACTAAATTTGTTCCTCTTTTGTTTTTGTCCTCCATCCCCCTCTCTCTCAACCCTTACTTATTCCCCACTCTCTTTCTCACTCGTTATTTATTACTTACCATCGATCTATTGTCAATCCTCACTTATCCCCTTGTCCCTTTTCATGATCGTTTGCAACTTTGCATAGTTATAATGACCTTTAATTGCACACCATTTGACATTAATTTTGGACAATCTTTGTTTTGTTTTTATCTTGGTTAAATAGATTTTGCTGTGCTCAAGTATAAATTGTGACGAAAGGCCTAGCAAATTAAAGGTATATACTCTAGTTGCTATCCCTTAAACATTATCTTTTAAAGTTAGGCTCCTTTCGCGGTTAATAATAATAACAATATGGATATTTATATAGCGCCGGTATCCGCCAGGCTCTGACGCTCATGGCACTGTACATATAACAATCTCGAACAGAGGCGGCCCTCTCGGGGCAGGGGGGAAAGTGCCCTCCCACTTTTTCAAGCACCTGAAAAGTGCCCCTTTTTACATAGGAAAAGTGCCCCTTTAATTTTATAAGAAGTGCCCCTTTTTACATAGGAATAGTGCCCCTATTAATTTGTAAAAGTGCCCCTTCCCCTTTTCAACTCTGATAAGTGCCCCTTTTATTTGGACACGTGCCCCTTTTTCTTCGACAAGTTCCCATTTTCCTTTGCAATAAGACATAGTGTCCATTTTCCATTCTCATAAGTGCCCTTTTTAATCTCTAGTAAGTGCCTATTTCAGGTACGAGAAGTGCCTCTTTTCACTTTTGATAAGTACCCCCTTCACCTCTGATAATTGCCCTATTCAAATCTGAGAAGTGCCTCTTTTACTTTGACAAGTGCCCTTTTCCTTTGAAAGAAGTGCCCTTCCCTTTTAATAACTACCCCCATTTTAACTCGGATAAGCGCACCTTATATTTTCACATGTGCCCCTTTTCCTTTCTAATAAGTGCCCCTTTTCCTAACGATAAGTGCCCCATTAAAAAAGAGCCCTTTCCCCTTCTCATAAGTGCCTCTTCTCTGATAAATGACCCTTTTCAGGTACGAGAAGTTACTCTCTCTCTCTCTTTCTCTCTCGCTCACCTCTGATTTACCACCCCTCTCAATCTGAAACTCGATATCTTACAACCGTCAATGTGATCAGTCTCTCTCTTTCTGTCTCTCTCTCTCTCTCGCTTACCTCTGATTTACCACCCCTCTCAATCTGACACTCGATCTCTTACAACCGTCAGTGTGATCAGTCTCTCTACCCCCCCCTCTCTCTCTCTCTCTCTCTCTCTCACTTAACTCTGATTTACCACCCCTCTCAATTTGACACTCGATCTCTTACAACCATCATTGGGATCAGTCTCTCTCTCTCTCTCCCTCTCTCTCTCTCTCTCTCTCTCGCTTACCTCTGATTTACCACCCCTCTCAATCTGACACTCGATATCTTACAACCGTCAGTGTGATCAGTATCTCTCTCACTCACTCTCTCTCTCCATCTCTCTCTTTCTCTCTCTCTATCTCTCTCTCTCGTTCAACTCTGATTTACCACCCCTCTCAATCTGACACATGACCTCTTACAACCGTCACTGTGATTAGTCTTTCTATCGATTTCTTCCGACTGTCACTTATTCCTAGTCCTTCTCTCTCCACTTTTTCTCATACATGGCTCCCCCTCTCTCTCTCTCTCTCTCTCTCTCTCTCTCTCTCGTAAACATTGGGACATGAAATGAAACAATAAGATATCGTTGACTACAGTTATGAACTCAACTTGCTCAACACTAATCGTGACAAAATAGTGTCAAGAAAATACTCTACAAAGAAAAAACTACATTTGAGAATGAGAACTTGCAAAAAGAAAATTATAATTATAATGTGCATGGCACTCGATCACAGCGGCGTCGATGAATTTCCCTATCTGCCGCCTGGGTTCATGGCGGGAAATGGATAAGTATGCAGATTTTTTTTAAATTTTAAATCTTACTGCATCATTATCTTTTGATAACCAGGTCAATAACCATAATTTGAATGATAGCCATACGTCTGCGATGTCAAAGGGTATGTAATCCTGCATTGTCCTTGGGTTTTACACACCAACGAAGTCTTTGGGTTATTACACCGACTGTGTCCTTTTGTGTACACTGCATTTTGGCGCCGTCCTAAAGTTTGCGTGCCTGCAGTGTCCTTGAGGTTTAAACACTGACTGTGTCCTAGGATTTATATGCCTACAATGTCCTCTGGTTTATACACCACTGTTGTCCTAAGACTCTTATGCCTGCGGCGATATTCTTGGGTTTATAAACCGACGGTGTTCTAAGATTCTTATGCCTGTGGTATCCTTTGCTTTATACACCGAAGGTTTCCTAGGTTTTGTACATCTGCAGTGTATACACTGACGGTATCCCAGGGTTCGAATGCATGCGGCAATATACACATGCGGTGTTATAAGTTTTGAATTGACCTTGGGGCGGATTAACCTTGAGCTAAACAAGTAATCTAACTAGATACTAGATACTAGATGCTAGTATTAGTAGTACTATTACTACTGCTATTTTTTCTTCTTCTACTATTACTAATACTACTACTTCTACTACTACTACTACTACTACTACTACTACTACTACTACTACTACTACTACTACTACTACTACTACTACTACTACTACTACTACTACTACTACTACTACTACTACTACTACTACTACTACTACTACTACTACTACTACTCAGGCGCGGATCCAGGATTTCTAAGGGGGAGGCCCAAATTTGAAATTATGCGAGCCAAATATTGGTACGTAATGGTTTTTTTGGCCCCGGCGGGGGTCCAGGGGCGGAGCCCCCGGAAGCTCAGGGGGTATGGGCTTTTAATTACGGTCCGATGAGCATATTTTGATACCTTATTCATGACACTGGCACGTCACTAATTGGCGTGGGGTCCAGGGGCTGAGCCCCCTGAAACTCAGGGGTTTTAGGCATTATACAACCGTCAAATGAGCATTTAGGGGCCCATCTTAGGGCCCTAGGCTGGGATCCAGGGGGCGGAGCCCCCGGAAGCTCAGGGGTTTTAGGCAATTTAATTACGGTCAGATGAGCATATTTTTATACCTTATTTGTAACACTAGCAGGACACTAATTGGCGTGGGGTCCAGGGGGCGGGGCCCCCAGAAGCTCAGGGGTTTTAGGAAGTATATAACCGTCAAATGAGCATCTAGGGGCCTACCTTAGGGCCCTAGGTGAGGTCCAGGGGGTGGAACCCTCGGAAGCTCAGGAGATTTAGGCAATAAATTACGGTCAGATGAGCATATTTTGATACCTTATTTGTGACACTGGCAGGACAATGATTAGCGTGGGGTCCAGGGGGCGCAGCCCCCAGAAGCTCAGGGGTTTTAGGCATAATATAACCGTCAAATGAACATCTAGGGGCCCATCCTAGGGCCCTAGGTTGGGATCCAGGGCGGAGCCCCGGAAGCTCAGGGTTTTAGGCAATTTAATTACGGTCAGATGAGCATATTTTTATACCTTATTTGTAACACTAGCAGGACACTAATTGGCGTGGGGTCCAGGGGGCGGGGCCCCCAGAAGCTCAGGGGTTTTAGGAAGTATATAACCGTCAAATGAGCATCTAGGGGCCTACCTTAGGGCCCTAGGTGAGGTCCAGGGGGTGGAACCCTCGGAAGCTCAGGGGTTTTAGGCCATAAATTACGGTCAGATGAGCATATTTTGATACCTTATTTGTGACACTGGCAGGACAATGATTAGCGTGGGGTCCAGGGGGCGCAGCCCCAAGAAGCCCAGGGGTTTTAGGCATTATATAACCGTCAAATGAACATCTAGGGGCCCATCCTAGGGCCCTAGGCTGGGATCCAGGGGGCGGAGCCCCCGGAAGCTCAGGGGTTTTAGGCAATTTAATTACGGTCAGATGAGCATATTTTTATACCTTATTTGTAACACTAGCAGGACACTAATTGGCGTGGGGTCCAGGGGGCGGAGCCCCCAGAAGCTCAGGGTTTTAGGAAGTATATAACCGTCAAATGAGCATCTAGGGGCCTACCTTAGGGCCCTAGGTGAGGTCCAGGGGGTGGAACCCTCGGAAGCTCAGGGGTTTTAGGCCATAAATTACGGTCAGATGAGCATATTTTGATACCTTATGTGTGACACTGGCAGGACACTAATTAGCGTGGGGTCCAGGGGGCGCAGCCCCCAGAAGCTCAGGGGTTTTAGGCATTATATAACCGTCAAATGAGCATCTAGGGGCCGTCCCTAGGGCCCTAGGCTGGGGTCCAGGGGGCGGAGCCCCCGGAAGCTCAGGGGTTTTAGGCAATTTAATTACGGTCAGATGAGCATATTTTGATACCTTTAATATTTGTAACACTAGCAGGACACTAATTTGCGTGGGGTCCAGGGGGCGGAGCCCCCAGAAGCTCAGGGGTTTTAGGAAATATATAACCGTCAAATGAGCATCTAGGGGCCTTCCTTAGGGCCCTAGCTGGGGTCCAGGGGGCGGAACCCTCGGAAGCTCAGGTGTTTAAGGGCTTATTAAGGCAATAAATTAAGGTCAGATGAGCATATTTTTATACGGACACTGACACATAGGTCACTATTCTTTTTTTCTTTCTCTTTTCTTTCTATTTCTCTTTAATATGCTTTTAAAAAAAATGGTAGGGGGGCTCGAGGCCCCTAGCCCCGCCGTTCCGCGGGCCCTAAAATGTAGGCCTAAATAAGCATAGTTCTTGCCTGACTGTAAATTTAGGAATTTGTCATTTTCCAACAAACGCATACATATAATTCGTAGAGGTGTCGTGGTCGAGTGGATACGTCGCCGGACTATCGATCACAAGGTCCGCGGTTCGAGTCCCGCTGCGGCACTAATGTCCTTTGGCAAGACATGGATCTACATTTGCCACACTCCACCCAGGTGAAGTAAATGGGGACCTGGTAGGAATGTATTCCTTGAAACGCAGAGCGCGTGACAGCTGCACTGCTAAAGCCAGGGTAATTATGCTGCATTATTGTAGAGCGCTTAGAGACTTCTGATAAAGTAAGTGTTAGGCGCTATATAAGCAAATATAATAATTATTACTAAAAGTGAGGAAAAATCTCGAAAAATTACGTCATTTCAGTCACATTTACACCTTGATCTACACCTTGTTGGCGGGAAAAACCTCAACTGATCTCTCCTACCTTTCTTTTTTCTCTATTTTTTCTTTTCCTTTCTCTCCTCTTTCCCTTTCCCTTCCCTTCTTTCTCTCTCTCTTTTAGGTTTGCTGGGGTGGGTGGAGGTAAGGGCCTTTCGGCCCCCCCCGATCCACACGTTGTTGGCTGGATTAATCGCCACTGATGTCCCCTTCTTTTCACCCTTTTCCTTTCTTCCTCTTTTTTGTTCCCCTTTAGCTCTCCTCTTTCCCTTCCTTCTCTCTGTTTTTTTGGCGGGGAGAGGTAAGGGCCTTTTGGCCCTCCCGAACCAAAACTTGGCGGGAAAATTGCAACTTATATTCCCCTTCTTTTCTTTTCTTCTTCCTCTTATTTCCTTTCCTTTATCTCCTGTTTTCCCTTTTTTCTTTCCCTTTCCTTCCTTTCTCTCTTATTTTTTTGATGGGTGGGGGGGGAGGCAACAGCCTGGGAGGCAAGGCCTTTTTGGCCCCCCCCCGATCTCCTTCTTCCTCCTTTTCTTTTCTTCCTCTTCTTTCTTTCCCTTTCTCTCCTCTTTCCCTTTCCCTTCTTTTCCTTCTCTCTCTCTCTCTCTCTTTTGCGGGGAGGGGGCAAAGGCCCTCTCGGCCTCCCCCCTGGATCCGCGCCTGCTACTACTACTACTACTGCTACTACTACTATTAATGCTAATACAAACGAATTACATAGGATAGGAAATAGTTGTCTTTAAATGAATTAATATTTCTCATTCATCGTACAAATTATGATATTATAATACTTATTAATAACATTAAGCACTGTTACCTCATTCGAGTTCTGATGTCGTGAAAAAGTAACCAAGACCCTGTAAATCATAGAGTTGTGATGGATTCTGTAACTTGCAATCCATCGTAACAATACAATGAATAATATTAAACTTAAAATTCATTTCATGTTACGGATTATACAATGCATGGCAAGATACGATTAATTACATTGGTTGCCCGTAGAAAAACGTGTTGTTTTGAAGATTATTTTGTTATTGTTTCACTGTATACATGGCTCTGCTCCGCAGTACAACATCGGCTTGATCAAGCACTACATTCCCTCTAGACAGCTACGTTCTCAAAAATCCGGCTTACTTGTTATTCCTAGGGTTAACACAAAGTGTGTGAGGGAGCGAACCTCCGCTCATGCTGGGCCTTCATTATGGAATACTTTCCCTCAATGGATTAAAAATAGCAGTTCTGGTGAAGTGTTAAAAAACAATCTGTTTAATTTAGCCTATAATTGATTACCATTACCTTTCATGTCTGTACCTTTCCTATTGCACTTTTGTATGTATTTATTATGTATTTCATCTTTTGCACAAGCTGCACCTTGAGCATTTGATTGTCAAGTGGATTTGGCGCCTTACAAATCTTATGTATGTATTATTATTATTATTATTGGAGATACAAAAGGTTTTTATGGTAAGTCGATTTTTATGTTACAGGATAATTTTGGTTACCTTTATTTAGCAAATGAATCGGCATCGACACCAAAATCGAGACTCTGGAAATCCAGTCTGAGACATCATTGTTAGTAATTAGCTGAAAAAAGTAACAAGAAAAATATAAAAATATTGCCTTTTGGCCAGGCATCAATACATAGGAGTATCACCTATGAATGTTAACTGGACTAATGATATCCACAATATAAAACGTTTATACATTGCAATAAATGTAGTATGAGAGAAAGGGGGAGAGAGAAAGACTAGGAATAAGTGACAGTCGGAAGAAATCGATAGAGAGACTAATCACAGTGACGGTTGTAAGAGGTCATGTGTCAATGATCAATGATTTGCATCTGAATTTAACCTATCCTGACATAAATCACAATTAAAGTCTCCCAGTAGAATAATTTCTCATTGTCGCTAATCGCCCTTTCCATCATACAAGAGATTTTATCGAAATACTCTACTGGAACATTTGGAGGTCTATATAATACACAAATCAGAAGAGTTTCGTTACGAGATACTTTAACCTTTACACATATGGCTTCGAGTTCATTTACATAGTCCAGCCGTGTATAATTAATGTCTCTTCGTACATAAAGGGCTACACCTCCACCGTGTCTCGTTCTGTCTTTACGAATAATGTTGTAGTCCTCTATTAATAGTTCGGAGTCTGGTATGGTCTTATCACACTGAGTTTCTGTTATAGCTATAATATCGAATGGATTATATTTAGAGTATAGTTTAGATCATCTATCTTGGCTGGTAACTAATTGATATTTACATGGCAAATTTTTAGACTATTCCCACTAAATGGTTTGATATATCCGTTTTCCAGACTATAGTATGCATCACTTTCTTCTGTAGTATTCGTGGTTAATAGTATTGATCCGTGTAGGGGTATCCTCTCCGAGTCTCCAAGTCGTCCATCCAGTCGCGTGGAAACACTGCTCCTCTCGGTTTCCACCGGTGATTGGTTGTTTGACGATTCTGAAAAGAATGCTGAAAAGAATGCTGTGGACTGCGATGTGCATCTGGCCGAAGGTGTCGTATTATATTCTGTGCTAGCATAGTGACCCCGTTCCTATTCAAATAAGCGCCATCTATAGAGAGATGAGCATCGGGGCGGATCTCATCGTTGTCAATAATGGCCCATCCACGCTCAATGGCCAGAAGTTTTACGCGGGCGTTCACTCTGTCCACAAAGGCGCAATCTATTAAAGGTGACTGTAAATGAGCCACGCAAATGTACACCAATACTGCAGGACGATAGATGACGGCACGTGTATACGAAGAAACTTGCAAAGATACTTTGCAGATAGATTTTATACATAAGTCAGAATGGCTTCATGAAAACCGAAATAAGGCTACAGAATTGTTTACAGATTCCCTGACAAGTAAAAATTAAAGACGTATTGTTAGATATCACATTGCTGATTTAATATATGAATATTTACACAGTTATCAGTACGTTATTAATTGAGAACCTAATAAATTACAAACCAAAGACCTTCGGTACATCGACACAAGATTTATCTCGATGGTGTATGCAAATATTTGTTTCGACATGACATCAGCTAACTGATCGTAACCACGTGACTTATCAAGATGGCGTCCCGTACTGAATGCTTACCACTGCCTCTTTGGGCATAGACCGGCTTCGTTCGAGCAGTTTGCTTCGTTATCCATAACATCCATATCATATAGTTTTGTCAACTTTCATTTTTTTTAAATGTCATGAAAATGATTTGTGAGTGTTTGTGTTATTTCGACAAGTTCAAGTTGTGTAAAGAAGCAAATATGGCGTTACCCTACACACTAAGAAATAAGGGTGCAAAATCTGCTACAATTGCAGCATCCTCTGCCAAATACACGCAGGTGGATGCAAATCTGCACCCCACACAGGGGTGTCGATTTGTATCCGTGGTTGGGGGGATGATAGGTGCCAAAATATTTTCGGCAATGGATCAAAGCAACCAAGAGGTAGAAGCGTGTGGCAGGTTGCACCCCCTCCCTTCCAAGTTATTAACTTTTTCAAGTCACCCTAAATAAAGATAACATTTCAGAGAATATAAGAGTGGTAATAAAACTAATAACATGCTAAATGTTAGTCCTGACTCTTGCCTGCAGTGTAGGACTATACCAGACTGATATCATCTATTTTTAAACGAAATCTAGACATTACCAAAAAAAAAAAACAATGGTGAGGGATATCAACTTGTGAAAGTATTATGTTACCTTTCGCGTATTGAAATTCACAATCAGTCCCAAATTTCATTCAATCTTTTTTATTTTTTGTTTTTCTTTTCACTTTCCTTTTAAGCCCTGTCAATAATGTGGCATTGATTATTTACTCGTTTTTAATTAGTTTTTGAAGAACTCCTAGGTGAAAGAAATCATAACTATTCTTGAATATTATTACTTCTTTTAGAACATGTTAGGCCTGTCTCACATTGCCTTCCATCATTCCATGGCAATTTTCCATGTTTCTTTCAGCTTATTTCTCACTTCTTTTCCATCCACTCAACAAATTCCTGATCATGCATTAACCTCATACCTACCATCACCCATGCCTAAGCTTTTAGGGAGGGGGATCCCGTAAAGTAATTTTGACATTGTAAGAAATAAACATGAGCAATATTTCATTGTAGGTTACTTTAAAGTCAACCTCTTTTTTCATCGCCCATTCACATCAGTTCCCTGAAGGAAATGCTGGTATATATATGTCCCTCTTTCTCTTGTCTTTCTTCCTTTTCTCTTCCCCCTTCCTTTTTTCTTCTGCCAGTTTCTTCCCCTTTTCCCTTTTTCCCAGGTAGCAAGCCCATATGGGGCACATATGGGGATGATCTGGGTCACTTTTGCCATCTGGGCTATTAAATGGAACCCATATATGTATCCCATATGGGGCCAATATTTAGTAACCCATATGGGATCTATCTGGGCCAGCCCTTATGGGTCCCAGATGGGAATGAGCTGGGCGTACACATATGGGTAGAATATGAATATGCTCATATGGGTAACACATGGGAAAAATCTGGGTTAACCCACATGGGATATATCAGGGTTAACCAATATGGGTACCAGATGGGATTAAGCTGGGCATACCCACTTGGGCCCAGTTTGGTATGGGTCCCATCTGGGTCCCATCTGTCTTATATGGGTTTACCCATATGGGTCCCATATGCTTCTTGGGTGCGGATGCCTTAGGGCCCCAGATGGTTTTCCATATGTTTCAGAGAATATGGGACCCATGTGGGTCCCACATGGGCTTGCTACCTGGGTTATTATCCTCTCTTTCTCTCATTATCTCTCTATCCATCTCTCAACTTCGTTTTTTGCACTTTTGCGCTTCGCGCTTAACATTTAGCTCGTTGCTTTTTAACGCTGCGGCTTTGCATTTGGCGCACTGCATTTCTATGATGCTGTTGATTGAATAATTTGAATAAATTTGTGGGGCTCGTGCTCCACCTTTTAAATCATAGCCAAACGTAAATGAAGAGTCTCTGACGCCGTCGTGAAGTTCAGTAACGTTTATTCGTTGTCCGAATGAAAAAGACAAACGGAAACCCCTAGACTAAGTGTCACACCAGTAAGGAAATACTACGTCATCAGTCTGTTGTACGTGTACCCATGCTTTGTAGCACGCAAGGACACCTCACATCACAGTGGCTGTATAAAAGCTGCAACATGCACAAACAGGCCACATTGACGGCTTCAATTAAACATGATGCGTGATGCATGAAACGACCAGCTTCGCTTAAAGCAAATAGACGAATGTCCGTAATATAAAATGCCCATCAGGGCCTTGCCTGAAATACTCCACGTCCGGAATGACTATTTTTCGAGCATGAATGCACACCCTTCTGGACTAGGTATAATAATCAATTTTAGCCAAAAAACAATAAAACATACATGAGAAAATATCATAATTTAATTATGACACATTTAACATTTAACATTTGAACCTAAGGTTCAAAGGTGAACAGAGGGGGCGTTTCATGAAACAATTAGTTGGTGGTTTTCACCGACAATTTTATTGTCACCGACTATTTTTCCAGGCCTCTGATTGGTCAAATTTAGTCGGCGCTGACAGTACTGTTTTCGGTGGACAAATGTTGATGAAATGCCCCCTGGTCTCATTTTTATTCCTCAAGATATTACAGGGTTCTTTGGCTATGCCTATATGTTCACAATTGACTAGAAGTATTTGAGTTCGTTTTGTATATTGAGAAAACGTCTTCCTCTGCAAATCTATACACACCAAGCGACACAATTAACAAATATAGCTATAAATTAACAAATTAACAACATTACGTTTTGATTTACAAAGAGAAAAATGATGAACGAAAAATTGCTACATCTAATCCTTAGCACTTTTTAAAAAATTTATTGTATATATGCATACTTCTTGATGATGATGAAAAAAGAGGGTTATTTCGATGATAACTAGAGGAAAAATCACAGCGTATGATATCAAATATAATATACATGTAATAATATACATGTTGTAATTGCGATGTCAAGTCTATAGTCGTTATTATCCCCATTGTAAAGCATATAAGCATAGGGCTGATTAAGTGCCCAATTGTCACTTGAAGTTTTCAGCGTTTAAAAAAGTTATATTTACAATGCCAAGAGGATCCAGTTTACATTTACAGCTTACTAAAGCACTTTTATAACAGCAAATGAATGCACGTGCCATTTACATAGAATAAAAGCGTTAGAACACAAACAATACATAAAATGCTAAATCCGAAACGGTGACAATTTTCAGTTGTCGCATGACATTGGTGATATGCAAATTGTGTGTATTTCAAATCAAGGAAGAAATAGTAACCCATCAAGAGACACTGTTTTGTAAACCTTCACATTTCGCTTCTATTCTTTCAAAGTGAAAATAGCCAAGGGCTGTTTTAATTTTTGTACCTACGAAAAATTGCAAATCTAAAATACAAAAGTGAGTATACACCAGCAATACTTTCAAAAGAACAGTACAATATACATGAATGATATGACCTACAAAATTTACCTTAAACGTGCTCCCCGCATTAAGACTATAAACGGTGGTCACGGTGTGAATTATAATGACATATCTGTCTTCGGCAAAGCTATAACATTCACACATATCATTTAAGGGCAAACAACTTTCCCTTGAATACAGATCATTTGTTAACAGGCTGGTCAATTTTTAAAACAATTGGTTTTATCACGAGTAAAAAATCAGTAGGTCAAATGAAGCATTTCACTACCTATGCTTTTCTGGTCAAGATAAGCCACAAGTCCAATAAAAGTGAATTAAAGGGAAATCCGACATTAATAGTAAACGAAAGTAAACAAGTCAGAGAACCAGACTGGTGAAAGCTTGAACGAACCAGACAAAACATGAGAAAGTAATTAATTTGTGAAATTTGTAATCACTATACGTATGGGCACTTCAAATTGGTGGAATCGACAGTATCACTGTAACAAACTTCCGGACAACTTTTCCAGTAGATCCAACACACAAAATGACTAAAATATTGTTTTTTCATTTTGTTTCTCTTCAAATTGTATGACTCAGGATGGTCTTTTCTTTTTAGACAGCCTTTGATAATATGCTATCCACAATATATTTTGATTATTGCCCTAAGGAGAATGTAATTTACTTGATCGGATTCACTAACTTTTTTTTCCGATGAGGCTCGTGTAAAGAATTTAAAACTTATAAGGTGAAACCATGGCATTTCAGCAAAATATTTTAAAATGATTAATCGATTTTATATCACGATATCCTTATTGCAGAACTCTCCTTTTTAATATTCCCGGAACTTCCGGGTTTTTTTTCTCTTCCTATTCTTAAGAGGGAGTTCTAAGTTTATGTTTACTTTTAATTCTAATGATAATAATACTCTTTTGCATGTTTTTTTTTAATGTCGCATTTAGGCTAATAAATCGTGTTGTAAACGGAATATTGACGATTTCACATTTTAAACTATTTAAGAACAACTGTAAGGCTTCAAATAAATTTTTCAAATCAATAACAAAGTTTGAAGCAGAGTTGAGTGGCGAGAATGATAACCATAAACCATTGACCATATAGTATATTTATAACTCAATCCAATTAATTTGCATGTGTTTTCAGTTAGTAATATTAGGCTTTAGCGGTGTCACTGTACCATACAAAACAATCTCACCGAAGTAGACAGATCTTGCGATATCGATGAAACAGATGTTTCTGAGAGCCTTACAGAAACCCTCTCGATTTCGCCTTTCCCTCTTTAGATTCACCAAGAGGCCTGTTGTGCAATTATCTTGATTATTAAATTGGCGGACATACGTCATGACTTTCCCCTGGTCTATGCCGAGGACATTGATAATTGGACTAACGTCTTCCATCATCAGGTTGAGTGCAATGTGAGGCAATTCTTCTTGGTCCACTTGTTTTGTTGTACTTTTGCTCACAATGCTCTCTAAATAACGTAAAATAATAGCAAGAAAAATAATTTTGATAGGAACATAGTTATCAATTAGCATATACCATAAATGCATTGTATACACTGATTACAGGGGCTGAAGCAAAGAAAGCAAACTCCGAAGCGTATTCCGAGATTTAGTACTTGTATAATCACTGGAGATTACAGAACAGTACGCAGAGGCCTGCCTATGACTATATTCTGGATACAGCTATTGGATCCCCTCAAAAACTGGGGTAGGGGATAGCTACATAACCTACCCATAACATTAAATTTGTGAATCCAACCCCCTTTCCAAGCATGGGACTTTATCAATGATGAATAAAAGTAGCGTTTTAGAAAGAACAAAAAAGTCATAAAAATTGCCCTGTCAGATTTGTAGTGAAAAAAAGCACCAAAAGAAATTATGGCCTTTTTCCTTCTTCTTCTCTGAAGGTTTAGGAATAAAAAAGAAAAGAAAATAACTTTAGTAAGTATCATTCTATTGTTAATATTATCATGATAATTATTATCATTATTATTATTATTGTTATTATTGTTGTAATCAGTATTGCATCATTAGCGAGCTTTCGATTTAGGCACCCGACGTGGGCTACGACGAGTGACGTCATATTTATCAACTGCGCATGTGCGAGCTTCTGGGCCCACGTTCCCTTCCAAATCACACGACGGGAGTCGGGGGCAATTTCCGTGAATCCCCGTCGTCGTGAAAACGGCAACGTGGGTGCAGTTTCCTCGGTATCCCTGTTGTTATCATTCTATCATTTTTTCTTTCTGTCTTAATTTCCTTATGTTTTTCTTTGTTCCTTCCTTCTATCACTTTTTCTTATGTTAGTCTTTGTTTTTATCATTCTATCACTTTCTCTTTCCTTATGTTATTCTTTGTTTCTTCCTTCTATCACCTTCTCTAATGTTATTCTATGTTTTTATCATTCTATATCACTTTCTCTTTCTGTCTTTCCTTATGTTTTTCTTTGTTTCTTCCTTCTATCACTTTCTCTTGTTATTCTTTATTTTTATCATTCTATCACTTTCTCTTTCTGTCTTTCCTTATGTTATTCTTTGTTTCTTCCTTCTATCACCTTCTCTTATGTTATTCTATGTTTTTATCATTCTATATCACTTTCTCTTTCTGTCTTTCCTTATGTTTTTCTTTGTTTCTTCCTTCTATCACTTTCTCTTATGTTATTCTTTATTTTTATCATTCTATCACTTTCTCTTTCTGTCTTTCCTTATGTTATTCTTTGTTTCTTCCTTCTATCACCTTCTCTTATGTTATTCTTTATTTTTATCATTCTATCACTTTCTCTTTCTGTCTTTCCTTATGTTATTCTTTGTTTCTTCCTTCTATCACCTTCTCTTATGTTATTCTTTATTTTTATCATTCTATCACTTTCTCTTTCTGTCTTTCCTTATGTTATTATTTGTTTCTTCCTTCTATCACCTTCTCTTATGTTATTCTTTATTTTTTATCATTCTATCACATTCTCTTTCTGTCTTTCCTTATGTTATTCTTTGTTTCTTCCTTCTATCACCTTCTCTTATGTTATTCTTTATTTTTATCATTCTATCACTTTCTCCTTCTGTCTTTCCTTATGTTATTCTTTGTTTCTTCCTTCTATTACCTTCTCTTATGTTATTTTTTTGTTTTTATCATTCTATCACTTTCTCTTTCTGTGTTTCCTTATGTTATTCCTTGTTTCTTCCTTCTATCACCTTCGTTTAAGTTATTCTTTATTTTTATCATTCTATCACTTTCTCTTTCTGTCTTATGTTATTTTTTGTTTCTTCCTTCTATCACCTTCTCTTATGTTATTCTTTGTTTTTTTATCATTCTAACACTTTCTCTTTCTGTCTTTCCTTATGTTATTCTTTGTTTCTTCCTCTATTACCTTCTCTTATGTTATTTTTGTTTTTATCATTCTATCTCTTTCTCTCATCCTTATGTTATTCTTCGTATCAGATTTTCGCGCACTGTGAATTTAGTACCTGATCTCAAAAATTGGTCACGTGACCGACGAAAGCCCCGTCGTGAAAAATCGAAAGCACTTCCGCGAAGGGAACGGACGTGAGCTGCGCAACGTCTCCACGCTCCAGTAACTCGTAGTAGCCCACGTCGGGTGCCTAAATCGAAAGCTCGCTAATATTATTTATACTACTACTACTAGAGCAGAGCCCCCGGAAGCTCAGGGAATAATCATGCCATTTCAGCAACATTTGTAAATCACTGGTATCGAATTACAAATAAACCCCGTTTGATTTCAGTACGCATCAGTACGCAAGTGCGAGGGAGCATAATGAATGAGATGGTGTAGGTGACTATCCCCTCACAGGTTTTTGAAGTTTTGTTGTTTAAAAAATTACATTCCTAAGCAAAACTATAGTATAAAATCAAGCAATATACATTTTTCACACTTCACTTTTCTCGGTATTTACTTGTACAACTTGAAGGATATTATGCGAGGGAGCGTAGCTCCCGAGTGAGAAGATTTTTGCATTTTATTTGTCTAAACGCTGCACTCTTGGGCCCTCTAGAGCCTAAAAGTGTGGCGCACTCTTTAGTCAGTATTTGCTATACATATTTTTTTGCACTTTTTCAAATTTTGAGGGGGGACGATCCCCCCTAAAAAAATTGAGGGGGGACTTCTACTACTACTACTACTTTGCGTGTGCCGTTTTGAGAATCGCAGATCAGCCAGTAATTATTAATGCTACTCTCAACTTTTTAATGGTTCCATCAGAGACTTGGATGTATAAATGATCATATATACCTGGAAGCTCAATCTGTCCGAGAGCCTTTCGTAGCGTATCACGACAATTTGTCCTAGCTTGAGTGCTTCTCCATTGTTTCAACTGGCCTACAAAGGAATCGTTTTGTCCATGGACATCAGCGATGTGAAGTCTTGAAGTCATTTCTTGTTGTTTGTCTGTAGAAGTGACGTGTGAAGAAACGACCTCTATCTCCTCATCTGTCAATGTTAGCTCTGCAAATAATTTTTTTGTAATTTCTATTAGACTTGAATTGCGTGCACAGAGACAAGAAAAAGGGGCAAGCTAAATATCAAACATTTCATCCATTACTTTTTCGAGACTATTTTGTCACTCATATTCTTAACATTCTAGGCACAGCGTAAAACCATTATAGTAGGAAATCGAAAATAAATATACACAAAAAAAGTAGATTTTCAGTTTGGAAGCAGATATGGACATCCTTCTTCCAAATTATTTCATTTTATTTCATTTAGTTCCATGTCAAGATAAAACTAAATTATAAAATCTTCGAAATACAAACAAATATAAAAAGATATCTGAAGTGGCTTGTTAAAAATGATCCTCAAAAAAATACTTAAACATGTTGAGCGTTTGTGATTCACACTACGTCTGATTAATTATGGTAAGTAACACAAATGTTGGAAAGATATCAGAGAATTAAAACGCATTATTTTTTCTTTTTTCCCTTTTCTTCACTTTGTTCCCGACCTCTTCAATTTCTTTAAGGGATAAAAGCACACTTGGCTCACCAGTGTATGTTGTATAATCTGTCAAATCTTTGCGAAGGGACTGGAACTCTATCAACGCCTCGTCTTTAGTCATTTTGTTTTCAGAGCTGGTGGTTGTGATGCTGTCCCTCCATGCCTTCATGTGGTCTTTGAGAGTGTCGTCATCGTCGTCCTTTTCGTTAGGAAGTTCAATTTTCTTTTTAAGCTGAGTTTTCTTGTCAGTTGGAAGCCATTTAACCAACTTTATGAGTTGAGGTATGTCATCGTCAAAGATACTTTTATGATCTATCAAGAAGGAAAAATATCATTGCGTCGTATCATGTCATAATTATACATTCCTCCTAGTTATGTTCTGTGATAAGTAAGGTGATGAACTACAGGTAAGTTGACTCTTTATTGTTGGGTCTATTTTATAAAATGGGGATGCGTAATGGATAACTAAAAATGCTTTTCGGTTATCGTAAAAGCACAGCTTTGACCATCTTATCACCCAACATCCAATATTGGTAAATCTATCGATTGATTTAAGTATTTAATGTTTTAATTCAACAAAGACGTAAATAGCTTACTTTCACATGATAATGACATGCACCTTAATGTTAGTTATTTCATACATATCATCCATCACAAAACGAGGTTCGCCATTAAATAAGAAAACAATAACTGGCAATCAAAGAAAAATGGGTTTCATACATTACAACGAGTTCCAACAATGATTTCTAACGATGTTAATCCACATCTATCCGCAAAGGTACACTCAATTAATTTATCCTCATTTCTCTGGTGTGATTCGTTCATGTATATTGCTACTTCTTGTCATGTATAATCTGATTCAAACATACCGAAATAGTATGGTTTTACAGGGGGTTGTTCTACGTTCGGGCGATGTACAAGCGTCTTGAAAAAGTCTGTAGAACAAACATTTTGAGAAATCTTACAGTCACAATGTAATTACATAAATATCATAACAACATATAGAACAGTTTAACATTCAGTGACAAACACCCCTTCTATTCTTAATAAAACTATGTCTTTTAACGTTAAATATCTATGTCTTTTCACATTCAAATTACAACGTTTCTTTAAAAAAATGAATATGGTACTTAAAACATGACTAGCAAATTCTGAAATCTCCAAATTAAGAATTACAATATTCAATTCAATTAAAATATGATCTAACATGATGTCAACATGAGACTTATAGCTGAAAGAATCATTACCATGTAGGTCATAGCGACCGATCTTGATGACTGCATCATCCAGTCTACATCTCTTCTCGTAGTTACTACATGCCACTTCATGTACCCATTCAGTGATCAGTGACCTCGTGTCAAGTAAATATTGATTGTTTCCAATAATGGATTCATCAATCTTCTGGTCGCTGATGTTCAAAGTCATGGCCAATCTTTTACAATGTCTACCAGTGAGCTTATCGGTGAACTCTCTCAGTTTTTCATCCTGAATGGGTTTCATTAACTCCTCGGGAACTAGCATTGGAGAGAAAATGGTAGTTACCTTAAAGTAGTGATGTAGCTTTTAGTGTTTTTGCATTTGGAAAGTTACATTAACAATTATACAAAAACGGACTATCTGCGGAATGCATATACCCTACGAAATGGACTGCATAACTGGAAATAGACTGATGTACCAGTTATGGCTATTGCTCATATTCCCCAAAATTAAGTTGATGATTATACACGGCTCTTTACTGAACTTTGTTCCAGTCAGTTGCTTCCTATATTAGTCATTAGGCCCACAACTCGTGAGGCCAGGTTCGGCGATTACTGGAGGGGGAGGTGGCGATGGGAGTGGCGAGGGGACATGTCCCAGGGAAATTTTGAGAGAGAACAAATAATGGGTAACGGTTGCAACACACTATTTCGGTTCTGAAGTGCTCTAAAATGCAAAGTTTCACCATCCAAATGTTTATTTTTGCTCACTTGCATACAAGTATTGTTGTAGAAGGTATTACGAAGACGGAGAGGCTCCTGTGTTTCAGTGCTAGGCAATGTAAAATCCAAATAGGACCTATTGCAGGGTCAGTAATTCAAGGGGAAAATGAGGGGGAGAGCGCCTCCCCCTGAAAATATTAGAGGGTTCGTCCCCTGAAATTAGGAAAGCCCGATCTCTGTTTGCCTTAAGAAGCGATTTAACGCTACCTAGCTATGTTTAACTATGGATGTTAAGATCCAACTATAATTTGCCTGTGTGATTGAAAGTGCTCCAATTAAAACCAAATTTCCAAATCACAAAATGTTCTCGATATGATATAAACAATAATTGCTGAGGAAGTCGCTAGAATTCGAAAAAAAAAAGTTTTAACAAAATTGTAGCGGTCACCCGTAAATCGCAGGGGGCGTCCAACAAAGCAGCCTTTTTGATGAAAAATAGTATTTTGTAAATAATATTTTTAATAACCACCATGAGTTAGGTGTCATATAAAATAAAATTAAATCACCTACATTTTTATACCAATTTTTAACGGATTTGGTTTGATCAAAAAGTCGTTATTTCCAATATATTAACATCAGAGAAGTGTCTTTATACATAAATTTACAGGAATTTCCCCATGTTCAAGGAATATATCTTGGCGAGGGAGAGGCTTATATCTCTTTTCAGTGAAGATTTTTAGCAACCGAAAGTTATTGACTTCATTTCCACAAAAAAGAAATGTTTGCCGATATGTGTATTAACTGTACGAGGACTTGTTTGATGTGTTTAAATCGAGTTTTAAAGTTGATATCAATTTCATTGAGTTATGTAGTATGTAAGGTATGCATTTTGAGCCATATATAATTTTTTTTTTGGGATGGGAGATAATTTTCCCCCTCATTTTGGCCAGTATCTCGGTATATTAACTGGACAACATTGATTGGACATTTAGTAGGGCAGAAAGTTAAAAGGATTAGGAGTGTTGAGTGCAATTGGTAAGCACTTTTTGTATACACTGTCATTTTTCAGGAAAATATGACGAGTTATGATGCACGATATTTTCCCTTTTGATAAAATTAGGCTGTTGGATATATCAGAAATAAATGTAGGTTAAGGACAAAGTCCTTTCCCACATCCTAAATAGTTTGATATTTAAACCACCGAAACGTGATTATAATGCAAAGAAGTTCTTACTTTTGAAGAAAATGATGGATAAATGCAGCATATGCATTGTTTTTTGTTGGGGGTTAGTGTGGGAGAAATCTTGGATTATTGAATTGCTAAAGTGTACAATGCTTGAATATCATAAGTTGTTGCAAGAAGTACAAAAACAAAAACAAACATCATGGATAGGTTTAAGAACGAGTCCCCCACCCCGACCAACCCAATTTGAAAGAAAATTGAGATTAAAAACTCCTAAGATGTGTTTAAAATGCAAAGTAGTTCTGAATTATAATCGCTCATTTGATTTCTGAAGAGTTTTCGTCGAATGCAAGGAAAGAATGTTTATCAAACTTTAAAGTTGACGGGGTGTAAACCCCTCATCACCCCCTTCTCTCTCTCTCTCTCTCTCTCCCTCTCTCGCAATCGACGCCTGTGCGATTACTTTTTACAAGAGGCTTCCACCCATAACACCTGTCATTTTTGGGAGAAAAAAAAGACACGTATCCTAAGGAAACATCCAGGGGCAGATTGGCCGTGGGGAGTTTGGGGAATTTTTCTTAATACGAGCCGCTCTTTATTTTTGGACGGATCAAGGTCTATTCGATTTGTGGTCTGAGGGCCACTTAATATATGCATCTTATATATTGATTGGGCTGGTCGCATCAAACTTTCAAAAACAATTTTCAGTTCCAGTCCGCCCCTAGAAACATCAAATGTGTCAAAGACATGATGTAGACGAATACAGAGGCCAGCTTAATGCTGTAGTCCTGTTGTTTTCTGATTATTTTATCTTTCGTCAGAGCTGTAGTAGTTTTAGTAACTTTAGGACCTAGTGGTTGGCCATCATTTTGTTTCTGTTTGATTTTGCTTCATTGAAATGGCATCCAAATTTCAAAAAATTTGTTGTCTTTGCAATATTGGCACCCCTGCTGTGCCCCTTGGATCGATGTTCCTTGCAACTAGACAAATTCACGACTCATGGAATACTAGAGCTATATCATATAGTTATCACAGTAAAACTCTTATCACATATGATAGGAAGACCCTTTTTGCCATTTTAATAAACTTATTTTTATTACAAAAAATCTTTAAACCGATTGCTTTTTGTATAATTATACATGTATATTTATACAAAATAAATAACTATCAATACAATAAACTGTATTCTGATGATTTTAAGATAAGAAAGGATTTCTACCAATTTAACAAATAATTTATTTTTATTTGAAAGAAGAAAAGTATGAGCTAGATTAACGCAACTAAAAATACATTAGTTATGGTGGAAAACCATAAAGATCACTCCTGAGCAATTCTGATATGTAAAATGCTATTCGTTTCTATATGATTTTTCTTCAATAATGGAAAGGAAAACACATTTCTGGCTTAGATTTGATATCCACATGAAAAGAATTTACACCACATAAGTGCTCCAGCATTCTGCATGGTTTTCTGAAAAATTACTTGAGGGAGGATTTTGTGTTTGTAGTTATCTTTCTTTGATTATGTTGCAATATTTGTCTTTACCATGGCAAGATTTTACCAAGCATTCAGATGTCAAAGAATATTTGATAGTTTGTGTGTGTGTGTGTGTGGGGGGGATGGGGTGTCATATGACACCAAACCCATGTTGATTTGAGGTTTTACTTAAAATTTATCTATAAAACTCGATTTTAACACACTAAACACGTCCTCATTGCATTCGTATACACATATGCATACAATTAATATACTGTAGCATAACTAGTCCAGTAATTTAGTACGACGTGGAGGGCGTTATCATTAATTGTGATATAAATACGTGTTCATCATGAGGATGTGAGTGAGTCAGCGTTGAGCTGTCGTTAATTGCGACAGGAGTCAATGTTGAGCTGTCGTTGCGACAGGTACAAGATCCGAGATAAAGTTACTTGAACTGCAAATACTCTGTGTTATTTCTTTAGTCCTGTCATACATTCAGTGGTTGCGGTAGTGAGTGAATGAGAGCTAGTCCACGTTATTCTTACACGATATACTTTTGTGAGAGCCCACTGAGAGATCGTTGATGATTGATTGTCGAGAGCGTGGACTGGGTTTTGAGAGACTGCAAAGGCAGAACGCTACCCCGGCAGAGCCCAGTTACTCTACAATACTTAAAGGCAAAAATGCCGTCAAATGAAGTCAATAACTTTCACTGAAAAGAGATATAAGCCTCTCCTTTGCACAAAATATTATCCTTGTACATAGGCAAATTCCCAGAAAGAAACGAATTAAGAAACTACTCCAATATTTATTAGATTCAATTAAAAAAAAATCACAGTAAATCATGTTTCTTACAAAAAATTGCAATTTTACTTAATCCCAATTCCGTTAAAATTGGTATAAAAATGTAAATCATTTAACTTTCTTTTATACGACACCAAGATCATGGTGGTTTAAGGTTTCCTTAATATATAATTTACAAAAAGGTATTTTTCGTCGAAAGGGCCGCTTTTTTGGACGCCCCCTCAGATTTAGGGATGACAAATTAAAAATAAAACACCTCTGAAATATTGTGTAATATGATAAAATCTTTCGAATGAACATGGTGTGCTTAGTTTGTGGGGGTAATGGCAACCAACAAAAAAACTAGGCGTGATATTTGACTTTGGCTCTCCGCTAAATCGTAATGAACCAACAAAGACTCCACTCCGGCCCGACCGTGACGAGAAATCATGCAATTCGTTGACAGCAATTTAAACTATTATCTTACCAGAGAAGAGCAGTCTCTCGATAGGTGTACATTCGGCGTTCTCCAGCGCTAAGCTCATCAGAACAACGGGGTTTATCTGAAAAGACTCATTTATCCATGATTTCAATGCCTTCAGGGCTACTTCAACGACGAACACCATCTTTTCATTGGCATTAATAGGTTCTCGATCTAGAATAAGCTGCCCGAGAAATTGGTTCACCTTCTCAATGCTTCCAATGTTCCATAGAATATGTTCCATGGTTTCATCAGAGACCTTCCCATTTATATTCCTTTTTATTTCAGCTGGTATGAAAGTAAAATGATAAATGCTACGATGAATCTAGACATGCTAGAAAGTGAGGGTTACAACGAAGTGAGGATATATGCGAGCAATGGCCTATACTAACGAAAACAGATCATGATTGCTGCGATTGGTAATGTCATACCACCATTGAATAAATGGAGCTTTTAGTCCCTAGTCATTTGTTTGTTATGTTATTATTATTGTTATGGTCTTATGTTATGTCTTGTTTTGTTTTTGTTATGCTTTTTATCACATCGTAATTTAGATAGTATTAAAGTGTAATTATCCACCCTCGGTAACTTTGAAACAGTCAATACACCCTCAGCTGTCGCCTCGGTTCAGACACTTTCAAACTTCATGAAATTTCGTGGGTGGATAATCCCTAGTAATGCCCTCAATCATGTACATTATTTATATAATACCACCTGTTGCCCAAAGTCTAATAGAAATCTGTACAAAGTCTAATAGATATCTTTAGTTTGTGTGAAAATTTTATTTTTGTCAAGGCTAGAATTCAATATTATCTTTGACCATGTGGCCGTGTATATAGTAACAAAAACATAAACTTGATGATTGTTTTTGGCATGTGTTAATTGGATCATGCCAATTCTGATAATTGAAATGTTGTGTTATCCAAAAGAATTTAATAAAAGGCTAAGTTCCGCAATCATTTGAAGGAAAACACGTATTTCGATAGGCCATTTTACAGGGAATGGAATAAAAAGAAAAAAAAGCTAAATCCTGTCTACAAAATAATTTCCAATAATGTTCAAAGAACAACAGAAATGAAACAAAAAAAGAAAAGAAACAAAAATCATAATTTGGTTATAACGTTTGCCACACGAGGGTTTAAAACATTTCTGATGTTCTTACATCTCTTTACAAGGGTAAACAATTCAAATGAGACTGCGTCTCCTATATGAAGTTCATATCTCAAGAGGTTCTTGAGATATCGCGATAACGAGAAAGACGGAGAACCCTAAAATGTAATGCTTCCGGCACCACCTTCGGTGGGCGGAGGCATAAAGAGGGATACTGCAGACAACATATTTATTAAATACAGGCGTAGACTTGTAGTATGCTAATATTGCTGGTAATACTTACCCATCATTTTTGTCCATACATCGCCGAAATTAAATTTCATCAATGCTTCTTTCAACTCCTCAGCTTGGTCGACTTCTCTAATTTCCAGTTTCCACTCGCATAAAGCCTGGTAAGCCTCTAGTTGCGTCAACTGCCCTTCTCTGATTTCTGCAGTTTCTTTCAAGTATGTTAATGTATCGCATAACTTACTTTTATCGGCTTGGGGTTCGGTCATTTTACCGGCCAGAAACCAGAGTTCATAATATGAGATTTTTCCTGCAAGAAGGTAACATAATTTATGTTATAATTTGTTCGTTCTTTGTGTCCTGCCAACAAAAGATTTTACACGCATACCGACAGAATCGAAGTAGATGAGTACTGTTCATGGGCCTCAATCAGGGGGCAGGGGACACGTCCCCCCAAATCTTTAAGGGATGGGGACACAATAGGGTATGTCCCCCCATTTTTTTTGTTGAAGTCATGTATTTCGTATAATAAACTCTATGGGGCCCAACTTCTAAAAATTGTGCCTTAGGTTCTAGAAATAAAGCACAACATTATGCGCTCTAAATTAGGATTTTGATCAAGGCTAAACAAGGGGCGTCGATCTTTCCAGTTCTCTGATTGGCGAAAACTGGTATTATTTAAGATCATCAACCAATTATTCGCGCGGACCTCGGTGGTGAGCTAAATGAGAGTTGATATCATCAACAAAACTGGAAAAAAAACCCTTATTTTGAAGTCAGGCTGGTTTAAGACGGAAAAAAAGTTGGATCACTTCCCGGGTGGTTGAGTGGTTGATTTTGTTCCCGTCATTCCCGGTAGCTGATAATGGTCATATCGTGGATGTTATCTTGTCGTATCGACTGTCCATTAAATCAATAAAAGCCAATGGGAAAAGGCTATCTAACCCGGCTATCGAAATAACGTCATGGTAAGTAGGGTATACTTACGTATCGCTGAAACAAAATACAATAATGAGTCCTTATATCAACCGATTTTGCTGCAAAACTGGATTGACAAATGGAAGAAAATCTATGCGTTTTAAGGTCTAAAAACCCGTGAAAACCTGGACCCCCGTCGTATAACGCTCCGCAGAGGCGGCGGCCCCCTACTTTTTCAATTATCCCTAAAGTGCCCCTTTTACTTCAGATAAGTGTCCCTCCGTATTTCTTATAGATGCCCTTTACACAACCTTATAAGTGCCCCTTTGATAAGTGCCCCTTCATCTCTACTGATAAGTGCCCCTTTTCATTTTTGATGAGTGCCCCTTTTCACCTCTGATAAGTGCCCACTTTTATTTTGACATGTTTTTTTTTCTTCTATTAGGTGCCCTTTTTCCTTTTTGATACATGTCCCCATTTAAAAAAAGTACCCCTTCCTGTTTTCATAAATGCCCCTTCTCAAACCTCTGATAATTGTTTCTTTTCAAATCTGAGAGGCGTCCCTTATATTTTGACAAGAGCCTCCTTTCTTTTCTATACCCCATTTTCATTCTTATAAGTGCCCCTTTTCGTCTCTGGTGAGTGCCCTTATTCAAATGTAGAGGCGCCCCCATAAACTTGGTAATGAGTGCCCATATTTATCTCTGATAATTCCCTTTTTGTACTTTGACACGTGCTACCCTTTTTCTGAAAAGTGTCCCTTTCCCTTCGGATATGTGCCCCCTTTTCACAATAACATGTGCTCCTAATTTAAAGCAACTAAGAACAACTCTTTCTTTAATTTTACTCAAAGGCGAGTTTTTAGCCAATTCCGCTCGGCCACCCAGCGCCGGCCGCGTTTTTTTTCCCGTAAGGTAGCCATCCTAGAATGCATATTAATATTTGAATATAGGAATATTTGCGTTGGTACGGTGAGGTGGAGATCAAATTCGAAATTAAATCGGCCAGATTCTGGACTAAATTAACCAGTTTGTCGCAATGATTATGGACAAGTTACGACCTGGGTAGTCATTCGTTTACGGTAAGCCTCCCGATTTTGTCGCAATGTCACTAGTTTAAAGTTAACTTAGCTTTGCATTCGTAATTTTCGTATGAAATCTCATATTTGATAATTTATCGCATCAGATTCTGTGTGCGTGCGTATCACGAATATTGATGACTAGCGCATGACGTATAGGTCCTATTGAGCCAATCAAATGCAGCGACAGGATGGCTACCTTACGGAAAAAATAGACGCGCGCCGGCCGCCCGGGCACCGCTTGTTTTTAGGGCATCGCTCGATCGCCGCTGAAGTTTAGCGCGGAGTTAAAATTCGGGCGGCGCCTGCTCACTTTTCACTCGCCGCCAAAAATACGCTCGGTGCCCGGGCGGTCGCCGCCCGGGCACCGACCTAATCGAGCGTTCGCCGTCGAGCGATTTAGGTCAAAAATCGAAGCTGCAGACGAGCGGTCGCCGCCCGGTCGCCGAAGCTCCCCGATATCGCCCACTTTTGACCTAAAATCGACCGGCGACCAACGGAAAATCGACAGGGCATCGCCAAGGCATCGCTGGGGCTCTTCAGCCTGCTTGACTTCTCCAAAATCGTTGGGCGATGCCTAAATTCCAGCGGCGACCGAGCAGGCTACAAATCGGTCGGTCGCCGCTCTGAGTTGTGACCATATCTTAACTGCACAAGCGAGGGAGTTATATAGTTTAACCATTAAAAATTTCACAAGGGAACACTGCAATCAGGTGGTAGTGTTTGAAATGTAATTTTGAATTTTGAAAAGAGGTTTCCTATAGCAATTCTGCCTCTATCGGGGTGCAAATCTCTGGAGAAATATAGACGAGGTATTATGCAAGGTAACTGAAAGTTAAGTTTTCTTTTAAATGTTGAATCTCTACATGCTATTTTACAAACACTTGTATATTGGGTGCGCATTATTGTATTAAGAGGCTTTATTATAAAACTTCTGTAGAAAGCAAAATTACGAGAATATTATTTTTCAACTTGAACCATTTATTTAAAAACGATATCCAGTCCCATATTTTGGGGCCCCAAATTACGAGATCCTAAAGTAACATTTATATGCGAGGGAGCAAAGTGACGGAGCTGTAGGAAAAATGCATTTTAAACCCTCAATACTCCTTTTCGAATACATTTTACATTGCGTATTGGGGACGCATATAGGATCATGATTTGTCATACTTTTCTCCCTTTTCTCTTCCCCCTATTTTTGTTGTTGTTACTCCCCTTCAAGGGCCGCCCCGTCCATGTATGTGCCCGTCTCCTACCGAGGTAGATACGCACTGATGGCCTGTTTCCGATCCTCAACTATTATGTCTATCAATGATTTGTGTGTAGAATCACCTTCGTCCTTCTCCTTAAAATCGTCGATAAAGGTTTGGTTGGTTTTTATCAAAGGGTGGTCGATTTTCAATCTTTGAATGGTTAAAACCAAAACTGTCTTCGGTCCTAAAAGAATGATTTTGTAAAGATCATTTTTAAAATATCGATCCTCTTTATAAACGCGATATTTATCGTGGCATTAAATTCCATGCCCTTACTTTTGATGTCATAAAATCGACCTATAAAGTAATATATTTCTTAATCAATCAACGATATTAATGTGGTTTGCTTTATTAACGGGCTGTCCTCCTCCTTATCACTACCATATCAGCCTCTTGTATTTTTGATTTCCAGATGTTTACTTAAATTTCTAATTAAAACCAAATTACGTTACTAATCATCTACTAGTTTAGTAATTTGCTCGAGCTCGATGGCTCTCAGGCGTCAGGCCAAGCATAAGACCGGGGCCTAGCAATCGCTCGGGCATTTACTTGGGCTTATTTGTTGTACCCCATTCCCCTCCAAAGTTACTGTAGTTGAGTATCGTTGTGACTTTACTACATATGAAAATGATAAATAGGATATTAAAACTGCAATTGTATCATACTCTATCAGGTTACTTTCACCTCTTTGTGTCGCTAGGATCGGCGTACACTCGTCTTCGGTCCCGTCTGTTGGAAAATAAAAGCAAGAACAAGCGAGGTTGTTACAACATTTAAATAATTCATTTTCATACTTTTAGATATCTTTTATAGTGTGCATTACGGGAATCCCAGATTCAGCACCAACCATTGAAATCAGTACATACAGATTGCGTTTAGCATCTTATGTTGATTTTTTTGTATTTGTTTTATATTTATTGTTTTTTTATATATTTTTTTTATTTGACACCTTATTTCATACAATCTGGCAAAGGGCAGTTGCATAGCAATATTTCCCCTGATTAATGTCACATTCACAACTGCCAAAATATAGAATATACCATGGTTTGAGATCAACGACGCATTACGAGACGGAGATCGAAAACAAAATGGTACGTATTAATTGAAGATAGAAAATGTCCGTCACGTGGGCTGTAAGTCTAGTAAACCCTCAAACAAGGTTTAAGAAGACCTACGGGACCGACATCGTTGGTTTCGCGGGCTGTAACACATGATTTATTGTCTCCATTCAAACTTATTGATTATCAGTTTCTGACTAAGTTTCTGACTATCTAATGTGTAAGGGTTCTCCTCTGTAGTGGTCACTCTTTTCCTCATAAGACATTACATTTTTATTTCAAATTTTTTAAAGTCCATTTCTTGTCTCATGTTAATAAATGACTGTTATCCATGGCCTCCACTTACAATTTTGTTTTGTTCTTTGCGAACTATTCCAATGGTTTTGTTAAAATGCCCCATAGCGATAATAATCTTGAACCCCCATATCTCTTCTAGTTAGAATTGACAACATGTTTTGGGGTGGCAAACTAGCAAAGGTTGAATCGAGAATAAAAACCAATGACAATACTTATTGACTATGAGTGTACATTTATGCATGCAGAGCATTACCGCTCTGTTGTTATTATGTGACTTGCATGCTTCGTATTCCAATATTTTGTTGTAAACACACTTGGGATAATTCAATCGTGATATTCATGTCTACATATCTTTATTTTAAGTTTAGATTTAATAATCAAGCAAGAAATCGTGATTTAACATATGTAAAAATACATGTAGACCATACAATCAAAACAAAGACAAGCCAGGCAAGGCATTAAAAGCTCGGGCAAGCCAAATTTCGACATGTTTAGTGCTGCGTCATCTATTAATACATTATATATATATATATAATATGATAGGAACTACTTTCGAAAAATCGACATACGGCAATTTAAATGGCTTTGTGCGTCACCAACTGAAATGTGCGAACACGAACACGACATTTTCAAAAATTAGTTGTTATCGTGTTATATTTCACCTATTTAAAAGGCTATGAATGATATGAGACTAGTATATATCCATGTTTCTTGAGTTATTAGGGGTAATATTCAGATTTTATTTTTTATTGAAAGTAGAGATATTTCAAACATGTTTTTAACGATCAAAATCCAAACCAAATGCTAGTAAAGGAACATTCAGGATTGAAAAGGAAAACTGCTAATTCTCTTAAATTATTTATTCTATTATGGTTGATATAAAGATCAGGAATTCAAAGTTATAATATCGAATAGCTATATTTGTGAAGTTACTAGTGATATTGTGGATACTAGTGGATATGCCGATATGCCACTCTCGAATAAATGCATAGCGGACGCAACAGGAACTTACTTTCCCCTGTCCGGAATTTCTTGCACACTATTTTGACTAACACGATGAGGCTGCAAACACCTACAACGGAGACTCCAACTGGCAAGGCTGTAGACAGAGAGATGAAAGGTTTATACACGATTGAGCAGTTCATAAAACTAACGATGACTTGGAATCCAAGCGAGTGCTCTACCAAATGTTTCCTCCATACCCCAAGTTCAGTGCTTCAATTTGTTTTTACACTATATACAAGATTGAAGAAACGAATGCTAACAAGAAACAACGATCTAATTGGAATAAAAAACGATTTCAAAACAAACTCACTACTGAATCAGAGCCACTAGCGTTTGTCTCTCCCCTGACATATTTCTGACAAAGAATACAAAATCATACCTGACTGTTTAGTTGAGGAAATTATTGCATGATATATAATCATCATATTGCTGTTAAAATATCATAAATCAAGGACAATTTGTCAACAACAACAAAATTCTGCTCGGCCACAATGCAGCCTCGCAAAACAGTTTTTAAGTATAGGCTATGAAGCCAAACTTCAGAAAAGAAGAAAAGGAAAACAAAGTTTAACAAAGAAAATTAACACTGTACAGTTATTATCTTATGAATCGAAAGTAATTTGATAATTCCTCGAATATAAAAAGTCGATAGATTATACTAATAAAACATAAAAAATAGAGATCCAAATAATGCGAAAAATTATACATTAAGAAGAGATGGAAAAGAGGAACGTACGTCTTGCTTGACTCCCAAAGTCAATTTCAATTTTCATTCAATTTCATTTTGAACTTTTTTTCCACAAATTGAAATTATATAAACCATACATAGAAATATTTACAATTACAAATTTACAAATACGTTAAGGAGCATGATTTTAATTTAAACATTTATTTTGTATTTATTTTTTATTTTTGTAACGACAAAATGTCTTATTTTAAGCCATGTTCTATCTCAGCCTAATAATTATCACCTCTGTTATCTTAGGGACGTTGCGCTTCAAACATTTTTTGTTTATGCACTGTTCCTACTATGTATTATATCTTGATGTAATCCACTGAATGTTATTATCTGTAAACAATTATTTTGCATGGTGAATAAATAAAACAAACAAACAATAGAATACATACATAAAGCAAGTGGAATGATAGAAATAAGTTCATGTAAACGTATATAAAGAACAAAAGCAAATGCGGAGGGGGTGGTCAGAAAAAAAGAAAGATTTGTCGTGATTTACCCGTAATAACAAAGAAAAAATATAAAATACAAAAAGTATTACATATAATTACATATAAAAGTAATGAAGGCTACTGGGGAATTGATACCACCGGTGAGAAAGGGGGAGTAGCGAAGGAATGTAGAAGAGGAACTATAGCAATTACATTTATCTATATAAAAATGATAGATTGTTTATCAGGAATAATTCCTAAATCATGCAAATAACATGAAGTATTATTTTATGTTCTATCAATAACAATGAAGTACAAGTCTTTAGGGGGTTAGCATATTCCTATGTGCTAGGCATTGAGACCACATTAAAGAAATTTAAAGGAATTTAAAGTTCAAATGAGGTATGTGCTCTATAAATAGGCCCGTGTGCGGTAGTAGTCATCTTTTCACATTTGTTTCCTTGTTTTCTCTTACTGTCAACTAACGACGAGATTGTATTCAAATATTCATTTAGTAGAACCAATAGTGTTTGCCAAAATTGGGTGATAAGCTTTATAAAACTATCTGTCTTTAAGTCTTTATGAACTTCATTTCAAATGTATTTCAATGCTGGAAAAGACCAATTAAGTTATTTCAAACAATTATCCATGTAGCCAGGCTAACCGATTGTAGCCATTAACCGACTTGGAGTTGATTCATAGAGTGATGAACTGGTAGGAAAAAGATTATGCTTTCAAAAGCATTCCTTATACCTGAATTAGTGTTTGTAAATACAACTATTTTGAATGAACATTGCCACTCAGTGTATCAATACTAATTCAAAAGCAGCATGGCCATAGAGATCTAGATCTCTCTCCCCAAACGACTAAGTACATTTAGAAAAGAAATCCCATCACGAATGGAATAAAATGTGTGCATCTGCTTCTTACTTCTAGCTACTATCAGAATTCGTATGAATATATTATTCCCCTACATTCATAAGGGCATAGCGTCATCAATTGAAAAAGTCATGAAATTACTTTTGATCAATACATTGATATTCAAACTAACCGAAAGTGAGAACACCTTAAGCAGTGTTTTATCAAAAAGTTCTTGCAAAGTGCATCCTTTCCGTTCAGAATTGCATACAAGCTAATATTCTTTTCTACAGAAACTTGAATGATACTTACATTGAAAAACATGCGAAACCATCATTAATTTTGTTATAAAACGATCATGCCAAGAGAAATTGGATGTTAAGTTTTATACACTTAAACATGCACTGAAATGCATTGTTAGTAAATTTGCAAAGATAAAAACATATTTTGCAAAAATGTTGAACAATGTGATGCTAAGGCCAAGGGACCTGAAAGCGGGCCCAGTGATTATCCATGATCAGTTAATGATAGAGACATTGCTTGATTCTTTTTCTCGATTGCACAAATAGTCAAACGATTCTTAACAAATGCAAATGTGTTCAAGATGATTTTTTTTTCTTGATCAAAATCACCTCTACTAAGAATCGAGTTTTGGTCTTGAAATAAAAAGAGAGAAGGTCCTCCCAAAGCCCAGAGAATCTGGGAATGCACACCGCTACTTGCCGGTGCAACATTATTTGTTGATGCTCGATCTCGATCCTCCCTAGGTGGAGTCAAAGTAACGCGTCAATCCAGACCGAGGCCTTTTGATTTATACCCTTATACGGGTCATAACTACCTTTATTTCCATAGGAAATCACTTGACGAAGAAGATATAGTCTGAAGCTTTAATGTCAACTTAGAGATCATAGCTGTTCGAGGCGCTGCAACCGATCCATCGCGTCAGAAGATGTGCAGTTTCAACTAGTTTACCAAGTCAGGGGAATTGCCCACATACTTAGCATGTCAGGCTGTAATCGTTTGTTGGACGACATGTCCACAAAGTATAACCACCACGGCCCGTTCAGCTGAGTGGCTTGGCCAGTCTTCGGAACATCAGTTCTTCTGGCTGCTGTAGTGGTTTCTGCAACTGTAGAAGCAGACTCTTCTCTGCTGTCTTGAAAGTTAATGATGGAGTTCTGCTCACTGCCGTGACACACAAGGAAAAGATGACTACTACCACACACGGGGCTATTTATAGGGCACAAATCTCATTTGAATTTTAAATTCCTTTGAATTTCCTTTGTGTGGTTTCACAACCTCGCACCTGGACATATGCTAACCCCTTGAAGAGTTGTACACATTTTATGTAACATAATCTTCACTTAGCCTTAAATGAAAAATGTGAGGAACAGGCTTTTTTTTTAAACATAAGGTTGGGGACGATTCCATAAAATAGGACCACTAATTAAAAGGGTATTTTTGGTTTTTGCAGAAAAGAAATCTTAATTATAGGTTAAGGACTATAGTATACAAACAGGATGAATGGATGGAGGAGTTAACTACAAAAAGATAATCAAAGACATTCGGCAAGTTGATGTGTTCGTATTTAAACATGAACTGACCCTGCTGCATAACACACACACACACACACACACGCACGCACACGCACGCACACACACACACACACACACACAGGGGTGTCGATTTGTATCTGTGGTTGGGGGGATGATAGGTGCCAAAATATTTTCGGCAATGGATCAAAGCAACCAAGAGGTAGAAGCGTGTGGCAGGTTGCACCCCCTCCCTTCCAAGTTATTAACTTTTTCAAGTCACCCTCAATAAAGATAACATTTCAGAGAATATAAGAGTGGTAATAAAATTAATAACATGCTAAATGTTAGTCCTGACTCTTGCCTGCAGTGTAGGCCTACCAGACTGATATCATCTATTTTTAAACGAAATTTAGACATTACCAAAAAAAAAAAACAATGGTGAGGGATATCAACTTGTAAAAGTATTATGTTACCTTTCGCGTATTGAAATTCACAATCAGTCCCACATTTCATTTAATCTTTTTTATTTCTTGTTTTTCTTTTCACTTTCATTTTAAGCCCTGTCAATAATGTGGCATTGATTATTTACTCGTTTTTAATTAGTTTTTGAAGAACTCCTAGGTGAAAGAAATCATAACTATTCTTGAATATTATTACTTGTTTTAGAACATGTTGGGCCTGTCTCACATTGCCTTCCATCATTCCATGGCAATTTTCCATGTTTCTTTCAGCTTATTTCTCACTTCTTTTCCATCCACTCAACTAATTCCTGATCATGCATTAACCTCATACCTACCATCACCCATGCCTAAGCCTTTTAGGGAGGGGGTCCCGTAAAGAAATTTTGACATTGTAAGAAATAAACATGAGCAATATTTCATTGTAGGTTACTTTAAAGTCAACCTCTTTTTCATCGCCCATTCACATCAGTTCCCTGAAGGAAATGCTGGAATATATATGTCCCTCTTTCTCTTGTCTTTCTTCCTTTTCTCTTCCCCTTCCTTTTTCTTCTGCCCGTTTCTTCCCCTTTTCCCTTTTTCCCAGGTAGCAAGCCCATATGGGGCCCATATGGGGATGATCTGGGTCACTTGTGCCATCTGGGCTATTAAATGGAACCCATATATGTATCCCATATGGGGCCAATATTTAGTAACCCATATGGGATCTATCTGGGCCAGCCCTTATGGGTCCCAGATGGGAATGAGCTGGGCGTACACATATGGGTAGAATATGAATATGCCCATATGGGTAACACATGGGAAAATCTGGGATAACCCACATGGGATATATCTGGGTTAACCAATATGGGTACCAGATGGGATTAAGCTGGGCGTACCCATTTGGGCCCAGTTTGGTATGGGTCCCATCTGGGTCCCATCTGTCTTATATGGGTTTACCCATATGGTTCCCATATGCTTCTTGGGTGCAGATGCCTTAGGGCCCCAGATGGTTTTCCATATGGGCCCCATGTTTCAGAGAATATGGGACCCATGTGGGTCCCACATGGGCTTGCTACCTGGGTTATTATCCTCTCTGTCTCTCATTATCTCTCTCTCCCACTCTCTACTTCTTTTTGCACTTTTGCGCTTCGCGCTTAACATTTAGCTCGTTGCTTTTTAACGCTGCGGCTTTGCATTTGGCGCACTGCATTTCTATGATGCTGTTGATTGAATAAATTGAATAAATTCATCAATTCCTGATGAAGCCGTATGAGCGAGAATTCAATTTATTCTTGTCTCATATACGGTTGTCTCATTTACTTCGTTTTCTATTTATATATGTATGTATTATGAAAATGAGATAGCAAAATGTGTATATTGATGGTCATCTTGCGAGTAATAACCATTAACTACTCTCATCGGGCTCTCATCATTAATTTTCTCTTCATTTTTTTTTGATAGTGAATTATTGGGGGATGAGTGTACAGGCCATCCCCCCACCTGAAATATTGGGGGAATATATCCCCCCACCCCCCCCCGTGATCGACACCCATGCACACACACACACACACACACATATATATATATATATATATAACATAAATATAATTAACATTTAAAATATTTAAAGTACTCGGCTCCTTAAATAGAGGTGCAGCGTTTGCACGGTATTACTCAGCAGATACCTAAAAACAATATTTGCATAAGCTAAGTATGGGAGTTACAGTGTATTGTACAGATTGCGTTACATGTATGCATGTCATCGATAAAATGTAATTTTTTAGCATTCACAAACCTCATTTAGCAGCATATATGCGAATTGTTCATTAAAATTCCAGGAAAACACCACTGGAATTAAAAATAAGAAACAGCATTAAAACCCGCAAGTCTACCTGTCTTTCCGCCATCTTGCTAAAAATCAAAATTGGCTCGGATGTTTTGACCCCCACCTCCATGTTCCATATACGATGTTACATATACGCAACTGCCCAGAGCGAATGCTGATCGAGTGTCAAGATTGCTGGTTTGGAAAAAGAAATTTCAAAGTTAGAGGAAGAACTACAAAGGCCAACAAAAGTTAGTGATAACACTTTAATAAACAATTTGGAAAAGAAAAGACGGGAATGGAAAAATCTTTACGCTTATATATTAAATGAAAGGGTAAAAATAAGATCTCGAGCCCCATGGTTTGAAAAACGGAGTAAGAGAGACGGCATATTTTAAGCAACTAATAAATTCCAAGGGGAAAAAAAACTGCTATTAGAGAATTACAAGTGGATGGAAATATAACTGACGATGAAAAACATATCATACAAGAAATTAGGAAATTTTATTCTAATTTGTATGCTGAATCAGAAGTGGGATCATGCGAAAATTTTAACCTTTTCCCTAAAAGCTTACCCAAATTAACAGAATATCAGAGAAATCTTTGTGAAGGAAATATTAACCATGGAGATTGTATTGAAATTTTAAAAGAAATGCAATTAAATAAATCTCCGGGAAATGATGGATTAAATGTAGAATTTTACATTACATTCTGGCAGGTAGTTGGTGATTTAGTTCTTAATGCACTCAATGATTCCATGAAATTCAAGGAATTATCTCCTTCTCAAAAACAAGCGATCATTACACTTATACATAAGGATGGTAAAGACCCCAAATTTATTAGTAATTATAGACCTATATTATAGACATATCTCCCTTCTTAATGTAGATTATAAGATTCTCACCAAGATACTTTCCAAAAGAATAAAAATAGTTTTGAATAAAATTGATCAAGTAGGTTATTTAAATGATAGAAACATCGGTGACGCAATCAGATTAATCAATGATATGATTTTTCATACTTCTTGTTTTAATAAACCAGGCTACTTATTGGCAATAGACTTTGAAAAGGCCTTCGATTCTATTTCACAGTTTTCTCCAGAAAGTCCTTAATTCTTTTGGGTTTGGACCAATGTTTTGTTAATGGGTTACAATTTTACTTACTGATGCTCAAAGTTGTGTTTTTAATGGAGGTAAATCAACTGGTTATTTTAAAGTACAAAGAGGTGTGAGACAAGGAGATCCGTTGTCTCCATATTTATTTATATTATGTATTGAATGCTTAACTCACTGCATTAGGAATGATAAGTTAGTAAAGGGTATTTGTTTTGGCGAAACAGAAATAAAACAAATCCTATATGCAGATGACATGACAATTTTTGTACGAGATATAAACTCAATTCATAGACTGGAGGTAATTTTAGAAAGTTTCAGGAAAATATCAGGATTAAAGATGAATGGAAACAAAACATTCATTTTGTCCTTAGGGTCTTCTGTCGGCTCTGCGACTACGTTTCCATTTGAAAGAGGGTAAACATTTAAAAATGTTAGGTATATATTTCTCATTAGATCCCAACGTGGCTGAAGAGATGAATTATAAAGAAATTTTGAGCAAATTAAAGAAATTGTTAAATTGGTGGAAACAAAGAGATCTTACTTTAATTGGAAAAATTCACTTATTGAAAACATACGCCTATTCAACACTAAATTATGTAAGCTCTTTGACTCCTGTACCTAAATGGATTTTAAAAGAAATTGAAGAGATTTGCTTTAATTTTCTATGGCGAGGTAAAGAAAAAATAAAAAAAGCACGATGTATCTTGATTACAAGCAAGGAGGATTAAAAATGCTTAACTTTCAACTTTTTGTGAATGTACAACAGGTGATGTGGATTAAAAGACTTGTAACAGGAGACCAGGAAGTAAAATGGAAAAAATACTTCAAATATTTAATGAGACCATTTGGAGGAAATCTTATTTTTTATAGTAACTATTTACCTAAAATGATCAATATACAAATACCAAAATACTATTAGGAATCGTTAAACATTTGGCTCGATATGAATCAGTTCATTAAAAACGTTACAACTAATAAAGAAAATTTTTTTTTTTTAATAATAGGTTTATTCATAATAAGAGAGGAAAGACATACTTTAATGAAAACCTTTTCTTAAAAAATACTTACAAGCTGTATCATATTATAGATGAAAAAGGATTATTAAAGTCGGACACTTATTTCAGATGTATGGGACTAGAGGAAGAGGAAATATCAATTATTAAAGAAATCTACTCTAATACACCTGTAGAATGGCAAATCGATTTAACGAAGAGGCAAATTTCACTTGATAGTCTAAAAATAAAATTTATGTTTACGAAGAAAACTATCCAATTTGAATCAGTCTGTTCAAAGCATTTTTACAGGGCGTGCTTACAAAAAATGCCCGACCTTCCCGTTAGTTTCCATAATTTATACTCATCATTTAATCTGTCGGTTAAAGAAATTGAAAAGGTTTTGTCCATTCGAGATTCAGCACATTAGATAATAAACTAAGAGAATTTCAGTTCAAACTGATTTATAAAATTATATATGTTAATCGCTATTTATACAGGTTTAAATTCATTTCAAGTGATAAATGCTCATTCTGTGCAAAAGAGGAGGAAACATATATGCACATATTTTTTGAATGCGTTGTTGTCAGAAGCTTATGGGAACAATGTAGTGATATTCTGGATCTTCCTATTCTTAAAGATATGAGCTGGAAGGAAGTTCACATTGGGTTGGATGAAGTAAATGAAGAAAGGCAAATAATTAATCACGTTGTTATATTAATCAAATATCTGTTATTTTTAAGTAGGGAGAAAAAAAGCCTCCAAGCATTGAGGAAATAAAAGAAAAATTATGTAAAAGCGAACAAGAAGGAAGAAAGACTGCTACTGAACGCAGTACATTGACACTCCATTATAAAAAATGGGAACATCTTAAGGTGTACATTGACAATAAACAAGAGAATTAAATGGATGAGGACCGGAGGGGTCCGCCCAGTGTGCATTATTTTACGCGTGATTAACCACTCTCGACTGCCATAGACTGCCCTTTTTTTTTGGGGGGGGGGGGTTGTTTGGCTTGGTCAAACTGTTTTGTGTTTTTACTTGGGGAGGGGGGTTATTACGATAATATGTATTCATTCTTTCATAATTTGAGTTGTGTATATTGTGTACTCTATAAGTTATATTGTAATTTGTAATAAGTTATATTGTAATTTGTAATAAGTTGTATTTTGAACATGTATTGAATCATTGTGAATGAATACAATAAAGAATATTACACAACCAAGTTTATTTTAACCCATATGCCGCAGTTTACCACCGACAAGGGGAGGGTGGTTAAGCGTATAATGCAATGACCAAAGTTCGCGCAAATATTAAAGCGTTAAGAATACACAAACATAAATTTATAGACTAGAACGCACAAAGTCTGCAAAAAAGTACCAAAAGAACAAGTGCAAGATCGCGCATTAGGGTTTACAGATGATTTATTATAAATGAGAATCCATTAAAGGCGATATAGTTGTCTAAAGTAAAGGGCTAAATATTCAAAATGTGAAGAAGAAAAAAAAACTTAAAATTGGTATTATCACGATTACTGAACATTTCTAGACCCTTGTCTGCTAGATTGCGTTTTTTTTCTCTCAGAAGGTAGGCAAACCTAATGATCTTTTAACAATCAGAAAAATCAGAACTGATTTTATTATTTACTATATAAATCTATGTATCTACCTATTATTTGCTAGTTTATCCAAACTACGCCACCATCGAGAACTCTTTAAAAACGTCACACTCGCGCATGCCCAACCCCGTACATCGCCTTCCCATAATTCCCGTGCGCACCGCACGCCCGCCATTCATCCTCTTTCACGAGCCTCCAAAGACAAAGCTTCGGACATGTTGCCCGCAAGGAGAGGGGACGGAGGGAGGACATAGGTAGATACATAGATTTATATAGTAAATAATAAAATCAGTTCTGATTTTTCTGATTTACCACAATAAATCAATGTATCTACCTATTATTTGCTAGACCAGCACATACACGAACCGGGAGGCATGTCCCGAACGAGAAGGAGATTACTGGGGAACAATGGCAGCCGAAGCCGCCCGCAGGGACGCAGTTGCAAACAACCCCTCCCCAGAGGGGACGTCCCGAAGATAAAAGACGTAAAGGAATTGGGAGACCGCCAAAAGGGTCATCCAAACCCACTCCCTGGAACAACGCCCAGGAAGTACTGATACTTCTGGTATCATGGGCCCTGGTCCTGCACTCAGCGAGCAGGGCCCCATGACCCGCCGTCTGATCAGCGTCCACTATCCATCTGGAGATGGATTCTCGAGACGCAGGGGAAAAGGGCTCCCGCGAAATGAGGAACAACTGGTCACCTTTTCGCTGAACCTTAGTTCTAACTAAATACCACTTGAGTGCCCTGAAGGGGCACCAAACCTTGTCCTCCGCGACCGAGGAGAATTCCTCAGGAAGAATGAGGAAAACCTCCACCAGCAGTCCGGAGGACGCCGACTTATTCTTGGCAACGAAGGAAGGCCGTAGGGCCAGCCGAACTCCCCGCCTCTCCCACCTGATGTGGCCTGGGGAGGTAGACAGCGCAAGGAGCGTACTCCTCCGCTGTCCGGAAGCTATTGATTCATCGTCAAGCGAATAAGTGAGGCCTTAGACAAAGGCCCAAAGGGAAGCTTTGCCAAAGCGTCCAAAACCTTCGGAAGGCTCAAGCAGGAGCCAGCTTTGGGATAGCTGGCCGCTGCAGAAGGAACGCAGTAACTTGGACAAGAAATGGGAGATAAACCACCGAGCCGCCCGGAAAACCCGACACGAGTGGCTGCGAGGGCCGAACGGTAACCACGAAAAGTGTAAAGGACTTTTCAGCCATGACACCTACCGTGGTCTACGGGTGAGACCCCAAGGTCTTCACACCAAATGGAGCAGGGCTCCAAACGAGGGTTGTAAAGGGCCCTCGTGGGATCCCTACGATTCTAGACTATAAACTGCGAGGCTCTCTCAGAGAGTCCAGAAGTCATAGCGTCCTCCCCGACACCGGCCCGGGTGGCCAGAGAGAGTAGGCACCGTGGGACAATGACGGAGAATCCCCGACAGAGGCTTGGACCACAGGTCCGGTCTCAGCGGGAGAGGGGCAGATGTCCGCAACAAAACGGACAGAAAACTCGAAACACTGACTGAAACAAGCCGGAAACGGGGAACCCGCCGGGGGGCCCGTTGCCCTAAACATCAGCGACTCTGATTACCCTTAAGGTGAGCTGGGGAATTGTGCCCAGCCTCTCAGAGGTCGAGTTCGGTAAGACGGACTCCAACCTAAAGCGGGTACCGGCTTACACCAGACAAACGTAACTGGGCTTCAGACCGGACAGGCGGGACCAGGGTAAACCCTGTCGCCCACCAAAATGCTTCTACACAACGAGAAGCCCAGTCTGAACGGTTGGAGAGAAGGCAGGCTGAGATCTGAAAATCACCACGGCCCTCTCCGTCTAAGTCACAGTCGGAGACTGGATATTAGAAGGCTACAATAGTCCTCATAAAATACCAACTACAAACTTCTTACCCTCGCCGAAGCGTCGGGTGACGAAGTTTGCCCAAGGGCCTTGCTAAAACTGGAAGGTTTAGCTTAAAAGGCTCAGCATGGTCACCACTATAGACCACGCCTCACCGCATCCGAGACGGCAAGATCTTGGTGCGAAAGGCTTATGTGCATGTGGTCGGGACCTTTCTGTTGAGTGGTAAATCAACCGAAACAACCGCGAGAAAATACCCCAGTCAGACTGACGGGTGAGGGCAGGAACCCAAAACAGCTGCCGACTTCCTCCTGGAGGAGCGTCAAGGGCAGCAGGAGCTACAGGCCCAACTCCCACCAACAGGCCGACGGCACATGCTGGAAGGCCAAAGGCAGCACCAGGCAACCGGGCCTAAAGTGTCTCGGATGTCGGAAGGTGTGACCAGGGCCGGCTCATTGCTAGCCGAGGCACGGGAAGAGGCAGCAACTGAGCCTCCGCCCGAACCCAGGATGCCTTTCTGGACTACTGGTATCTCCAGTCGCCAAAAGCATCAAAGGGCCGAAGCCCAGCCCGAGCGGCTAGAGAACACACCGACTGAAGTAATACATAACTCCGTCTTCTCTACCTTTGACCCAGTCAGAAGCTGGACGTCAAAACGCTTGCGCTTCTTACCCGTGGACACGGGGGACGAAGCGAGTATAGCGGTCTTACTAGACTTCGTAAGTCAGAAATTTAGGCTCAGTGCGACCGGGTCCGACCCGCTCAACTGCGTCAGAGGCTCAACAGTTACAAGACAACGGGAGCCTCTGTGAGGTCGGGAACTTTGCTTTTCCCTAAAGTGGATCAAACAAAGTTGTGGGTGAAACCAGGGCAACTCGCAACCACACCCATGAGACACAGAGCTTGACCCAAAGGTGGAGCTCAGTGTGACGCACTCTAAATGACTGGCCGACCCTAGGGTGGTGCCTGTCATAACTAGAAGGGGAGGAGAGTCCCGGAGGGGGACAAATCTCCAAACTCACAAGATACCTGTCACCGGACTGGTAAAACGCCGTGAGCGGCATTCCCGCGGAGGGAGAAGGGAAGCCTGGGTCGTACCTGGTAGAGGCAGAGCGAAGGCCTTCAGTAATTAAGACTCTGGAAGAGCCTGCACGTCGGCTGCCAAACCACGAGGGGCTTGGGAGCCGCGCTGACTAGTGACTCAGAGTCACCATCCTGACCCTCAAATCAACTACGTGGAGAACCTGGCCCCGAGGGGGCGGGCGCAACCACGATCATTAGTCTACTCGCCAGGCGGTGACCGAGATAGGAGGGGCAGCTTTGGTCAGGCGGCACCGAGCCGCCGGAAGACCAAAACCGGGTATCAGACCAGTAAGAGAACAGGGTCCTGAGTATCAGGAACATGTAAACAGGTCCGGATACTGGAAGGAGAGATCCGAAAGATCGGTCACAATCCAGGTAACTGGTACCCGATCAAGCCACAATGTCGGGACGGGTTCGAACCCGGACAGGGTTAAACCGGACCGAGGTCCTGGACGCCCATGTCCAAAGAATGGACAGGGCCGACCGCGTACGAGGAAGGCCTATACCACCAGAGGTCGGTCGAGGGGTCTGGGGGTTTAGCCCTCCGCTTTCCTCCGCAAAGAGCTTCAAGTAATCGAGAGGCTCAGCATGCTTGATGGCAACGGAGAAGGGTTGGCGTCTTAAAATGAGGCCGTACCCCTCCCCCAGCCGTAGTGTAATGTGTGCCCAAGGCAGACATCGACTAAGAGCGAGACATGACCGAGACATGGCCGGGACATGGCTTTACTCCACGACCACCCGCGGACGGGGGCAAGAGAGCTAGCAAAGGTGTACTTCTGAGTTATCACGGCGGCACGAGGTGCGGCGGACTCACTCGAGTACACCCTCAAACTGACAGACCGTACCCTGGACGGGAGAATCAGACAGTCTCTTACGGCTCCCAACCCGTCTGTGACGGGAAGAAGCCGACCGAAGGGGAGGGAGCGGGAGCCTCCGCGGAGGCCGCGCTTCTCCTCCCCGTCTTAGCCTTAAGCTTCGACTTCGATTTCGTAACCGCAGTTACGAGGCGGGTCTTTTTGTGGACGGGAACCGTCGGCAAAAGAGCCCCCACCAGAGCATTGTCGGACGTACCCTGGACGGGAGGGTCAGACAGTCTCACAGACTCCCAACCCGTCTGTGACGGGAGGGAGCCAACTCCTGAGGATTCAAGGCTGCACAGAGTGCTGCGGAATCAAATCAAATCAAATCTCTCAAATAGCACACATCACTGTCTGAAGTTAAGCCAGTGATTGAGGCCCGAGTGTCAGTGGTCGCATAAACGACGACACTCTGAGTGACTGTAGTTGCTCTCAACCACAAACTTAGTCACTCAGGGCTTATGCATAACTCTCACGGTTCTCAGACACCAATGGCGGGTGATCGTGAGTCAGATCTCCGAAAGGATATCTGGAAACCGGACCGGTAACCGGGGCTTACGCCAACCGGTAAACCCGGGATCGAATTCGAAATCGAATTGGTAAACCGGGACCGAAATCGAAACCGACTCGGTAATCCGAAACGGTTTGGTATTCGGGGCCGAGTCGGTAAACCGGGGGCGGATATCAGATAACCGCCGGGTCCGGGTCCGGATACGGATATATCGGGCGGCACTGCGGAGCAGGCGGTCGGATATATTTTGCTTGTCTCATAAGCACCCGACTGTGACGGGAGCGAGAGAGCTAGCAAGAGTGTACTCCTGAGTTATCAAGGCGGCACGGGGTGCGGCGGATTCACTCGCGTAACACTCGAGAATCGTCGGAAGCTCCCAGGGGGAGGACGGACGGTCTCTTACGACTCCCAACCCGTCTGGGACGGGAGGGAACCGGCTCTTGAGGATTGCAGGCTGCAGCTGGTACAGCGGAATCTCTCAATTTGCACACACCACTGTCTTGAGCTGAGACAGCGATCGGGTTCAGAGTGTCAAAAGTCGCAGAAGCGACGGCACTCTTTCCCCAGGCACGGACGCCCGTGCCCTGTGTGCGGGGGCTAATGGTCGGTAAACCGGCCGCCCCGACTGTATCTGTGATACTGAGCCCAACTCTAGGAGTCGGGACGGCAAACAGAACAGATGCTGTCCGGGAGACGCTTGGAGCGCTCCCTAACCTACCCGCCTCTCCGAGCCATCGGCAACACTTGCGGGAGGAGAGACACGAGTAACAGGTTCCGAGCTGTCCATCGCGAACCTGCATAAGGACAAACACAGAGAAAAACAAAACAAAGAGCGAGAGCGTAACACCCGACGCTCGCTACAATTTCTGTTAAACAATTTCAAATAAAATGTTTATTTCTCAAACTAACACAACCCAACAGGCATGCACGATAAAAATAAAATCCAAACAATCACGAACGAACAAAGGCCGCACCGCTGAAGCGGTGATCCGCGAAGCGGAACGAGCCAAGGAGAGACGTATAGGCAAGGAATAAATTAACCGCCCAGCCTACACGTAACCCTCCCAAGCAACAAGGCCGAAACACCAGGCCCCAACGCCCTAACGTAGCGGCGTCCGAAACCTGTAAAATATGGACGTGAATGAGGAAATTACGGGGCAGAAAACTAAGGTTAAATATCTGCCAAAATAAAAATGTGACTAGGGAACCCGTACCACCAAATTAATAGTAATTAAAATGCGGACGGAATTCAATACGTAAAAAGAGCTAAGCCTAACGAAAAAAGGACAAAATCCTTGATTTTAATGTGACTCAGCTGTATACGATGTCTCTACCGGTAGGCGAGAATAGAAAGAGGATGAATGGCGGGCGTGCGGTGCGCACGGGAATTATGGGAAGGCGATGTACGGGGGGTTGGGCATGCGCGAGTGTGACGTTTTTAAAGAGTTCTCGATGGTGGCGTAGTTTGGATAAACTAGCAAATAATAGGTAGATACATTGATTTATTGTGGTAAATACTAACTTTTACAAATAAGTTAGTGCCTAAGTAATTTTAAGTCAATTTTCTATCAGTAGTGACGGAATTTAGTGAACGGTTTATCCGTTGTGAAATTGGTCAAGAGAAGTAGGTGTTTGTAGCGTTTTTGTCTTATACTTCGCATATAACTAATGTATGATTGTATAATGGAAATAATGCGCATGATTTGAGCAATTTAGCAGAGCTTATTTATTTTGTGTAAAGATGAGGGAATAATGTGTAAAGTTCGTTGTATAAATACAATTCCAATCATTAAGAAGTGTTAGTTGAAAACAAACAATTTAAAGAGTTATTTATTAGTTGTTCTAGGAAGGAATCCCTGAAAACACTTTGATAGCAGTGAATAATTCTTATTATGTGAAAAGATTTTTTTCTCTCGATAGGAAAAAAAAGGACACTGAAAGGAAACTGCCTCTATACATTAGAATAAAGAAAAATGTTTAGTTAGCATTAAGAATATTAAGAAAATGGCAAAGCTTTTATTGGTTGTGGTATATTAAGATACTTCACATAAGACTCGACTCACATTTTAAAATGGATTTAAAACTAATTTACAAAAAAAGATCATAGTATTAAAGGGAAACAGTGCAGTAGAAAAAGTGTGTAAGGGTTATGTTAAATAAATTCGTGACAAATATAAATGTTTGGAAAATTCATACCTATTATGAGGAAAAGAGTTAGATCGGTCTCAGTTGGCTCGCCAGAGGTTGTATTACCATGATGATCGAAAACTGATATTGTCGCAGTGCGTTCATCTTGAGATCCAGGAATATTAAACGCCATACACACGTATGGTATGTTGCTAGGTGGCGCTCTAGTAAAGATCAATTTGCTCTTCGTCTCATCGTCATTTTCCCATTCGACTGTTTCTATTGTTGAAATCTTTTGAACGCCGTGTAGAAACAATAAGTCTATTTTCGGAAAGTATCTCGAAGCTGTACACGTAATGTTTAGCGGACTCTGCACGGTAACAGTACAATTTTTCCCTTTTTCTTTACACTCATTGATGAACGGATAAGGTTCCTCCGGTGTAGCTTCAAATAAAAGAATATTACATTAAAGTTGTCAAAATACTATACGATAGCACGTGATTGGGTGAAATCTTTACACTATTATGTGGTCGACAACATAAATAATTCGGGCAGAATGTATACATGCGATCATACAGCCGGTATATTGCGAAATTACAAATGATTTGTAGTTAACTGTAGGCCGTAATTGAAAATTTATGGAATAATGGAAATACGAAAGTGTGTTAAGTGTTACCCCAAACTGGGTTTGTGTTAAGTCCAAACTCATTTAAAAAATGACCCAAGTTATTGTCTACATGTTTCATATTAGGCCTACGAGGGAATACGAATATATTGATGTAAAATGGAAACATCCATAATGACGTTGAAATTCACAATATATGGCGATGAATCTTTGAAGGATTTTATTACAGGGGTGGTAAGAGTAAAAACTTATGCCCACATTCCCGAAATATTGCAACATGCAATGAGAAAGAGGTAATCGCATAATTTTAGGTACATTTTCACTACAACAGCAGTCGCTGTCGGCACCTCTGCAGCACCCAATCAACACTTTCAGTTTACTGTTTTGCTTCTGAATGAAGGGGGAATACTGCAGCACAGGTGATCCTACATTTTATCAGGCGATAATTGCTGTAGACTATATTATATAAAAAACTAAAGGGTTTTCGTCTTAAGGTGGCATATGGGTTTTAGGTAAGATGAAGGGTTGGGGCAAGGGTTGGGTTTAGTTTGTATTCCAGGTTTGAAGTAGGGAACTTGCAAAGTATAGGGACTGGTATAGGGCCCACGGAGCCGACGGAATATGTGTCGTACGACCGCAGCTAGAAAAAGACTGACTGATAAGAGTAAAGCAATGTGTATGTATTGTCCTGATCTTTCATAATTAAATGGATTTCAATCTTAAAGGAGAATGGAATCCAACAAACATTAGGTGATAATCTTATCCAAGACTGTCAGGCAGTTAAAAAGATTGTGAAATTTGCCCTATTCGATTACATATAAAGAAAATATATCTCTCAAAAATTTGCAATTTCCTTGCTACGTATTCTCCCATGGTATCTTCCATTTTTACTAAAGTAGTGATATCAGAGTAGCACATATTCACTGACCTGCATAAGATGGATAGGGTGTTACATAAGACTATGTATATACACCTAGAGCTATTGATGCAAACACCATCCACCTTGTTACACCAGCATCTCTAATAGGAAATTTTTTGAACAGTTTTATGTACGTCTTTGTCACTTTAAAAAAAAAAATTAGGAGAGCTTTGCTTGATGCAAAAGCCACATGTGCATACCAAATATTGCTTAACAAAATAAAGTACTCAACTGTTTGAAACAGCTGAAGCAAATAGCAGGTTACAATGAGTTATGACAGAACATCCATTCGTTTGAATTCTTTACAAAATGGTCTATCAATAGGAAACCATTGTCATTTATTTCACAAATGAGGTCCTACGTTGTAACTAACATATATTCAATTCAATTCAATTCAATTCTTTTATTCATCCAAATTCACTAATATTTGTTTTGGTCACATATTGTACAAATACGTAATACATAATTATATGAGAAACTATATCGTTGTGTTTATAATCATAAAAGAACCATCGAAATAAAAAGTAGACAAAATAGAATAGGTCAATAAATATCTCATAAGTTGTACTACTCTGACAGACACCACTATTTTAGTCAAATGGCGACTCCCATGGGACAATGACTAGCAAGGAAACTGCAAACTTTGTTGATATTTTTTTTCTTGCTAAGTAATCAAAGAGGAGTAATTTTACAATATTTTTAATAAGGCTATCAGCTAAAGGTTGTTGGGGCTCCTTTTCCTAAACGGGCATTCTCCTGTCAAATTAAAGATTCATCGCCATAGAGTTTCAGAAATCTATGAACTATAAATGGATTAGATACATTTACTTGCATTTTCTCTCAAAATCTATTAAGGACCTACCATATACTTTCAAGTCTGTATAGTTATGAATCATGTTTCCCATGTAGTTGGAAACTCTGCAGGAGTATCGACCTTGGTCAGATATGGTGACGTTTTTGATGATCAAAGAATAATCGCCATTCATTTCACACGTCTTGTCCTGAACACAAGACCCCGAATCATGCTCTTCTTCTACCCGTCTGATCAATTTCGGGACTATTCTTGGGTCGTTTATATTCTTCCAATAGACAGCTAATGGTGTTCCATAAAACTGACATTTAAAAACAGCCCTGTCTCCTAGTTGGACGGTTTGGTGTAGATCGGTATACACTACACCATCAGGAACATATCCAGTAATACCTGTTACAATGAAAAAAAAATAAATATACACTCATATACACACACACATACGCATCCCATATATATATATATATATGTGTATATATACATACAAACACACACACACACACACGCACACGCACACGAGCACACACGCACACACACACATATATATATACAGTCAAACCTGCTTTAGTGACCACCTGTCTACAAAGACCACCTGTCTACAAAGACCACATTTTTTGTTCCCTTGAAAATGTTTTCTCATTGAAACATGTATTAAAGGAACCTGTCTACAAAGACCACCTGTCTACAAAGACCACTTTTTGTGTTTCCCTTGGGCGGTCGCTATAGACAGGTTTGACTGTATATATATATACAGTCAAACCTGTCTATAGCGACCGCCCAAGAAACACAAAAGTGGTCTTTGTAGACAGGTGGTCTTTGTAGACAGGTTCCTTTAATACATGTTTCAATGAGAAAACATTTTCAAGGGAACAAAAAATGTGGTCTTTGTAGACAGGTGGTCTTTGTAGACAGGTGGTCACTAAAGCAGGTTTGACTGTATATATATTGGGTCACAAATCCTTATAACGGACATTATACAACTTTTATCAGGTAGTGTGGTAGTGTAAGCTAGTGTGGTTATAATATTAGTCCATAGTCTAAATGTCTTCTTAAACTATGTAACCGTAGTGTAGGATGATGGTTAATATCACTCTACTTTCCAAACGTGTACACGTGGTAAGCAAAGGTATTTAGTGCAGCACATTACCTTCGATTTAATTTTAATATTATGACTATCTATCCTACTGTCTGAAGTCCCAGATAATCAACAACAAACAAACTTATCAACCGATATTCATATACTTGAGTGCATAGGCGCACTAGTAGCCATATTTTTACGAGAAAGGATAACGTCATATATGCTTTATTCAGAACTTGAACTTGACAACACATACACTCGCAAATCATTTCTTTGTCATTCAACAAAATTGAAAGGAGACGAAATTATAGCTTATAGATATCTCACCGGAAACGAAGCAAACTGTTAGAACAAATCCGATAAACGCCCAAAGAGGCAGTTGTAAGCCTTCAATACGGGACGCCATCTTGAAAATTTTATTTAGCTGATGTCGTGTCGAAACAAATATTTGCATACATAATCGAGATAAATCTTTTGTCGATGTAGCAAAGTTCGTTGGTGTTTCATCTATTAGGTTCTCAATTGATAACATACTGATAACTGTGTAAATATTCATATTTTAAATCAACAATATGATGTCTAACAAGAACTCCATCCTTTTCCACTTGTTTGGGCATCTGTAGCCCTCTTTCGGTTTCCCTGAAGCCATTTTATCTTTTACGACAAAAAGTATCTTCGGAAGTTTCTTCGTATAACAGTATCCTTCGACCTACAGTATTGTTGCACATTAGGGTGGGTCATCTACTGTGCACTTTAAATTTGTCTTCACATCAAACATACTTTCTTGAATCGGTAGTTTGTTCTGGTTTATATCTATTGCAATGTGTTAGCGCTTCATACTGTTCATATCCTTAGTCATGTTAACATTAAAAGGAGATACTCCGATGTATTGATGTCTGGCCAAAAGGCAATATTTTTTTTAATTTTTCCTGATTCTACTTTCAGCTAATTACTAACAATGATTCCTATGCAAATAAAGATAACCTAAGTTATCTCTCCTGGGCCCTGTAACATAAAAATCGACTTACAATAAAAACCTATTGTATCACTCATACAAGACACCCGAAGACACTTTCGGTGTATAAATCCATTGACACCGCAGATGTATAAAAACCTAGAACACCTTTGTTGTATAAGCCCCAAAGGATGAGCAAGATGACATACGCTTGGCAGTGGCGTACCTGGCATACCTCGTCGGGGGCAAGCGATTTGGACGAGCAAGGAGGGGGGGGGTGTTGGGGTGTGGAAGGGGGTGAAGGGGAACCCTTCCCGGAGGGAACAAAAATTTTCGAGTGCCAATTTTTTTGCTCACTACCCCCACTGAGCGAAAAATCGACCGGCACGATTTTTAAATTTTCGCACGAAGTGAGCCCCTTTTTAGGCCCCCTCCCTTGCCGCCGGCTGGATCCGCCCCTGCCGGAAGCTGGAGATGAATCGTTTTCGCATCGTACACTAATTATAATTTTAATGATTTACACATCTATCCAATCTGTCCATATAGTGTAACAGTAAGGACTCATCTGTGACACTAAAACGATGTGCATGAGATTGATTTTGTTCGGTATGATTTGCATATAATTATGCGCAGATTGAAAAAGAAAATTTTTGACTGACAGTTCGTCTTTTATGCACCTGTACAACTGAATGGAGTGTTTTTACCCAGATTCTGACGATAAAAATATGTAATTTTCTGAGCGACTTAGGCTTTTAAGGACTGATTTTATGAATCCGCAAACTGCCAAACTCGGAAGCTTTGCCGACATGCTTGACGATGCCTCCGTGTTTTTACTTCTCGCATTTGCTATTTTTCGTGCTTTAATGTGGTGTCACATTTTGCAGGAAAGTTTTTTGCCGGGGCCTTGCCCTTGGTTGGTTTCTTTCTATTTTTCTTTAACATACTTTTTCAAAAAAGATGGGGACGGCTCCCCCAGTTGAGCCCCGCCGTAGCGCGGGCGCTGTACATTGTGTAACGGCATGATGATTTGACAGATGGACCTGAAGCTAACCGAGTCCGGACATACTTTTCAACGTTGAAACTTGTACGCCCTAGTGTACTAGAGCGATCGTCGGCATTTTTAAAAAATCTTATAGGCCTAAAACATGAATTAGGGCTAGTTCTGACCTGAAATCGACCCAAATCTCGGAGCATGATTAGCTGAACCGTTGGGCATTGGCCTATATACGGATAAGTGAGTGCCCTGGGTCCACTTCTAACTCGTGTTTTTGGCCCTTCTTTCTTCCCTTATCCCTTTTCCTTTCCTTTCCTTTCCTTTTTTGCTTGCTTGTCACTCGTCAGGGGGGCAGACTGCCCCCCTGCCCCCCGTAGGTACGCTACTGACGCTTGGACATCGAAGACGTATGGCTATCTTTTAAAACACAGTTATTGTCCCGGTTATCAAAAGATAATGAGGCAGTAAGATAAAGACCAATCTGCATACTTGTCAATTTCCCGCCCACGAATTGTCAAACGACCTAGGCGGCAGATAGGTAGATCATTGACGTTGCCTTGCTGTGTTTAGTGTGCAATTCACATTCAATTTATGATTTTCTTTTTGCAAGTTCTCAACTTTTTTTTTTCCTCTGTAAAGTATTTTCTTGCCACTTATGTTGTCACAATAAATGTTGAATTAATTGAGTTCATATAAACCATATTCAACTATATCTTATTGTTTCGTTTGATGTTCCTAAGTTTACGAGAGAGGGAGAGGGGGCAGGGGCGTCGCTAAAGGGGTGGGGTGCAACCCCCCCTGTCGGGATTTTGTCGGGAAAAATGAGAAAAGGGGGAGGGGAAAAAAGAGAGGGAAAGGGAAAGAAAAGAAAAAAAGAAAAGGAAAAGAAAGGAAAGAAAGGAAAGAGAAAAGAAAGAAAGAGAAAAAAGAAAAAGAGGAAGGAGAGGAAAGGAAGGAAAGGAAAAGAGAGAAAAGAAAGAAAAGGAGAAAAGGAAAAAAAGAAGAAAAGAAAAGAGAAGGAAACAAAAGAAACGGGGGATGACAGAGAGGAGAGAGATGGGGTAAGAGCCTGTGAGAGGAGGGGTTGGAGTAAGAGAGAGAGAGGGGGTTGTTGGGTGGAGTCGCCTCGTCGAGGGAGCAAGAAAGATACGCATAGATATATTGCTGTGTCGGGTCAGCTATGTCGGGGTTCTTGCTCGATCATCGTGTACTATATCAATGCAGAAGTTTGAAGTCGGTGAGATGTATTATGTCGGTCGGCCGGCAAATTTGTTTTCCCTACGAACTGTGACTTTTTATCAGACAAAGTAAAACTTTTAAAATTCAGACAATGATTAAGAGTCGAGAACAGTACAACGAATCGTCTTCTTTCTAATAATTTAATGAAACGACAAAGTTTCCGCGCTTCGCGCGGAGGGAGAACTGAATTCAGACAAGGATTTAGAGTCGGGAACGGTAAAACGAATCGTCTTCTTTCTCTAATGATTTAATAAAACGTCAAAGCTTCCGCGCTTCGCGCGGGAGGGGGGAAACTGAATTCAGACAAGGATTAAAAGTCGAGAAAGGTACAACGAATCGTCTTCTTTCTCTAATAATTTAATGAAAACAAGGATTACGAGTAATAACTTGCTTTTGCGCTTAGCGCGGGAGGAGCGAAAATGAATTCAAACAAGGATTAAGAGTAATAATTATTTGATGAAACATCAATGCTTCCGCACTTCGCGCGGGAGGGGGGGGGGAACTGAATTCAGACAAGGATTACTGAGAGTCGAGAACCGTATACAACGAATCGTCTTCTTTCTCTAATAATTTAATGAAACGTCAAAGCTTTCGCGCTTTGCGCGGGAGGGGCTAAAATCAATTCAAACAAGGATTTAGAGTAACAATTCAATGAAACGTCAAAGCTTCCGCGCTTCGCGCGGAAGGAGTGAAACTGAATTCTGACAAGGATTAAGAGTCGAAAATAGTATAACGAATCGTCTTCTTTCTCTAATATCTTAATGAAACATTAAAGCTTTCGCGCTTTGCGCGGGAGGGGCTGAATATGATATCAAACAAGGATTAAGAGTAATGATTTAATGAAACATCAATGCTTCCGCGTTTGGCGCGGGAGGGGAGAACTGAATTCAGACAAGGATTTCTGAGAGTCGAGAACCGTATAAAACGAATCGTCTTCTTTCTCTTATAATTTAATGAAACGTCAAAGCTTTCGCGCTACGCGCGGGAGGGGGCGAAAATGAATTCAAAGAAGGATTACAAGTAATAATTTAATAAAACGTCAAAGCTTTTGCGCTTCGCGCGGGAGGAGCGAAAATGAATTCAAACAAGGATTAAGAGTAATAATTATTTGATGAAACATCAATGCTTCCGCGTTTCGCGCGGGAGGGGAACTGAATTCAGACACGGATTACTGAGAGTCGAGCACCGTATACAACGAATCGTCTTCTTTCTCTAATAATTTAATGAAACGTCAAAGCTTTCGCCTTTCGCGCGGGAGGGGCGAAAATTAATTCAAACAAGGATTTAGAGTAATAATTCAATGAAATGTCAAAGCTTCCGCGCTTCGCGCGGAAGGGGTGAAACTGAATTCTGACAAGGATTAAGAGCCAAAAACAGTATAACGAATCGTCTTCTTTCTCTAATATTTTAATGAAAAGACAAAGCTTACGCGCTTCCCGCGGGAGGGGGGAAACAACCCCCTCCCTGCACCCACCCCCTAGGGAGCGCGCTATGTAAGTGATTTGCACGCTTCGCGTGCTCACTACCACCTGAAATAAAATCCTAGCAACGCGCCTGATAGTTCGTAGGAAAAATAATTTAGCCCGCGGCCCCGGGTTTATACGGTTAAATTTGTAGACATTGGGGCATTGTCATTAATATAGTTGTCGGTATTTGGTGGCTAGTTTTGTCGGTAATCGGTGACCTTTACACCCCATTGAAAAATGTCTAGCGACGCCCCTGGAGGGGGGAGAGGGGTGGTGGCGAGGGAGAGAATGAATTAGGATTGAAATACACAGAGAGTGATAAAGAGGAAGAGAGAAGGAATAAGTTACAGTTGGAAGAAATCGTGAATATTGAAGAAGAGAGAGAGACTTATCACAGTGACGGTTGTAAGAGATTGAGCGTCAGATTGAGAGGAGTGGTAAATCAAAGGTTGAAGAAATCGACAGCGAGACTTTAACAGTGACGGTTGTAAGAGATCGAGTGCCAGATTGAGAGGGGGTGGTAAATCAGAAGTGGTTGAGAGAGAGAGAGACTGATCACAGTGGTGGTTGTTAGAGATCGAGTGACAGATTGAGAGGGGGTGGTAAATCAGAGGTGGAGCAGAGAGAGAGAGAAAGAAAGAATAAGATGGCAAAATGTCGAGATTATGGAAAAGGAGCAATATAGATAATTTGTGGAGGTCGAAATTAAGGGAAAGGGAAGAAGGAGAATTGAGAGATCGACAATTCTCTCTCTCTTACTGGGCACGATACATTTTCTATAAACTTTCTGTTTTTGTTTTTTAACCAATGACATGTCGAATTTTTAACCCCCTGGTCTAACCAAAACTTATTTTCTCACTCCCCATTTTGTTCCTCTTTTCTTTTTAATTGTCATGTTCATTTGTTTAAGGGAACTTCGAGAGGAACCTAACTGGTTTTATTGAATATACAAACAATAAGTATTGAATATGAATTTGTGTGGAGTGTAAACATTACATTTTATGTTTAGAGGATAGCAGCGAGAGTATATACCTTTTATTTGCTAGGGCTATCGTCACACTTTTTACTTGAGCACAACAAAATCTATTTGACCAAATGATGTGCAATAAAGGTCATTTTAACCTGGCAAGGGGTCATGAAAAGTGACAAGGGGATAAGTGAGGATTGTAAAATATCGATGGGAAGTAATAAACGAGTGAGAGAGAAAGGGAAAGGAGAAGAGGGAGAGAAGTGACAATAAAGTAAGGGGAACAAATTTATTTATTCTTGATAGATATAGTTTATACCTTCTCAGAAATGTATCGATCATTCAAAGAGTCATAGAGATTGATCAATATGTTTCTGAGAAGATATAAACCTTATCTATCAATAAAAAACCATATTGTCATAATCATTCCATGAAAAGAGGTAAGAAAATATTATTCCAAGATTATGGGCAACAGTTTATTAAAGTCAAGCAAGCAATTTGGACACAAATTAGTATTCATATCCTGGCATACGTTGACACTTGAACGACAAGTACAGTAACAGGCCATTGTCTGAATCGTTATTGACCAACCATCACCGTCTATAGAAAACTCTGAATTACAATTTGTTCTCATCCCGTCGACATGGTCAAGGGTTATCAATCGGACAATGGTCAGCAGTTCTCTGATTGGTCAATAGTGGCTGATGAAAGAAACGACGCCTAACGAGTGGCGATTAGAACCGGTCACAAAATACTTTTATTAGGGTTATCAGCGAGCACCAACTAATGTTACATGAATACGGTCTTTTTTCATGTAGACGTACTTTCAATTTACTTGGTATGTCAATGTGACACATAAATCGTTGACTCATTTTAGGATGTTCTGTAGCATTGTTTTCCTGTACAGTACTCAATCATCACATTCATCTCAAATAACATTTACATTGTCTCCTTGTTATCTGTAAAACCCGCTATGTTTTCGACAAGTGATATACATCATGTTCTAGTTCAGTATTATAATTAGATAATTTTGCATTTCCTGGAAATGTTATCCATAAAAAATGGAAACATAAAGCTTCAATAGTTATGAACGATGGGCATTTTAAAACTTAGAATGCTGAATAATTTCGATGAAAGCTTATTTAAGTATAATAGCTAAGAATTCATCTATTCTTTTCAAGTCTAATCAGCTCGTTGTTCGGTTTTACGTCTCTCTTTTTTCTGTTCACTCTAACATCTAACAATAATATTATCATGAAGCAATAAAAACAAATGCAAAGAAGTACATATTAGCAGTAACGCGGTTTATTTTTCAAATGCTAGGAATCTAGAACAATCTTAAATATAATTTTAATCCATAAAGCCCACGGCACACTATGCGATCTAACTACGATGCAATTTTGGAAGGATTTGTAATAGCATTTAATATGAAAATTCAAACTTCTGAAACCATAAAAATCGATTATCTGAATAGTCATATGATTAATTGAAGATGAATTTCAACGAGATATGAATTCGTCACTGAAGACGAATGAGGTGGTCTGGAAGTTCTTTTAAGGATCTCATATGGAGAGATGAAGAGAGAGAGAGAGATATGGCAGTAGATAGATATAGAGAATGAGGGAGACGGGGTATCGTAATGTCAAAAATACATAAGCTGGACAGAGGGATACAAGAGGAATCAGAATGCAGGCACTTTTGAAAGAAGGCAGGACAGTAAGGCATCTGCAGTAAGGAAACATGGTAGGGTTGAAATAAGAATACAAAGGGAAAAGGGAAGAGCTAGAGAAAATTAAGAAACATCCGAAGCCATAAAAGAGGGAGAATGAGAGCCAGAAGCGGGAAAGGGAGAGGGTGAGAGAGTAGAGAGAGAGAGAGAGAGAGAAAGAGATGCAGAGACCGAGCAAGAGAAGGAGAGGGGCAGACCAACGCAGGGGAAGGGAAACAGAGCAAGATAGAGGGGGGGAGAGAGAGTGAGAGATGCAATGAAGAATGATGCATTCAATATCCCCAACATAAATATAATTGAATATTTATTATATAGAGAAAGAGAGTAGTATAGATATGTAAACAATTCTATGTCCATGGAAGAGACGTAAACATTGCATATACCTGGGCTAAATAACTGGAAAAATATAAACGTCTGGGAAGGAGAGTAGCATCAAAGAAATGGGACGATTTGATATTGGTAGCAGATTTGGGAGATTAACCCTATATAGGTTTAAAGGTACTATGTCCCATTTGCAGGCCAAAAAAATGAAAAGGTTAAATTCCAATGGCATTTGAAAGACAATATTGATTTACAACTTCCCTAAAAAAAGGGGGGCTTGAAAATGTCTTTAAGTGGGAAAATAACGACTATTAGTTGTCGAATCGACTTAGGAGCTATAGAGCCAGTAAGTAATAGTCTGATTTTTCAGACCATTGTACCGAATGGTCGTACGTTTTATGCTGCGCAAAGATTCAATCAGTTTAATTTTGGCCATTACAAGAAGTGGGTTATTGATGTAGACAAATGCTCATGTACCCTTTACAGCTCATTTTATGTATGTTATTACCAAAGATGAAAAGCCAGTCAGTCACTCAATAGTGTCTGACAGTGAAGTCTAGCAAGTAAACGGGTTTCCTTGCATAATTTGAATATTAGGACACTGCTAACGTTTAAATTTCACAGATAGGACATACATGACATATTCATAATTCCTGCAAAGTTCTACAGAATTTGATGTTGGCTGCAAAAGGGACAGAGTATCTTTAATACACGACAAGGAATGAGATTTCCCATAGGGTTGTAGGCACACTATTGACATTCCTCTCCCAGAGATATAACACGCAAAATTTAAGCATTTTACTAATTTTTGTGTGATTATATAAAATAAGTTAAAGTAGTCGAAGAAGGTGATAAAATCGAATAAGAAACGAAAGCAAAAAAATAAAAAAATAAATAAAAATTGACCCACCAGGGAATCGAACGTTGGTCACCGGAATGGGAGTCGACTGCTTTAACCAATAGACCAAAATATGTCCTATAGACATTACATCCAAAGCTAAGAAACGGCCTTGGCATAGTCGCAATTTCAACTTTAAATTGAAAATTTCGACATGATCCCAACATCTGATCAAAAAACGGAGGGCACATTTACGATAGCTCATAGTCTCAGCTATAACATACTTAAATTTGGGGAAAAGGAGCAAAAAGAAGCGAGATACTGCTCAAAGAACAATGTCATGTAGATTCATGACGTGAACGAAATTCACCTTCCATGGCATAACACGCAAATTAAGAAAATTCTGACATGTCGCCTTAATTTGAAGTTGTCACTATTATGACGTCATCAAAATGAATTATAGTGGAGACTTATCTTGTAGAAAATTTTCTCAGCTACAACATATCAGAATTTGGAAGAAAATCGATCAACATTTACAGAGATACAATCAATTTTCCATAAATATGCTGACGTCATAATATGCAAATTCGTATTTTGAGTTCCAAGGCCATTATGATGACGTCACAATAAATTTAATGGCCAAATGAGACATTAAATCATATTTTCGACTCATACTCGATCCAAATATGAACAAAAAATTGGGGGTCCCCGTGCATCCTAAAGAGCTACAATGGATTTTGTATAGGCATGTTTTTGCCCATAATATATGCTATGTATTCCAAGAGCTCGAGAGCACGGACATTTATGTTGAACGGACGCTCATTCGTTATTATTGGTGGTCATAAAGAGATAAATATGGTATCATTTTGTTGAGAAAAAAAGTGGGGAATATAGTGAAAGTAAAAAAATGGCGATTCTATGTTGCGTACGGCTATGACGAACGAAGACACGAGCGCGCAAAATTTCGGAATGCTTTAAATGGGCTGAAACGTACATTAATTTGGTTAAAAAGTGATCTTGAGTATTTTAAAAATTTGCGCGCGCACTGACGCGCGGACGTATGCGTACGCGCGCGTTTATTGACCTGAACTTATTCGGACGGATATTGACCTTGACCATGATAAATATGAATGATAAATCACTTTCTGTTATGAAGATATGATCATGAGTTGATTTTCAGAAAATTTCACAAAATGGCGCCTGGATGACGTCACGATTATCACGATTAACTTGAAAAGGACGCTGTCACGTCTTATGATAAAGACCTATGACTGTGCCAAAATCGGAAGAAATTGACTGTACCGATCTTGAGTTATCCTTTGCACAAAAATGGGGGGTGAAAGAAATAAAAATAAAGAATAAAGAAATAAAATTCTGACGAAATCAATAGGTGGTCTGTCGATGACAGACCACCTAAAAAGTTTCAAGCTTCCTTGGAGGAGGAGGAAAAGCTAAATGGGCCGAGAATCTTGGTAACGTCAAACCAGTGGTACGATTGCCTACGATCTCAAGCTGATTCGGGTTTTATTCTGACTAGACGGCTTCAATGCTCTAAAATTCCGGTTGGTAGTATTCTTATCATTAAAAAAACCTAAGAAAGATGAAGTCCGTTTAGATTTCCGTATCTAATATTTCTTTGAAAATCGGATAGCAGGAAGATCGTATAGTGTGCGGTGGGCTTTAGAGATTCATATACTTTTAGAACAATGACATTAAATTTTACAGACTACGATTCACAGGTCTCCTAACGCTTTGTCCATGTTTTAGGGAATTATTATATATTTCTCTGTCGTCATTACGGGACGCTATCTTGATTAGTCACGGGGTTACAATTCAGATAGCTAATGTCATGTCGAAACAAATATTTGCATACAAAATCGAGATAAATCTTGTGTCGATGTACCAAAGGTATTTGGTGTGTAATTAATTAGGTTCTCAATTGATAACATACTGATAACTGTGTAACTATTCATATATTAAATCAACAATATGAAATCTAACAATTAGTCTTTCCTTTATATCTAGTCTTGGCACCTGTAGCCCTCTTTCGGTTTCCTGAAGCCATTTTGTCTTTTACGACAAAAAGTATCATTGCAAGTTTCTTCGTATACAGGCCCTCATCTATCGACCTAATATATTGTTGCGTGTGTCATCTACTATGCACCTCAAATGTGTTTTCACATCAAACGTACTTATGAATCGTTATTTTGTTCTGGTTTATATCTATTGCGATGTATAAACGCTTTATATTGTTCATATCCTTAGTCCTGTTTAACAATAGGAGATACTCCTATGTGTTGATGCCTGGCCAAAGTGCAATATTTTTGTTACTTCTTTCAGCTAATTACTAACAATGATGTCTCAGACTGGATATCCAAAGTCTCGGTGTTGGTGTCCATGCCGAATCCTATACTAAATGAAGATAACACAAATTACATGTATCTCTCCTGGGCGCTGTAACATTAAAATCGAATAACCATAAAAACCTATTGTTTCTCTTATATTGCTGTAATTAAACGTGTCTTGCCATGCATTTTATCTGTTCGTAGAATGACATTAATTTTAAGTTTGATATTATTCATTGTAAAGTTACGATTAATTGGAAGATATATTATCTTTGTTTTACGGGGTCTTGGCCTCTATTTTACAACACCAGATCTTGAAAGAGATAACAGTGCGTGATATTGTTATTAAGTATATCATAATTTGTACGGTGTAGGAGGTATATTAACGCATTTTTAAGACACTTTATTCCTAACCTGTGTCATTTGTGTGTATTAGTAGGAGTAGAAATAAAAGTAATAGGAGTAGTAGTGGTAGTAATAATATAATAATAGTAGTAGTAGTAGTAGTGGTAGTAGTAGTAGTAGTAGTAGTAGTAGGAGTAGAAGAAGAAGTAGCAGTACTACTATTACTACTACAACTACTAGCATGAAAAGTAGTAGAAGGAGACGACATCTTCCTTGGATAACTTGTTTAAGTCTAATCTGCCCCGAAGTCCATACAAAATCTATGACACCGCCGGTGTATCATCACAATGATATAGCCGCATGCATTCGAACCCTAGGACACCGTCGGTGTATAAACCCATGGATATAGGCCGCAGGCATACGAGTCTTAGCACAACGGGGGTGAAACCAGAGGACATTGCAGGCATATAAACCCTAGGGCACAGTCGGTGTATAAACCTCAAGGACACTGTAGGCACGCGATTTTTAGGACACCGCCGATATGTCCACAAAAAGACACCGCCGCATGCATACAAACCCTGAGATACCTTCAATGTGTAAACACAAGGACATTACAGATATATAAAAAAAGACACCTTTGGTATATTAACCCAAGGACACCCAACAATTACGAACAAAAGACATCTGTGGTGTACTATAAACCCAAAGACACCGCGGGTATGCGAACCTTAAAGGGATTGGGTCACTTTGTCTCAGATTCTGAAACAAAATCCTGGATTTAGCTCATGCTGCAATGATAATTATAAACCTTTAGGTCAGTCAGGAACCCCATGACTTTTACAAGCCGATCGCCTGTCTGATTATCAAGATATTTACGATTGGAAATCGAAATCAAATTTTGCGTTTTCCTAACGGTTTTCATAACACTACAGTCTCTAGGAGGAAATGAGTATGGTAAAACCGGTCACTCAAAGATTTTTAATTTTTTGAGGCACTTCATGATCATTTTGAATCACAATTTTTTTTAGGGCTTCAATATTACACCATATTACAGACACTGATAACACGTAGGGCCATGCATCTCAGATTTAACATTGTTAAACGATGCCTTTAAGGACACCATACCCTTGGCCATCGCAGACGTATGGCTATCTTTCCAAACATGGTTATTCGCCAGGTTATCGAAAGATAATGATGCACTAAGATTAAAAAAAAAATATGCATACTTATCAATTTCCCGCCAACGAAGCCTAACATTTCGCCAAAATGTGTGTATTGTGTGTTAGGCTGCTAGCATTATCATGCACACAACAAATGCGAACCGAATCAACCAATCGCCGTTGAGACCACCGCAAGCATCTCATATTACTCCAGCCGGGTGAATCTATCAACCACTTTGCAACGGTGCCCAGCCAAGGAGGAAAGTGATTTTCGGAAAACGCCGTAAAGACTAGAACACTGCCACGAACTCATATAACTCCATTTGTGATACGGCAAAATATTTGTTAACGGTTCGCAGTCAAAGAAAACAAGTGTTGTTAGCATTTCAATTGCTAAAAAGGCAGAACAGTGGTCGAATCACCGTCAAGAATACATCCGGGAACTATTATTTCCATTCGGTATAAAGCACAGGCCACTTTCTAATGGCTCACAGCAGAAGAGGAAAAAAGGGTCTTTGCATTCTGACAGCTAAATTGCACCAATGAGCGTACAGTAAACCGACAGGAACTCATTATCTCTTATCGGGATGAAGCTAAAATCAACGGCACGTAGCTAAGAGAAAAGTGTTTTTCGCATTTTGGCAGCTCAACAAGCGGAACAGCGATTCAAGTCATTGTAAAAGAACACAGTAATGAACACACATGAACGCACACAATCTCAAATGGGATAAGGCAAAACATAAGTGATATGGCGCACACATTGAAGGAGGAGAGCATCATTCAGATTTGGAAGCAAAAGAAGGAAAATAGCGAACCAATCAGCGAACAGAAAACAGCCAGGAAGTCATATAATTCTATTCGGCATATTTTTAATAAGCATTTTTGCTTTAACCATACACAGTCCAGGACAGAAGTGATTTTCGCATTCACATCACATTTATATCACATCACATATTAATATAGTCGATGAGGGCCTGTACGAAAAACACCGAATATGCGACTTCAGATGATATCTGGCGTCTTTCTGGTTCAAATTCTTCTACATCACGGTAAGACGACATTTGAACACCATTTACGGTAATTTATAACCCCTGTCACAACAAATTTTCCTTTTGTTATCTCTTGATTTACTTTGCACATGCCTTTTTTTCGTGTCTTTCTGTTTTTAATTCACTTACATCTAGGTAAGACAACAATTTAAAGCTTGATCGACAATATTTTATTTTTGTCTTTTTTCCGAATATGCTCTTATCAACTTGCACGATCTTCAGTCACATCACGATTAGAAATGTATTTTTGTATTCATTAATGTTTGAGGCAACACTAATAGCATACCCCTTTTCCCTCCAAAATTCCAATCTTTTTTCGTTTAAACATTAAACGTAAACCTTATCAATAAGGCCCAGCGCACACTAAACGATCCGACTACAATCAGATTTTGGATGAATTTAAAACAGCTTTTTATATGAACATTCAAACATGTAAGATCTTAATGATCGAGGATCTGATAAGTCATGTGATTAATAAAATCGAAATTTTAGGCGATTTCTAGCTTCTTTGAAGGAGGAAGAGCTTAATCAGCTAAGAATCGTAGTGGCGTCAGACTCGTCTACGATTTGAGGCATATTCGGCTTTGATTCTGATAAGAAGGCTTTAGAGCACTAGGATCCCGGTTGTTTATGTTTTTATCATCATTCAAAAACAAAATCGGGAAGATGATGTTTGTTTAGATTTTCATATTTAATGTTAGTGGCATTTGTTCGGAAATCGGATCGCAGTCGGAGCGTGTAGTGTGCGTCGGTACTAAGGTTCGGAAACCTGGGTTTGAACATATTTGACTGATAACTGCATTACGACGACTGATGTTAGGATTGTCATTTATCAATAAAAGTCAGGTTACTATAATGACAACTTCATTTAGGACATTGCACAATCTAACCAGAAATTTGAGAACAGTAAAGAGGAAGGAGCCGCTGAGGTAAAACGTTGATCTTGAGAGTAGACCTACAAATAGCACGTATATGTTGTAATTACAATTACAATAGAAAGAAATTGTTAATGTATATAGTGCTTTTCCAGTTGTCATTAACTGCTTATTTACGGTTGTTATTATTACCGCGATTATAATGTATGCGGCCCAGAATGAAGCGCTCAAGCATACAAGGTACCAATTTACACCTCGATGAAGAGTGGCAAATATAAATTAATGTCTTGCCAATGGACGTTTATGCTGGCAAGGATTCGAATCATCAATCTTATGAGTGAAAGTCAAGAAAATTAACCACTATACCAGCGTAGTGCTAAAAAAAACCCCGAATACACCACAAGTTCATATTCCTACTTACGAGAGCATATTTGCCCATGTATTTGCCCATGTATTAGAAATTACACAGTTTGTTTTCTTCAATTTATCCTCACCTCTGTAATTTTTCACGTAATAGTATTTTCAATTTAGTTATTTTGTTGTTCTTAAATTCTGAGAAGAGTTGGGTAACATTTTAGCCACGTTAGGAAACATGGATCAGGTAGAATAAAAAAGAACATGCATGTTTGTTTGTTAAAATTCAACCTAATACTGGGTATAATGTAACTGATAAAGGGTCAAATGTACCCAATTCTGGGTAAAATTCAAGTCATTACTGGGTAAAATGTACCCAATTCTGCGTAAAATTGAATTAAAAACTGGGTAGAATGTACCGAATGCTAGGTAAAATGTACCCAAAGCTGAATAAAATGTAAACAATAAAGGGTAAAATGTGCCCAATTCCGGGTAAAAATAAACTCAATACATGGTAAAAATGTACCCAATGCTGAGTAAAAATAAACTCAATACTGGATAAAATGTACCCAATGCTGGGTAAAATGTACTCCAAAACTGAGTAAGATTCAACCCCAATACTGAGTAAAATGTACGCCCCTCCCCCTCATTTTGTTACCCAATATTGGTAAAATTTTACATTATTAAAAAAATTATTTTTAGAATGGACATTACAAATAGAACTCTATTCATAATTTAATATTCCTCGGACATAAGTGTTCGCTGATATCTGCTAATGGCATGATTGGTCTACTGCATACTAAAGTGATGAAAATGTACATTAATTGTGTATGCGTGTGACGTCTATACCCAGTGAATCTGTTGGAAATTTATATCGGATTCCGACCACTAAAATATAACTTGAAAACAAGTTTGTTCTGACACGTCATTACTATAACCTATACATTTCATATATTTTAGAGTAAGTTTATAAAATTTCCCAAGAAATGAAGCTTGATTTCAGTGAGATTAGCTAAAGAAGGTAAGAGCGCATATAAACGATCAGAAGTTTTGAAAATTCATATCAAATTCATTCTGGCCTCACACAAGCCAGCATTATGAATTAGATCATATTCATTTTGTTGTGTAACACACGTCAAATCGGTATCAGAGTCTCATTTCAAATTAAAACATCATAGATTATACGTTTGTTTTATAGATTTATGCTGTTTCACAACTAATTACCTAAGCAACGTCGCACTCGCCTCTTTTACTCACCGCCTTCCCTTTTGTGATGTTTACGTGCTTTTAAGGGGAATTGATTCTTGCAGAACGCTTTCTTTGGTAGAAGCAGAACAATCAAAGAAGAAAAAAGGTGAAAATCTTGAAAATTCGAAGAAAACAGAAAGTTCTGCTTTTGTTTTAAGTCAACATCACAAATGATATGGGGAGTAACTCAGAAATTAATTATCATAATGTGGTCATAATACTTGTAATGGGTAATATGAAAAAGGGATAAATATCCCATATATTTTTTGTACCAAAATTATCTCCACGTATTGGCCTTTTCTTATTTCTCTCATAAGAAAGAAATCCATCAATTTGAAAAGTTTATTGTATCATTCAAATGGAAAACAAACAGACTTTGCAGGGGAAAATGCAGCAAAGAAATTTTAGGTAAGTCCAGTCTCACAATAAAACTAGCTTTCACTTGAAACGGGACCAATCCAGACAAACAGATCAAAACAAGCTGTAGGAAAATCAAATAAAAAATAAACTTGTTTTATACTAACATGAAGAACTATATAAAACTATTAACAAAAATAATAATAACTTGACGAATTGGATACTTGATTTTGCATTGATCATGTGTTCTCTGTTTATCATTTGCCTTGTGTAATTATTTCATTTCATTTCATTTCCACATTAAAACCCAAAATAATATACAAGGTAAGAAAATACATTGTACAGATTTGACACGTAAAGCAAATGAAAAACAGATACAAAAAAACATAAAAGAACAAGGAAAATCTACATCGGTTAACAAAACATCAACCATTAAAATATCAAAAAAGTAAATAATAGAAAAAGCGAAGCTTATCGAATCTAGCCCCGGTAGCAATGAAGGGGAAGTTCGACCTGAGAATGTGTGTGGCCACGCAAAGGCAGAGAGAAAAAAAGAAAAAAGAGGGACGAGACAGCGACAGCCTGAGCAATATCACATTGAAAAAGGGAAAGCCATGATTCCCGGACGCCGCGACTAATCAGTCCACGCCCCCATTCCCCAAATTTCCCTTGTTATCCTCAAGAAATGTCATTTCCTCATGCCTTTGCTTGGGTTTATAGATGTGAAATTACGTTAATCCGTAAACGCACCTGAGATAGTCTTTCATTATCTGAAGGGAATGGAGACTATTTTCAAAATGCATGCATTGTACATTGGTAGTCAATTATTATGGACATAACTTTTATTAAAAATGATCATGTTTAGAATTTTATTCACTCTTTATTACTGTATACATGCAAAACATTAATATGAATATAACTTGGTTAAAGTTTTGTGAAAATCAGATACTTCGGGAAAGTGGGAATCTTATAATCAGTATTAAACAGGGAAAAAATGGGCAAATAGTGAGGAATGACGTCATAAAGTTAATGGTGAGTTGCCAATTTCTCAAAGTTTTACATATTCTAAACAAATCCGTAACGTTTTTTTATAATCAGTTACCTAATTTCATCAACTTTTGTTTACATCTAATTATTCTGCTTTTAAACAAAACAAGATATTCATGGATCCGCTTCAATAAGATAAGTCCAAAATCAGTTCAATCTTTCCGACTCCAATTCATATAAAAAGAGATGAAGCCAGATATCATCACTGAATGTCTGATCACACTATAAATCATTCTAAAAATCCCCTTATATTAGATAAGTCCAAAATCAGTCATCTAGTATTTCATCAACGTATTTCTGTTAGCCGTAGCACGCAGGTGTCAAATAATCAGATCTTAGAAAGATAACGGAATCAGGAACTAACAATATTCGACATCCGTCTGTTATAGTAAAAGCAATTTGAATACCTAATTTTGTGGAAACCACTTTCATGACTCACGATCATTAATCGTATTCTTGATGTAAAAAATAAAGTCATAACAGGTACTTTGAAAATTGTGTAAAAATACAAAATAATTCGCCCACACAAGTAGATGTTTCAAATCATTTTAGAAATAAATCATTCAGTTCGATTTCTGCCTATACATTTCAATGAGATGAAATAAGAATATGATAGTTTCTTATACTTGCAAGTTTAATAAGTCAATCGGGTAAAAGAGAAGAAGAAAGAAAAAAGAGAGAGTGTAAGAAAGAAATGAAAAACGAAAACGTGTGTGTGTGTGTGTGTGTGTGTGTGTGTTTTGGGTTTTTACAGACGTGTATCAATCAGATATGATTATTTACGTCTGGGGACCGACCTTTAAACGTCACCATCCGAAAGACGTGACTCAGTTTCGAACCTACGTCCTCGGCTGAATCAGTTTGTAACTTCCACTGTTAGCTGGATTACAGGCGCACACCGATATCCTTATAAATAGGGGCTGTGTGAATTTCAAGAAAAATTGGTCAAATTACAATTTCTATCGCTCGTAACGGCCATCTTATAGTTTCTAAATTGCTGAAAACTCAAGAGGATCCTGGGGCTCCACCCCTGGACCTCGGCAAAGGCTTTGCCCATGCATCCCGCCATGGGCCCTATGGCGAGCCCCATGCATGGACCTCATCCGTAAAGATAGAAAAGGTTCCAAGACAACCGTTTGTTCTATGAAATTGTTCTTAGGAGAGTGTGAGTGTGAGAGAAAATTGATTTCCAACGCACTTAAGCTATAGGGTAAGTGCAACTTACAAAGGGCAAAGGTGTAGCTAAGAACTTCTATCTCTCAAGACGGCTTTCTTAAAGGTTCTGAATGGCTAAAACTCGAGAACATCCGGGGGCTGGACTCCCCGCAAGGGGCCCTTTTATGCTAAGTTTACATTTTCCCCTGGCGCCGCACGACAAATTTGTCTACGATTTTTCGTGCGATCTTTGGGGCATCGTACGTAGGAGGCTACGGGCTACGATGTTTGTGTTTACATTATCTACGAGCATCGTGCCATTTTTTGTATTGGCCCTCGGGGGGAAGCCGGGGCAATCAGTACAGAGGCTGCTCGGAGAATGTACGGAAATCGTGCAATTGCAGTGCAGCAGCCGTGCAGTCTCCGCAGCCTCCGCATGGAAATCGTACGGAGTCCGTACAGCTTCCGTTCAGAGGTTGAGGTGACCGTGCAGCCGCCGCACAGTGGGCCAGGGAGGAACCAAAGTGCGCCCAAAGTAATTTTTGGTGATTTTTTTTTCTTGCCCAGTTTAAAGATAATACATTGAAGAATACCTCAGTAAAATATTGTTTATTCTTGTCCGCGGTGACTGTCACGCGCCCCCACGCGCCGTAATTTACGACCGCGAATCCTTCATGATTCAGCCGCGGACCAAAATAAACAAATTTTGGGAGGTAATGTGGCAAGGAAAATCGGCTCTAACATAAAAATAGGCAGAAGGCGGCAGCCAAATCTGGTATCAACTTAAAGTTTAGACGTCAGAAAAAAATGGTAACACATTAAAGCGGAAATCCCTGGAAATCAAACATTTCCCCTGGATTTATAAAAAACATAGATAATTGTCAATTTTTCAGTGAATTACCCTATAATATATTACGAAGACTGTGTTTCTATATCCATTTTAACCATTCATGCAGTGAAATGAACTATCAGAAATATGTGAGAGCAATTTCATATCAATAACTTAAAAACTTCATGTTAAATTGAAAGATTTATAAAATAAGTCACTTTTGCACGAAAACTGTGAATAATGTAGGATTTTGCTACTTAAAGGAGTAAATTTATACCCTTATTGTGCATAGCGGAATTAAATATTTTATGGAGGTATTCTTCAATGTATTATCTTTCAACTGGGCAAGAAAAAAATATAAAAAAATAAATCGCCAAAAATTACTTTTGGCGCACTTTGGTTCCTCCCTGGTCCACTGTGCGCCGTTCACCGAAAAATCGTGTGTTTGCTGCACGATCAGCGCGAGGGCTCCGCGCGATACCACGGGGGTTATACAATGCCACCTACGACATGTCAACGGGCTACGGGCTTACGATTTCTTCAAATTTGTATAACTTCCCGAAAAAAAAATCGTAGAGGCCGCGGAGCCCGTGAATCCGTACGAAAATCTCACGGCCGCCTCCTGCCTCCGCACGGAGGCCGCACGGAAAAGGGGATACAGGCAGGATACGGGCTCCGTAGACTAATCGCAGGCCAAATGTAAACTAGGCATCGCGCAATACGCACACACATTGACTTCGGTAACCTTCTTTTTGGAAAATCCCGGACCAGCCGTTGTGAGGTGTGATAAAATCTGCCACAATATTATTACCGTGAGAATGATATATTAATTAATTTATATATATATATATATATATATATTAAAAAACACATTATTTTGACATTTTGATTACTGAAATGATCTCCTTGATCCGTTCGATGAAATTCCCGCGAAAATATGAAAATCTTCACCCTTTGGTAAATCCTTCATATTCTTTTTCATGCATATTTATTTTTTCTCTCCCTTTCCTATTTTGGTAATCCTATAAATCTTCAAGATCGTCGGAATAGCATGACGTTCAATCTTTCCGACTCCAATTCATATAAAAAGAGATGAAGCCAGATATCATCACTGAATGTCTGATCACACTATAAATCATTCTAAAAATCCGCTTATATTAGATAAGTCCAAAATCAGTCATCTAGTATTTCATCAATGTTTTTATTTTTTTAGCCGTATCACGCAGGTTGCATACAATCAGATCTTAGAAAGTTAACGGAATCAGGACCTAACATTATTCGACATCCGTCTTTGATATATAGTAAAAGCAATTAGGATACCTAATTTTATGGAAACCACTTTCATGACTCACGATCATTAATCGTATTCTTGATGTAAAAAATAAAGTCATAACAGGTAGTTTGAACATTTTGTAAAAATACAAAATAATTCGCCCACACAAGTACATGTTTCACATAAATCATTTAGTTCGATTTCTGCCTACACATGTCCATGAGATAAAATAAGAATATGATAGTTTCTTACTTAATATATCAATCGGTTTTAGAAATACATGTAGTGTTTATCGAAATATTAATAGAAAACAAAGAAATACCTGCAAACTATATATAACAATGTGTTGGCTCAGTCAGTAGAGCGTCCGCCTCATTACCGGGAGGTCGTGGGTTCGAACCCCGGCCACGTCATACCAAAAGACGTTAAAAGATGGGAATCGCTGCTACCTTGTTTGGCGTTCAACAATAAGGGGATAGAGCAATGTCGATCTGGCGCTGCTCAGTGGCTGCCGGGCTCACGATCAATTTGGCACAAAGAATTTCCATTATCGGTTTAATAAAATTTGGAGTGGACTATAAAAGATTATTATTATTATTTTTATTATATTATTAAGGAATTGAATTAATAATATGCCAAATTATGTTTGTTTGTTTGTTGTTTTGTTTTTAGGGGGGTTGGTGATTCGTCTTTAATTATATTAGATATACAATATACAAATGTATATACATGTATATACGGCTTTGTAAAGCGCTTCTCTAGGCGCTTTAAAGATAGTATTGTTTCCCCGATCACCGGATACATTCACACACACAATGTATGCACCACCTCCACTCCCTTAGGAGTATTCCTGTCACCGTGAGGGCATATGGCAATAATTATCACAATGGCTTTCCAAATCTTAAAAGGTCCCTTTTGCTCTCTTCGGTATGGAGTGGCAAATGTGGATTAATACCTTGCCAAATGAAACTAGTGCCGCGGTGGGGATCGAACCCACGACCTTTGAATTTCAAGTGAAGTGCTCAAAATACTCGACTACGACACCTCTATTTCCGAGGATTCGTAACTTTAAACATACGCTTCACATACAAGGGGGTTCACTACTTGGAAAGTGAAATAAGGGTCATAATTCCGAACATTTGATGCATTCATCTGACGGTTCATTACGCCGAAGCTTCGTTTATCCAAAGGATCGTAATTCCGAAAAAAGATATCAAGTTGATTATTCGGAATGTTCATATTTCCGAAGCTATGAAAGAGGATTTGAAATTCCGAAAATAAAATGCGGTTTACTTATTAGAAGGTTCATAATTCGGAAAATGCTGATGATGCTGACGATGATTTACGTCATTAACATGGCGCAATATTCAAGTTAAAATATTCAATAGACTTTTTTTTTAATGTGAAAATATGAACCAGCAGCATTATGAACCCAATTTTCTTTTCGGAACTGCGAACTCTTCTTCATATTTTTTTAAAATTATGAACCTTTCAAAATATCATCCTTATATGAAATCATGAACTTACGAAGAACGAGGATTAATAGCTCATTTTTTATGAAGGTGGAGGAGGGGGAGGGGGGTTGCAGTGAGGTCAAATTTATTTTATGCTTGATTTTAATGTAATTGTATTTTGTAAACAGGTGGTAAACAGGTTGAGTAGCTATACCTGAGTGCATGTGAAGTAAGCGTGAGTGTGATGATGATGTGTGGATGTGTGTGTGTCATTGTGTGTGTGTGTATGTTAGCCTTCGTTACCCCTGTAATTTTTATATATAATATTGTTTATTGTCATTTTTATGTTGTTTTAAAACAGAGCCCTGTTGTAAACCAGCCTATTTTAATGTTTTTAACAATGTTACGTAATGATTTTGTAGCTGCACATGATACTCTGTATAAAGATGCGAAATATATAAATAAATTAATAAATTAATACCAGACAAGCAATTATATGTCCCATGAACTTAAAACTGAATATAAAAACATAAAAAAATCATTACCTTTAAAGGTACTATGTCCCATTTGCAGGTCAAAAAAAATGAAAAGGTGAAATTCCAACGGCATTTGAAAGACAATACTTATTTAGAACTTCCCTCAAAACGAAAGGGTTTGAAAATGGCTTTTTGTGGGAAAATAACGACCATTAGTTGTCAAATCGACATAAGTGATTGCAATCACCTAAGTAATAGTCTGATTTTCAGACCCTTGTACCGAATGGTCGTACGTTTTGTGCTGCACAAAGATTCAAACAGTTTAATTTTGGCCATTGCATTACAAATGGTGGGTTATTGATGTAGACAAATGCTCATAGTCATGTACCTTTTACAGCCTATTTGATGTATGTTATTACCAAAGAAAAAAAGATGTCAGTCACTCCCTCAATAGTATATTGACATATATGACATTTTAGTCATATGGTGTGCTTGCACAAATGGGAGAGTTGTCCTCCACTACATCACTGTGACAGTACCGAATAGGCTAATTTGAAACTCCCATACGCTTAGTGATTGCAACTCCCTAAAGTAATACCTCTCTTATTTCTTGTCTGATTTGTTCAAGATTTCGTCAGACTGCTTCTCTGCTTTTTCTGCTTTCTCGCTGAGTAATTTGCTATTAAATTCGGATTTTCTTCTAACCTCTCCAGAGATGGATAAAGATGGATGCGCTTTGCAAGCTTTGTTATTATTTTTTTTCTTGTTGACACGGGGCCCCATGGTCTTGACATTATTTTAACCGTTTAAGGTAAATCTACAAAGATATTAGATGAATGAAAAGGTAAACAAACAGATAAATACATCAATAAATAAATAAATGAATAAATATCAAGTTGCAGGAGCTCTGCAGGTCCAAGCATCATGTAAATGTGAGGTCACGGAGGACTATCTGACAACCCTGGTGTCACCAGACTATCCAGATCATTACCCACCGAAGACTCGGCGAGAATGGAGCTTCGACATACCCCCTGGCGCAACGGTAGGTCTGTCAAAAGAAAAAAGATTTTGTCGACAGTACGGCCACCTCTAGTGACTAGTATATTTGAAGGCGGGGCAAAGGGACACTTTTTTGCCTGCCCTGACAGATTTCCGACAACCAGAAAAGGAAACTGTCATTTTAAAACAAAATATTAAAAATGAGTAACTGTTACTATTAAATGCTTATTCGCACAAACTGCAATGTTGCTTTGTATTGGATTCTAAAGATTTAAATCAATCTATTCCAGCTTTATATCAAGATAAACGTGTCAAGGCCGCGATATCCCCTAATACAAAAAAAGGCCGCCTCAAACAATTATTTCCTTGGTGAACCATAGGGTACGCTATAGCCAGTTTGGATGTTTTGCCCCTCCAGAGGCCAGCGTCTGGATACGCAAATAATTGTCACCGAATTGCACCTTATACATCAAATGGAGGGTAAAAGAATTCCTTTTTACGTTTCGGTTATTTTCCTAGATTTTTTTTTCGACGAATATATTTAAAAGGAGTAGTAGGCCTTAATGTATTTTTTCTCTGAAACTTGCAATGCAGGGTCATATTAAGGTCAACATCCTCCAGGTAGAACATTTTTGGGATCCTCTTACCCTGACACACAGTAGCGAAACTGCACACGGCACTAACGTCACAGCCTTTCCATTGGTCAGTGCTAATTTGACGTCACTTCTACTGCCAGAGGGTGTGGTGACGGTTCGCTTCTGCAGTGACGGGTTTCTCATACATCCGGGTTTTGCCTTTGAAGTCAGGACGCTTCGCGTAAATGGTATTGTCTATTTAGCAATGGTTTAAAAAATGTTTAAGTGTTAACAATCATTGTTTTATTGATAGTTGTACAGGAACCGCATAATTTAACCCAGGGACACGACATTTAGAAAAATACCAATAGTTATAAATTACCCTTGCTTGAAACTTACGCATAAGTCAGTGATTCTAGACACATTAAAAGGACTAACACTTTCTTAGATTCAATCTTATTAAATTAGGCCAAATATGGACTCACACGCCTGTTGCTGTTGATATTGTTCTTCCTGATGATCATTTTCTTGTTTTTTGTTTTTTAATAAATGCCATTTAATATTTTTTAATCTTATGAAGATACTGATCGCACTAATAACTCATGCGTTCAAGCTTGTCTAACCAACACACTCGACTTCATGTGCCGTTCTGGAATGCAGTTCATTGACGTGATCGCTAGGTGTGACCAGGTTGTCGACTGTCACGACTTCTCTGATGAAATCGGATGTCTGACTCCGGGTGTGTTCTAATTCTCTTTTCTTGGTCATGTTACCCGGAGGTCGGTTGTGGGGGAGCACCTGGACGGTGTCTCGGAAGAAAGCAAAACATTCTAAGTCATCAAAAATATTGCTTTGTGACACGATCACGACTGCTATCTAAAACATTTTCAATAGTCTTGTGCGTCACTTAATTATGGGATGTAAAATAGAAAATTGAAATTGCCCTTGAGTCGATATTTCGAAAATAGTTGCGGTTGTGTTCTTTTTGTTTGGTTGGGCTTTGTTGACTGCCCCTGGTAAACAAACTATGAAGATCAAAACCTACCCGACACCTGACAGAAACCGCCATTGGGTCACATTCGATAGTGCAGTTATTTCTAACCCATCGTTGCAGGTACAGTTGTGAATATAACGATATCCGAACGTCAGACGGACAATCCGACGAAGCAACCGTTCCTTATACATGTATCTTGATCCACCCCCCCCCCAAAAAAAAAAAAATCTTATATCAGAATGTAAATGCCGTATGACATAAATGTATGCAATTCACCGTCATCATCGTCATCATCATTATCACCATCACCATGACCATGATCATGACCATGACCATGACCATCATCATCATCATCATCATCATCATCATCATCATTAATACAATTGATTGTTTTTCTTATCGTAGACGTAGAGTGTCCATACCGGTGTCGCGATACCGACATATGCCTACTCGATAGACATCGATGCGACGGATGGTATGACTGCCCTCAACGCGAAGATGAAGAAAATTGCGGTAAGTCGAACCCCCCTCTCTTTCATCGAATCGTCCTCATTGATGAATAAAGTAGATTGAATTTTGACCTATACATTGTATTTTTCATTGACCTATCAATTTTGCAAATCGAGGTCAATTGTATTTCCAAATTCTAACTGTAATCAAGTGTTTTTCACAATGCGATCGTATGACGCAAACGCTTATCCTAAATCGCTGCCCTCATGAGATTATCCGTCAAACCTATTGGAAAGTGTTTCCTTTGTACAGAAGGCCTATGGGATTCTCTAAGCGGTAAAAATTTAAGAGCTTAAATAACGAAACTGTTTGAATGAGCCAAATAGAGTTCAACAAAAAAGTTTTAAATATATAAAAGTGAAAAGAGGGTGGACTTAAAGTTTCTAATTCAGAATAGATTAATGTAAAAGAGTGCAGTGTAACTCTCGCATGGAATATATGACAAGCAATAGTAAGAGTCGATTTTATACTTTTTAAGCCCGGACAGGGAAATTTCGATGCACAAAAGAACTATATTATCAATATCATTATTTTATTTTTTTGTTATGTGCAAAAAAATTCAAAGTATTTTCATAGTTCAGTTTTATTTTCTCATGGAGCAGAAGGCCTTTGTGAGTGTATTAATGGTTTTGTGGTCTAACCACTACGATATTATAAAAATGGCAATTTAAGTGTGTATATGATTGCTATTTGATTGCATATTGGTTTTGTGGTCTCTCAAAAAGAAATTATAAAATGCCCGGATGGATATGTGTGCGGTGAAGCCCCCTTCAATGACAAGGACCCTCCAACGAATTTTTGTGAGGAACGTGACTGGCAGCCATTTTGGGTGAACGCCACGAAAGCCTGGAAGAAAGACAACATTGACAGCACGGCAAAGAAGGCTGTCATACTGTAAGACCATTATAATAGTGTTTTCAATTAAATATAATCAGTGGTTTAGTTTTTTACCCGATATAATCTGACCGATGTGTGGTTTATTCCTTTCTTTTAATTATTTTTCTCTCTCTCTCTCTATGTCACACACGCGCGCTCGAATCCTCGCTCACACGCACAACACACACTGTCCCTTTCTCTTTTTTTTAAATGTCTCCCTTCCATCTCTCTCTCGCTCTCCCTTTTCTATAATTAACACCCACTCCGTTTCTCTGCCTCTTTCTTTCATTCTATATATTGCTTTTCCTCTTTCCCCTTTTCACGTTAATTTATATATATATATATATATATATATATATATATATATTACAAGATATATTTGTATCTTTCTTTCATTCCTCCTTCATTGACTTCTTGGTGTTACGGAAAGTATATCAAAGAGAACTACATTCTTTCTTTTTAGCGCACTCGTGCACTTAATCTGTGTTATTGCGTGCATACACTGTGGATTATTATTATTTTGAGTTTGATTTATTTATTTTCGTTTCATCATAAACATAAACTAGACATATACAAAATACATATAAATTCAAAAATAACATTAAACAATGTATAAGATTGTAAAAAGACAAAATAGAAATATTGAAGAACTGAAAATGATAACAGAACATTGTTGACCTAAAATGTGACGGAGGGAGCATGCTAAAGAAACAATGCTTGTATGGCGCAAGCCCTACGTAGTATTAGAACAGAGTTTTGGTCAGAATAGTAATAACAGTATAATTATAAAGGGAGGTTTCTCGTACTATGGACATTATAAGCCTCTATTTTAATATATGAAAAGCCGTTTCAACAGGTGTGAGAAGAAGAAAAACAGTCAACTCGGCCGAACACTCTTAGATGAACCATTTAGGGATGACATTTAGGTTCGAACATTAAAGGGATAGGGTAACTTTGTCTCAGATTCTGAAACAAAATCCTGGATTTAGCTCATGCTGCAATGATAATTATAAACCTTTAGGTCAGTCAGGAACCCCATGTATTTAACAAGCCGATCGCCTGTCTGATTATCAAGATATTTATGATTGGAATCGAAATTTAAAAATTCGTTTTCCTAACGGTGTTCATAACACTATGTCTATTGGGGAAAATGAGCACGGTAAAACCGGTCACTCAAAGATTTTTATTTTTTTGAGGCACTTCATGATCATTTTGAAGCGCAATTTTGAAGCGCACGTGGGGCCATGCATCTTAGATTTAACAATGTTAAACGATGCCTTTAAAGTAGCTCTTGACATGACAAAGAATATTCATAAAACGTTGCTGCCTGTCGAAGAGAAATAAAGAGCAATAATAATAGTGCTCATACTATGCTAAAAGCAGTATTCACGCGTATACAGGCAGCTGGATCCTTGTTTTTTTTCATTTGAGGGTGACGAAAGTACGAGTATTCAATTTAACGAGGCATTACGTGTAAAAATACTTCTTTCTAGAGAGAATCTAAGCAAAAAAATTCAGAAGCAGACGACATAAACCGACATAGCTTTGGGAGAGCACTTTCCCAGACAAAATACCAATCATTCATGTCATGTGATTCGAATTACATTTGCTTTTGAAAGCTGAAGTAGTTTTTGACATTTGCTAGTCAGCAATGATAACGAATATTGATTATACGTTGTTGTATTGAATGCGAACTGGATAACAAGGGTAGTGACCCTGTGATAATACGCAGAGTGCAAATTTAAACAGTGTCTGTATGTTTTTTACACTTGAGGGGAAAATATCAACATGGCCGTGCGTTGGATAAGCCCGCACTTGCTAGAGACATGAAGATTGATATCGATAATATTTCAACTAATCATCTTAAGCAAGTTTGAGGCACATCCTATAGGTTAACCTTCCGACCTAGATTTGTGAGAAAGCTTTCCCACTCCAAATACATTGCAATCAGTCAGATAATTTCAGTAGTCATAATTTTGTAGAGTTTAATTTAGAAGACGGAAGTATCTGTTGACATTGGCTCGTACACAATGATAAGGAATATTCATGTGGCATTGATGGCTGTCAAATGAATCGAGGAACAAAAATAGTGGCCCTGTCGGAGTATTCAAAAATCTAAAATTATTACACATGAATGGCATGGACATTGTTAAAGATCAGGTTCATTGATTTTAAAAACTAACTTTATTGTCATTATTGCAAAGGTAACACTTTGATTTGACAAGGTTATCAAAATTCCATGCTCGGAAACATTCGAAGTAATGATTATTATGAATTACAAAACTCTTAAATACAGCCCCGACATAGCACCTGAAATGCTCTCCGATCGCTGCTGAGATGTGTAACGTCCAGGGGCGTAGACAACGGGGGATGAGGGATGCATCCCCACCTCACAAGGTGGGGGGATGGCATGTACAATCATCCCCCAGGTTTTGGGAATGATATTTGCTTACTTAATAAGTCATAATGATGATAATAATAGTAATAATAATAATGATAACAATTATAATATTAATAATAATAATAATTATGATGATGATAATAATAATCCTCATCATTATTGTAATTGTGTTTATTGTTATTAGCCGCATTCACACGGTGAAAGCCAATTCAGACGGTAAAAAAGAAAATCTTACAAGTATTTTGTGGTTATCTTGTGGTTTGGAAACCACAAGATAACCACAAGATTAATCGCGCATATTTTGCAGTGCGCGCAATCTCGTGGTGTGGAAACCAAAAGATAACCACGAGTTTTGCGTGTTCAAATGGGGCAAACCACAAGATAACCACAAGATACCTCTAAGATTGCAAACCACAAGATAACCACTGTTTTATTATTATTATTATTATTATTATTATTATTATTATTATTATTATTATTATTATTATTATTATTATTATTATTATTATTATTATTACTATTACTATTATAAGACTGAGATCAAATAGAAGTAAATAATGCCCTAATTTGAAACGATGCAATGCCGTTATGGTTCCGATTTCTTCACAAACTTACAAAGCAGTATTGTTACTCCATTAATCATAGTGATACTGTTTATGTTTTTTGTATCTGTATGTTAATGAGCCGCCAGCCAATATCCGTCTATGGATACTATGCCTGTTTCTTTGAGGTAAAAAAAAGCATAGTATGTACGTATTCATTATGCTTTATAATGAACAGACATATTGTTCAAAGTTTAATCGTTATTTGTTTGTTGTTTATGTGTTCTATTCACAAATGGCCACAGAGGCTGTTTTCATTCATAACCACATACCCCTATCAAGACAACAAAGACTATACCTGCGTGTACACAGTTGACATTGGTTTTTTTCTGAAGAGGTGTAACAGCAAAATTCACAGAGATAAATAAATACGTAGTGTGGTTCAATATGCAATACTATGTGTCAGTCCATTCTGTATTCGTATGCCACGGTGTGTAGATCTTGTCGATGTATGTCTGTCCATTCAAGGCGTAGTATGTGTGTGTGTGTGTGTGAGTATGTGTGTGTGTGCGTGCACGCTTGTGTGTGTTATTTTACCTCATTAAGTATGCATCAGATTGCACGATTTCAAGTTCAAAATTGCAAAGCTCCCTACCGTGGGAGGGGACACCCTCCACACCCTCCCCGCTCGGTCGCTTCGCTCCCTCGCTTCGCTCCCTCACTAGCGTTGGCAGCCCAGTCATCCCCCCCAGGTGTACGAACCTGTCTACGCCACTGGTAACGTCACATGTTGAACATGATTTGCACAAGCAGACGATGTCCCATGACATCTCACACATTTCCAGTGTCTGTTTCGTCGTCTTCTCTTCAGTTATTTCTCTTACTTCACTACCGTCAGACTAAATGTTTAATCTATTGCCTCACTCTAAACCCCGCGCATGGTATTATTTTGATGAAAAATGCAGCGATAAAAAAATAAAGGAATCCGTCGCTTTTAAACAAAATAAGACGCCATTGTATTTTCAGCTGCATACACCGCGGTATGTTCGGCGTTTCAAGAGGGAACAAATGCGTCCATGTTTTCATTCCAGGGGGTTTTAAATTTGAAAGTGTGGTTTCTTTGATTGTTCATTAACCCCTATCCTGTGTATTTACAAACAAAAGAATTTAGTTATCAGAATCGGGTCATATCCCTTTTGAATGGTGTAAAATTCCATCACATTTATATACACTAAACTCATTATAATTTGAGAAATAATAGCATTGCAATTATGTTCATTCTTTATGAGATGTCGTCTGCTTGGGCAGGATTGGTTCATATTGTGACGGCATTAAAACATCGTTATTTTTCTGGCGAATCTCTCGCATATCCCAGATGCTATGGAGGTAGTTTTTTTGTATTTTGTATAAATCATCCGATTTGTAGTTGACCTACAACTTGAACGATGGCCATCTATTAGCTTACCAGTTTCTAGTAATATGTTATTTGCCATATGTGTGATTTTGTTTGAACCCGCACTTTAAAGCATTATCGATTTGCACACGTGCGTGTAAGAAATACTCATGTGTTGAATTCGACAGTGAAAAAAGGCTTTCGCTCCGAACAAAAAATGATCGATTAGATCATTCGCTAAATACTCGCGTACTTGCTAAAGACTTAGAAGATTGTTGGTCAATAATATTTAAAAGTCATTGTTAACAACATGAGCAAGTGAGGTCAGGGGCGGCCGAGCGAGTTCCAAAGTGTGGGGGGGCACCAAGAAAAAAGGGCACTTTCTAGAAAAAAAGGGCACCTACAACGGGAAATCTCAAAGCGAAAATATACCATTTTTTAGACATTGGTATATACCCCTACATTGTGATTACATTATCAGGGATGATTTCAATATTTGTTTCACTTTATACACCATACAAGATATTGCTTAAGCATCATGCTTTGCAGTTGGGTGTGATGGTCTGACAATTTATTTGCGAGCGAGCGAAGCGAGCAGGAAAATTTTAAGATTTGTGAGGTCGCAGTGCGAAAAATTACATCTTATAAAGAGGAAAAAACCCAATCCTGATGGGGTTATAAGCACATTCTCATAACAGAAGAATGAAAAGACCTTTGATAAGTAACATGGGTATATCAATTATAGATGCGTGCGAGCGTAGCAAGCGAGCTCTGGGAAATTGCTCTTAGTCGCTTGAAATTAGGGGCGCGTTTAATGATGAGAGGAAAAGGGACACTTATCAAAAAGAAAAGGAGCATGTGTCAAAGTACAAAGAGTATTAATATTATCAGAGGTGAAAATGGGGCACTTCTTACACCCTCAAAAAGGGCACTCACCAGGGATGAAAAAGTCAGTCATGAGAATAGGAATGGGCATTTACCGACGGAATAGGGGCCCTATCAGACCTTGATAGGGGCATTTATAAAAGGTGAAAAGGGGCATTTACTAAAAGGGGAAGGTCCGTTATTAGAAACGAAAAGGGGCACGTATCATTGGTAAAAGGGAAATTATCAGAGGTGAAAAGAGGCACTTATCGCACCTGAAAAGGGCAATGACCAGATATAAAAAGGGCACTTATGTGAATGAAAAGGGGCACTTATAAAAAGGAAAATGTGCATTAGTTGAAAGAAAATGGGCGCCGATCAGATTTTAAAGGGGCATTTATCGGAGGTGAAGGGGCACTTATCTGAAGTGAAAAGGAGTAATTCTCGTACCTGAAAGGGTCATTTATCAGAGAAGAGGCACTTATGAGAAGGGAAAGGGCTCTTTTAATGGGGCACTTATCATTAGGAAAAGGGGCACTTATTAGAAAGGAAAAGGGGCACATGTGAAAATATAAGGTGCGCTTATTCGAGTTAAAATGGGGTAGTTATTAAAAGGGAAGGGCACTTCTTACAAAGTAAAAGAGGCACTTCTCAGATTTGAATAGGGCAATTATCAGAGGTGAAGGGGGTACTTATCAAAAGTGAAAAGAGGCACTTCTCGTACCTGAAAAGGGCACTTACTAGAGATTAAAAAGGGCACTTATGAGAATGGAAAATGGACACTATGTCTTATTGCAAAGGAAAATGGAACTTGTCGAAGGGAAGGTGCACGTGTCCAAATAAAAGGGGCACTTATCAGAGTTGAAAAGGGAAGGGCACTTTTACAAATTAATAGGGTACTTGTCAAAGTGAAAGGGGCACTATTCCTATGTAAAAGGGCACTTCTTACAAAATTAAAGGGGCACTTTTCCTATGTAAAAAGGGGCACTTTTCGGGTGCTTGAAAAAGTGGGAGGGCACTGTGCCCCCCCCCCTGCCCCCCGGGAGGGCCGCCTCTGAGTGAGGTACATCAAACAGGCAAAACCGCTGACATCGATTTGTTGTACATGTTTAAATAGCGTAGCATAAGCACGAAAGCACGACCTTCACACAATGGAGGAAGCAAGGGAGTATGTGGATTTGGTAAATGAATCAGAGACAATAGTAATTCAGAGATTTCGAGGTGTGAAACTTCTTTCTTTTTTTCATATATAATCGCTCGAAAAATTTAGAAACGGGATCGATTCAGGCAGCGAGGTCTATGAATTACTTCATGATTCGGGCAGCATGGCGCCCGAATATAACCTAATTTTAATGTATTTTTTTAAATATACAAATAAAGTTTATACCACAACAAAGTGTCTTTTCCCCCTCGATTCACTTCTCGAAAAATTGATAAATCAGGTTGATTCCTGGTTATTCCTGCCATAATAAAAGTTCCCTTTTTTTTGCTCGCTCGCAATATTTGGGATCCGTATAATATAATTTCGGGCAATGGGCCCTCACGGCCCTCACGCGAAAATGTGCTAGTACGTCTGTGTGTACGAGTACACATAGGGATGGAAAACTGATCCTCGTTGATGAATTTGGATTTGGGGTGACGCGAAACGTTTTTACTCCTAAAATGGTGCCGTGCCTAAAAAAGTTTTACAAATCTAGTAGACTAAAGACTAGTGCCCCACCCCCAATGACTGTGTCCACGCTACGCCACTGTTTAAATTGCTGCCCTTCTGCTGATTGTAGTTATATCGTTTTGAATAGCATGAATAGTGCAACTCACTCACCACCGGGAGTCGATTTGACAATTATCGTAATTCAATGATTTTCAATAACAGACATAATGGAATAAGATTGAGGTGTTGCTTTATAATACCAGTACAATGAAGTTAACTTGAATTTGACATTATACCTTGTATATCGTAAGATGCTTGTTTGAAGAAGAAAGATATTATGATTATATACAGTTAACAACTAAATTATTGTTACCCCTTGTAAATTTCATATTTTTTGTTCCATAAATCGTTTTGAATAGCATGAATAGTGCAACTCACTTACCACCGGGAGTCGATTTGACAATTATCGTAATTCAATGATTTTCAATAACAGACACAATGGAATAAGATTGAGGTGTTGCTTGATAATACCAGTACAATGAAGTTAACTTGAATTTAACATTATACCTTGTATATCGTAAGATGCTTGTTTGAAGGAGAACGAAATTATATTAATATACAGTTAACAACTAAATTATTCTTACCCCTTGTAAATTTCATATTTTCTGTTCCATAAATCGTTTTGAATAGCATGAATAGTGCAACTCACTTACCACCGGGAGTCGATTTGACAATTATCGTAATTCAATGATTTTCAATAACAGACACAATGGAATAAGATTGAGGTGTTGCTTGATAATACCAGTACAATGAAGTTAACTTGAATTTAACATTATACCTTGTATATCGTAAGATGCTTGTTTTAAGGAGAACGAAATTATATTAATATACAGTTAACAACTAAATTATTCTTACCCCTTGTAAATTTCATATTTTCTGTGTTATAATCGTTTTGAATAGTCGAACTCACTTACCACCGGGAATCGATTTGACAATTATCGTAATTCAATGATTTTCTCTCTATGCAATTAAATGATTTCGCAGTCAGGCATGGCCCTGATACGCATATAACTATCCACAGATTTATATACTGCAAGGTGATTGGTTTTTTTAATTCTGTACTTTTCTACTATACCACAATCCTGTTATATATTTAGTTACTAAAACTTTTGTTCGAAGTAATTGAAACTTTACAATTTCAGAATTTCAAACACTCCATGCGTTTTAGTAGTAGTAGTAGTAGTAGCAGTCAGTGGCGTAATGAGAAAAAACTTTTTTGGGGTCAGAACAAAATCCTTTTCACCACCAAGTAGCAAAATGCAGGAGCGGCGGGGCGTCTTCCAAAATAGGAAGCGAGCGAGCAAAAAATGTTAAGACTTGTGAGGTCCCAGTGCGAACAAATACAGCTTATAAAGAAGAAGGAAAAAAACTGATGATTATCAAGCACAATCTAATGAAGAAAGACTGAAAAGTTCTTTTATAAGTAACATAATTATAACATCTACAAAATGCGAGCGACCGTAGCGAGCAAGCTCTAGGGAAAATTAAAGAAAAAAGAGGCTATAAGTCGCCTTGAATTAGGGGTGCATGTTATGGAGAAAAGAAAAGTAGGCACTTATCAAAAGGGAAAAGGACAGTTATTAGAAAAGAAAAGGTGCTCGTATCAAAGTAAAAAGGGCAATTATCAGAGCCTTTAGAGATGAAAATGGCACTTCTTGCACCTGAAAAGGACACTCAACAGAAATGATAAAAGGCACTTGTGAGAATGGAAATGGGGAATCTGTTGAAGGAGAAGAGCACCCTATCATATTTTAATAGGGGCATTTATCAGATGTTAAAAGGGGCATTTTGAAAAGGGGAGGGGCTCATAAAAAAGGAAAAAGGGGCACTTATCCGAAATATGGTACTTATTGAACAGAGGTGAAAAGTGCCATTTAAGAGAAAGTGATGGGGGTTCTTTTTAAGAAGAAAAAGGTATAGTATAGTGTAGTATAGTACTTTATTCCATTCTTCATAAAAAAAAACATATATACAATACATACAGAGTAGGAAAAAATTTAAATTTAAAAGACATAAATACATGTAGAAAGGTAACATAACAGATAATAAGAATACAATAAAATTAACAGAAAATAGGTTCAGAAAGAAAATTTATGTCGAATGAGGGGTCAACAAAAAAGAGCATTTAGCCTTGTTGAACGTTGACCCCTAAAGAAATACATAGTTGGCAGCAAAAGAAAGCAGGTGGAAACAGTAAAAGTGAAAAGGAAGACATAAAACATAAAATTCTTAAGATGGATTGAAATAGAGAGCCATAGATGGGGACCTTTGTAAAAAATAGTATTCTTTGAAATATTAGTTCTAACTTTTGGCAGATGGTATTCTTCAGTATTACGTGTACTACGTGTACTATAATTATGTATGTTACAATTTAAAACAAATTTTGATGTAATTGGAGATGGTAATAAGCCTCTAGAACCCATAAACATAAATATTGCAATATTCAATTTATTAATGTCATAAACGTTTAGGAGATTTAACTGGTAGAAGATTGGCAAGGTATGAGCATTATAAGGTGAATTAGAAATTATTCTTATGGCTTTTTTCTGCAAAACAAATAATTTTGTATTAAAGTAATCATGACTGTTTGACCAAGCAAGGTTACAATAATTGACATGAGAGAAAATCAATGCATAATATAACTAAAATATGTCTTGGAAAATGTCTCAAACGGTAAATAATACCAACAGATTTGGCAACACGATTGCATACGACACCAACGTGTTCATGCCATGTTAGAGAAGAACACTTATTAAAAAGGAAAAGGGGCACGAGTCAAAGTAAAAAAAGGCAAAAATATCAGAGGTGAAAAGGGGAATTTCTCACACCTGAAAAGACATACTCACCAGAGATGAAAAAAAGGAAAAAGACAGTTATTAGAAAACAAAAGGGGCACTTGTCCTATGTAAAAAGGGGCTTGCTGGGGGTACCTGAAAAGTGGGGGCACAGTGCCCCCCCCCCACCGGGAGTGCCGCCTCTGGCATAATGGGCACTACGTTCGAATTTTATTTGGGGGTCAACTGCCCCCCAAGCCCCCCCCCCATCAGTACGCCAGTGGTAGCAGTAGTATATTTTCTTTCTTTTTATCTTTTATCTTTTTTCCAAATTTGTTGTTGTTATTTTTGTTGTTGGCACAATCCTTGTTCAAATAGTTGTAGCGATACTCCTGATAATATCATCAAGGCCATCTTACATAGTGAAAATGACAGAGCCACTTTCGCCACTTCCACTCCACCCCCGCCCTCGAAAGGTAAATTTAGGGAGAGTGAATGTGAAAAGAAGATTAAACGACAGCCCTACACAATTTTCAGAATACATGTCTTTGCAAATTGGTATTATATCCATCTCGTAAGACCGGTGACACCCCACCCTCAACCACCCACCAAATGAAACCAGTGGGCCCCTCCCCCCACACCCACTCGATTGGTTGAACCCACGATACGCTTCTGCGGGGTTACACACCAAAAATATCCTATACCTGCATGTACCTGCACGTACCCACTACCCATCTATCCCCGTGTACACACTAGCACTCATCCAACCTTACCCACACCCACTTCATCCCACACATTACCGCACACAACACGTTCAAGCATTATGAAGTCATAAACTACTTCTATCAAGTTAAATAATCTGATTGTCATCTCACTTGAGACTCAAACTTTGACTATAGTTAAAATTGCAATATTTTCACACCTGAGTATTTCACACCCGGTCGCCTTTCTAAATCTATTATTTTCTCAATTTTGTATTTTGAGTTTTTAATTTCTAAGTTAAGTATAAAATCCGTGTTCTCTTGCAATCTTTGTAAATCTATACGCAGTATATTTTTTATTCAAAAAATATATGAAAGCTTGTCTTTTATGAAATAAAAATATGCTATACGTTCAAATGCATTAAAATAAAGAGTGGTAGATGTTACCGTGTCATATGTAATATTTTGTATAACGGGAATCACCAATTTTTTTTAAAAATCGTATATCACTTTCTTTTGTAGCAATATGCAAGGCATTCCTCTGACTTTAGAAGTGGGATCGTTTAAAGGATTGCATAATATCAACAATTTGTAAGTAAACTTAATCATCTCGATTCCTTTGTTTTGATTTGGCTTAGTTTAAATAGTGTGTGAAACGTTCAGACAAGTCAGCATTATATTAATATCTACGATAAAAATGGTATGGTATGCAATGTACTATTAGTAGAATATAATTCCCGATTACAGATGCAAGTGGAGATGTTTTTTAAGGTATGTCTTTATACATAATAGGACAATCACATATACATGCATAAGATGAATTATTAGCACCTTTTCTTTTCTTTTTTTACATGAAATCGGTAATAAATGAACGTTTGTGTGCTTTTTCTCTGTTTTACTCTCTCTCTCTCTCTTATCTCTATCGTGTTACTTACTTTTCTACTAGAGGTGTCGTAGGTTTGATTGTAGAGGTTTGGTCGTAGAGGTGTCGTAATCGAGTGGTTTAATCACTTTACTGGGATTTCAAAGGTCGTGGGTTCGAGCACCGGCACAGCACTTATGTCCTTGAGCAAAACATTTTGTCCTCATAGGTAGGATGCAAAGGTAAATGTGATCGGATAAGCATGTGAGCGCCCATTTAAAGGCGACTGGCTAGAATGCTCTCAAGGGGGCGGAGCTTTATAATGTGCGGAAAAATAGTTCAGTCCAGTAACCGGGGTAATAATAATGCCTTAATTTGATTTGGTTGTTTGTAACTGGTAAACCACTTTACAAGACACATTCAAAAATGTTATTATCACTATTATAATTATAATAATTATCAGTATCATTATTATTATCATTATAATCATTTTTCGTGTTGTTATCGTTATCATCATCATCATCATCCTCATCATTATTTTCATTATTATTATCGTTATCATCATCATCATTATTATCATAATTTCATTATTATCATCGTTATCATCATCATTATTATTTTTATTTTCATTAGTATTATCGTTATCATCATCATCATCATCATCATGAATGATTTTTTTTTGGTGTTCATTGTTCGTTTGTTTCAAATCTAATTTCAGGAATCTTGCATCATGTGAATTAACCTACTTGCCACCAGGAGTATTCGACGGTTTATCTCGGCTATACATACTGTAGGTATACTTTTTTTAGGGGGGGTCTACATATCAGTTACATTTCTTTCTCTAGAATATATTCTTAAATTGCCTTGAAATTAAGTTTTCGAAAGTAATTACGCTCATGTTTGATTTTATTTTTTATGTGATTATCAGTGAACTTGCAAACAATCGTCTGACTGTTCTGGGGGAAGGTTTGTTTCAAAATCTTTTCTACTTGGGAGTGATGTGAGTAGTATATGCATTTTTCTGGCGTTGTTGTTGCTATCAATATCATTATTGTTGTTGTTATTAATATTATTATATCATTATCACTATTATCATTCTGAAAAGATGATTAGTACTACAAAATCGGAAAATCGCGTTGAAAAGAGCCATACTGAAGCTTTTCGTCTTGCACTGAAAGTAAAACGCAAGAATGAACAGAAAGCCGAAATCGAACAATATAAACTGAAACTAAAAGGAACAAGGCGCGAAATATAACGAGTTCTGATTGGCTGTCTAAGATAACGGTAAATTAGGCTTATTGCCAGCCGGTTATTACGGGATAGTCGCTAAAATAATACGAGAGTCCGAACAAACTCTTTCTGTCTGCATAGAAGAGGGTCGGTCAACTGAATGTATGTGGCTTCGAGCATGCGCAGATGAGATTGCGCTGAACAATACTGTTCATCTTGGTTCAAAGTTCCCAGCCTAGCGAGAAACTTTACTAATAATACTTATATACAATGAAAATAATAATGAAATAATAATAATATTAATAATAATAATAACAATAATAATAATAATAACAACAACAATAATAAAGAAATCTTTCATTGGTTGGAATAATTATAACAGTACGTTTAAGCTTCTACCAACCTTAACATTTAGTTGGCAAACTTTCATCCACTCCTGTGGGCATTCTCGAGCCAAGTGATTATTTGCTCAGTTTCTTTTTGTCTGCTGCCTTGAGACCACTGGATCTTTGAATATAATATAATAATGATAGTGACTTTGTAATGCTCCATGTCTGTCAAAACTGCCACTCCTGGCGCATTTGCGACAAAAATGGTATAATTATGTACATACATGTATACAGCATATTTTTTTTTGTATTTGTATTATATTTTAATTTTGTAATGTTGTGCTTTTTTCAGAACTTTGGCGTCCAACCATGTGGCCCGATTCGAAGACGGGTGCTTTCAAGATTTACACAATCTCTTTGCCATGTACGACGTAGGACTCTCATTTTATGCTTCATTCATTTACAAACGTCAAAGATTAAAAAAGGATATTGTAATGAATACTAGCCTCTTTTTTGATAATTCAGATCCACTCCATATAATGCATACTAGAAAGAGACATTACAGGAGATAATAGATTTATCAAAGGCCCTTTCCCACTCAAATTTGTTGTTCTTTTCATTATGGTATTGGTAGTACGTTGAACTCTCTAATTCACTTATTCTCTTTTTGCCTATTCTCCATCATATTCTATTGCGATGGGATTTTTCCAGCTCTTTCTTCTAATACGTATCATGATTTTTTTCAGCATTTTGTAGTCTCTCGGATTTAATGAAATCATAATTATACTATTAACATTTGTCCATTTAACCCTGTTTAATGATCACTGTCCATGATGTTTAGACTACATAATTTATATGGCTGACTTGAGTTCCAGTTTTAACTTAGCTTTCATTCTTTTCTACAGCGACCTGAAGAACAATTCGATTACGGAGTTTAGCCCTGGGACATTTAAGGATCTCGGAAATTCATTTCAGAGATTGTAAGTAGACAAATTTTAACCCATTTATAAAACCAAGAGAACTAGAAAACACAGGGCTGCCCCCGTCGTCTGGGATTCGCTGACCCATGTTTATCAGTTTTTAGATTCACTACGACAGGTACATTCCACAAAATATCTGACTAATTATACATTTTCTTGTTCCGCCCCCCCCCCCATCTTACCAGTGTCCCACTAATGTATCGACTCATGCTACGTCACTACCCATCCGTAGACCTACGTCTTATTGTATTTTATGTTATTTTATGTTATATCTTTTCATATTTTTGGCTTAAAACGAGTTTCCTATTTTAAGAACGCGTCTCATTTACTACCTTCGATGTTATTATTTTACATTGAGAGTATATTACCCTTAAGAGTACATTATGCTCTTGTGAGAAACTATAGTTTCGTTTTTAAAATCATTATTCAATGTGAAACGTGCCATATTTTCTTCCTCGTTACCTCAATGTTTACATTATTATTTTAAAGATGCATTTTAACTCTTTAAAAGGTATCTTCTATAACTAGTACACTTGAGTACCATATAGTACATTGTTGTACGGCTAAATCTACTGAATGACTGTTTTGATAGTGAGAGAAATTGATACATGTAGTGCCATTTTTTACATTTTTACAATGTTTACATTATTATTTTAAATATGCATTTTAACTCTTTAAAAGGTATCTTCTATAACTAGTACACTTGAGTACCATATAGTACATTGTTGTACGGCTAAATCTACTGAATGACTGTTTAGTGAGAGAAATTGATACATGTAGTGCCATTATTTTGTCGTTTGTATTTAAAAAAAGAATAGAACGAAACAAAGAAATTTGTTATTCATTAGTCAGCACTTTTGAACAGTGTTGTAGACTTATATGAAAATATGTGCTTGTATGTATGCATCATCATAATGTTGTATAATAATCATCACAACCGTCACAAACCACTTGATATCGGTTTTAGAATCTTGAAGTGGAACCAATTAACATCAATAAACTCTTCTCTGTTCTACGGGATCGAACAAGAATTGCTACGGGCGTAAGTAATATCGCCTTTAATTAAAACGACATAGCTCTGTTGCGCGCCATTCTTTTTCTCTAATTATAATCATTTTTACACGATATTAGATGAACTGACTATATTATTTTTTTTTTATTATTGGTCAATGCATCCATAATTCTCGGAGACTTTCTATATTTAACATTTAAAAAGATCGCAATTATTTTCTTCACAATTCAACTAAGGGAAATTTCAATAACCCTGTAGCCTACATCATCTTTTAAAATGTGCCAACAATACATTTACATCGTATTACAAATACCCCAGAACAATTACCCCGGTGGACAATTACCCCCGAGGACAATAACCCACACCCCTGAAAATTACCCCCTAGGAAAATTCTCCCCCCCACAATAACCGAAGACAACCACACCCAAAGACAATTCCCCCGCCCCTTCCGAAAATTACTCCCCTGTACATTAAAGGGGAAGTCCACTCTGATAATAAGTTGGTAGTTTAATGAAAGCAGAATCTTTTTTTCGGGGGCAATTGTCTTCGGGAGGTAATTGTCCACGGGGGTATTTGTCTTTATTTGTATTTATATTTTCCGAGGGTAATTGTCCTGCGGGGGTAATCGTCCCGCTGGTAATTAGCCGGGGTTGGTTGCCCAGGGGGTTATTGTCCTAGAACCCATTGAAATACACCTGCATTACGTAGGATGTAGGGGGTACACAAATGATATTGCTTTTATGAAAGTAGTTGCGATCGTGTTATTACAATCGTAAAAAGCAGAAATAAGTGATATACTTTATTACACATACCTAAAACATGTTATATATTCATTATTCTATATATGTTCTATGTATGATAGTCATTCTAAAGAACGAACATTTCTTCTGTGTGCGTTTTAAAAAAACACGATCGCAACTATTTTCGAAAAATTAACTTAAGAGCAATTTCAATACCCTACTGTACATCCTATAGAAATCATGTTCGGGTTAAGTAATACGTACCTTGTGGTCATCATCGCAGATTTCAATTGGTGACGCACCAAGCTATCGAAATTGCCTTAGGTTGATTTTAGAAAGTAGTTTTGATCGTGTTTTATACACATTTCGATTTATTTTATTGGAAACTAAATATATTTTGTTCCCTTTTCCATCAGGAATCTTGGCGAGAGTCTAATAGAACACATTGCACCGGGAACTTTTAAGAATCTCTCCAAAGTAACGGACTTGTAAGTTTGTAAAATTATAGCTTAATGGAGCACCCGTGAGTTTATACTTCCTTTTGTGAACCACTGAACAATAAATGTAAATAAATGTTTGTACCAAATTGCAATAAGTCACATTTTAACCATCGTGAAATTTTATGATAGCAAATTTGGTTTTAATTAAGAATTTACAGGTAAATCCTACTTTGAAGGGGTAACGTGTCTGTCCTGCCCTGGAATGAGTTGATCGTGGATAATTTGGTTGTGAAAGTCAATAAGCTCAGGCTAGTAGACATGGGAGAATACCTTTTGGTGGTGAAGGATATGTGAATAAAATAAAAGAGGAATCCTGTGTCCACGCGTCCTTGATATAGCTATTCATTATTTTGTCAAGACGTAGTGTGTGATAATTAGTATAAAAGTTAATAGCTGATTTCAGCAGATTAGTTTGAGGTAGAAACAAAAAACTATAAGTAACTAATATAGTCAGAAGGGCGTTAATTTTGTGAAAAATTATATGAGTTAACACCCTTCTGGCTCCAAACAGACAATAAAACATGTGCTATGGTTTTTTTTTTTACTTATCGTTTAATTACACAGAGTCATTACATCCTTGAGCCCCAAATCTATTCCACTTTATCCTGACATCTTTGAAGGCCTGGAAAGTTTATCTGCTGTGTAAGTCAAAATCTTTGTTGTCTTCTTCATTTTGTTCATATCTCTCTCGCCCCCTCTCTCTCTCTCTCTCTCTATATAACGGATTTGCATTTGGGTTAAATTTTGACAAGAAAATGATCGAAACCAAGTCATGTACATTCATTTCTACGGAGCCTCTCTCTCTCTCTATCTAATTAGGGGTGTGCATTTGGGTTAACTTTTGACAAGAAAATGATCGAAACCCAGTCATGCACATTCATTTCTACGGAGCCTCTCTCTCTCTCTCTGTCTCTAATATGGGGTTCGTATTTGGGTTAACTTTTGACAAGAAAATGATCGAAACCCAGTTATGCACATTCATTTCTACGGAGCCTCTCTCTCTCTCTATCTAATTAGGGGTGTGCATTTGGGTTAACTTTTGACAAGAAAATGATCGAAACCCAGTCATGCACATTCATTTCTACGGAGCCTCTCTCTCTCTCTCTCTCTCTAATATGGGGTTTGTATTTGGGTTAACTTTTGACAAGAAAATGATCAAAACTCAGTCATATACATTCATTTCTACGGAGCCTTTATGATTAAATTGAAATGAACTGAAATGGTATTTATTGCACTACAAATTTACATCCGCGGCATGAAGGCTGACTTAAACTTTAGAATTTATGAATTGAAAATACATGTTAAAACGAAAACTTATTTTGATTCGTATAATTCCTGTTTTTTTAACGTACATATAGTTTTTTGTGTGTAAAATATCATTTTCAAGAGGTTCAATATGTCAAAATTACCCAATCCCAAAAAATACGTACCGCGTGAGTCATAAAGGAGGGCAACCAAAATCTACTCTAAACATATTACAGACGGAGGAAATCATTTAGATCTTATATAATTTTATCAAAGGCACTTTACCCGATTTCAAGTAGCTAAATATCGTTTTTTCCTGAGAGGATTTCACGCTTGTCCAAATAATACAACTGTAGGTTTTAATACAAAAATATCAATGGGTCAGGTTCATTTCGTTACTGGGTTTCGGTTTTCCTTTTGTTTCGTGCCTCTGGACTCGTCATGGCACTGCATACAAATTAGTTTTTATCCAGAATATATCACTCATCCTTCATCCACATTTTAAATCACATTTTTTTCATTATTTCCATCAGGTATGTCTACGATTCACGTTTCTGCTGTCTGGCGCCGGCCAGTGTAAACTGTGTTGAAGAGCGTCCTCCTCATCCTCTTTTCACCTGCCGCAAGACCTTCCTTCAGAACTTTACCATCAAGGTCTTCATGTGGATCCTAGGGATAAGTGCCTTACTGGGGAATACCTTCGTCTTGGTCATCAGGTTGAGGAGTACCCCTGCGACCAGGGTAGCCAAGGTTCAGGCCATGATCATCACCAACTTGGCCGTGTCTGATCTATTGATGGGTCTCTACATGGTGGTCCTCGGAGTGATGGATATCTACATCGGAGAGTCTTACTTCTGGGAGGGTCGTGCTGAGGAGTGGAGGGCCAGCACTACTTGTCAGATCGCAGGGTTCATCTCTGTTCTAAGCAGTGAGACCTCCGTGTTCTTGCTCGTCCTCCTCAGTCTTGACCGCTTCATTTGTGTCGTGTTCCCGTTCAGCAACAGGCGTTTGGGCGTTGTGTCTACCCGCGTTGCAATTGCAGTTATATGGGTAGGATCTGGACTCCTCAGCGTGGGAGGCATATTGCTGAATAACTTCAATCCAGATGCCTATGGTCTCAGTGATGTATGCGTTGGACTCCCTTTCATTCGAAAGTCTACAGATCTCCAAACAGAGACCGACACCTGGACATCGAACCAGTATGGCATACCCTATTTCACCACGATCGCTGGCTCGACGGAATCAACCTGGAAGTACTCCATTGTTCTTTTCCTTGGTATCAATCTATGTAGCTTCGTTGTCATTCTTCTCTCGTACATTGCCATTTTCATCAAGGTCCGTTTTGTCCGCGCTGAAGTCGGTCAAACCAACCAATCAGCCAACGAGATCAAGATGGCACTGAAGATGCTGCTGATCGTCGGCACTGACCTTTTCTGTTGGATGCCAATCATCATCCTTGGTATCCTAGTCCAGACTGTCGGGGTCGACGTCACACCCGACATCTACGCCTGGCTGGTGGTCTTTGTCCTGCCTATTAATTCATCTCTCAATCCCTATCTCTACACCATCATAAATATGGTTTCCAAATAACTATCATATCTGTGCTATGTGATGACATCATTATGTTCCGACACATTGTTCAGAATGTTCAAATTGATGTTTAATCCTTTTTAGGCAGGGGAAGAATATAACTGCACGTATAAAATGTCATTTAATGTACTAGATTTTAAAAAAGTCCAAAAACAGACAATTGAAATCAATGAAAATGTTTTAATTATTAGAGAGTACTATCTAATTAGTAGAGTTTATTTAAATTTACAAGGGATTAAGGGAATCCAAGTTATCAACAACAAGTCAGCAGTTCAATCGTTACAGTGAATTGTAACTAAATTTGAACGAAAAATCACAGATGTGGAGAAGCGATAGAGCGGCATAGAGCCTAGGAGGGTGTTCTCGCTCCCCATAAATTAATCTTTTTTTTTTAAACCTGAAATTAACATTTGTCACAACTTTTCTATAGCAACTTCATGCGACCAGCAATAAAGTACTAAAAAGGAATTCCCTTCCCCTTCAAAGCATGACAATTTAATTAAGTTACATAATTGGAAGTGGGCAAGCCGAGAGACTTTCCAAGCTCAATAAAATGTATTTAAGTGTCATATACACAGCAGCTAGCGTATCGTGTGCTATATAGAATAGACAGCACTTTTGGTGTCGTGCCACAACTCTATAAACTCACATCAAGCTCAGTATGCACAAGTAGAAAAATGACATTGGTGTATTAAAGTGACAATGCTTGTGATAGGCTTGTACATTTACGGACCTCTCCTTTAGTCATTTTCAGAGTTTTGTCACTTACTACACTTAGTTCTATATTCACTTATATATGTTTACTTATATGCACTGTTAATTAATTAAATTTACTTGATGGTATGTTGCACATGACCACACTTCATGAAGAAGAGCTTGAACACAAAAAATAAATTGCAAACTTCTCAATAAATTTAGCTCCTAAATCTCAATCAAATAGTACTCTGAATATGATTTGTTGTCTTGCATTTCTAAATCCACCTGGACATACCTAACGGCTACGCCCAGTATCATGGTCCACCCCTTGGATTGTATTCTTCAATGGTGACTGCATTATACCAGCCTTGAAGAGTCTAGTGAATTATGGAAAGCCCTGTGTCAATTAATCAATTTCCTACACATATACTATTACTGTAATGATGCACACAATTAAGAAACCACACAAAAATTGAACAATTCTAGCATGAAATTAATACAATGTATATTAAAGTCAAATGTTCTATAAGATGATCATCATTGTTTGATTACAGATTGACACATGATTTTGAGCTTTTCATAAATCAATGGACTAACTGAACCCTTTTAGAATGTTTAGCAGGGTATTCAACCAAGAATATAATTAGTCCGCCCACAAGAACACTGGAACATATTTTACAATAGGGTAACGGTGGAATTTGAACCCATGCTATTGAAATATCTTTAGTAGAATGGCTGACATGGAAGATTGCATATATTTCCAATGAGGTCTAACAGTGGAGTAAATCAATCCACATTGTGATGGATTAAACCTGGCCTGCAGTTAGTCTGCTTTCAAGAATATCTGCCAATATCTTTAAAATGGTGGCAGCAGTGGGATTTGAACCCACTCCTTTGGAATGGAAAGATGCTTGTGTCTCAAATGTATTTAATAATTGACTAACTCATGTCACTTAGCATGGGTTCAAATCTGGCCTGAAGTTAGTGCAGTACATTTGAAATGATGGGAGCAATGGATGAAATTGAAGAATGCATGTATTTCAAACTAGAGTCTAGCTAGTACAGCAGAAGAACTAAAACTGCATTATCTGGGCATAAAACCTGGGATAAAATTGTGTGTACGTCCAGTAATAGGCCAGAATGCTGGCCAAGATTCACAATGGCAGCCTTTAAACCCACACAACTTCATTGAATTCTGCATTATTCTAGAAATCACTCATTTTGCTGGTCCTTAAAAGGTTGCCCCTTTCTTTAAAAATACACACTATTGTTCAATGTGTATCCAAACACAGATAAGCCTGCATGACTCGACCTTTAAGTGATTAGTGACCTAAGTTGAATTTTCCCTCAGTGGAATAGATCTTTTGGACCAAACTATCTAAAAACATGTATTATTTACACTTCCTAAGTCGAATTCTTCTTTAGTCAATTTTTTTTTTGCGGTCCCAACACTGAGACTCAACTTATGCGGAGTTAACTGTATGAGCTAGAACACTTCTGTGTACGCCCTGCTGGCTCTCTATTAAATCTTAATACTTCGATCTTTACAACAGGGACAAATCCGTTCTTCATAATTCGTCGGGGGTTTTATAAACCGACAAATCTGTCATTCACATCAATGTACAGATTCAAAATAATGATGACAAAGTTACTGAAGTCCGTAATATATAGATGCAATCTTTATTAACATCACAACAGTTTTGTCAATTCCAACATGCTAACATAAAGTCAAACAAAATGTCCAAAGGTAAATTACCTCCTGTCCATGGAGGTGTGAAACACTCAAATAGGATCTACAATCTTTTGCTTTGATTTTCAGCAAAAAAGTATTTAGCAGATAGATTAAAATCACAACAGTTTTGTCAATTCCAACATACTAAAATGAGATCAAACAAAATGTCCAAAGGTAAATTACCTCTTGTCCATGGAGGTGTGAGACACTCAGAATAGGATCTGCAATCTTTTGCTTTGATTTTCAGCAAAAAAAGTATTAAGCAGATAGATTAACATCACAACAGTTTTGTCAATTGCAACATACTAAAATGAGGTCAAACAAAATGTCTAAAGGTCAATTACCTCTTGTCCATGGAGGTGTGAGACACTCAGAATAGGATCTGCAATCTTTTGCTTTGATTTTCAGCAAAAAGGTATTTAGCAGATATGGTATAGGGGCACATAAAAAAGATTCAAACATATTTCAGAATAATTTCAAAACAATTTAACAAATAATGCCAAGTAAACAAACATTCATACTATCTTGTCCTCTCTCACTCATTTTTCCCCAGCAGGCTCCTTCTTGCTGCCATTTCTATCTTGGTATCACTGCCATAACAATGTAAACAATTGAATTATCAGAAATAAAGTAAGGAGATCAGTGAGCATACTTTTCATCAAGCAACAATTTTGACCGTTGTAGTAACCCCCATCTTGTTAAAGAGAGATATGGTTCATTCTTGATATACAAGTTTTCATAAATTGCAGCATACTGTGTTGTGATCAAATTTAAGCAGAATTTGGTTGAGAGAATTGGGTCCTGAAATGTGTGGTTAATTTCATAAACACAACAGGATAAAAAAAAAGGTGCACCTGTTCACTGGCATTATGAATAACAAATACTAACACTGTTCCTACATTACATAATTACTACTTTCATATCCTATGAGTGTCATTACATATTCATAAACTTTAATACCTAAAATGATAGTTATTGCCAAAGATGTCTTTAGCCCCTCTTTATCAAAATGTATAAAAATTAAATCTGTCATTTGCGTTTTAAACAGTTTTCATTTGCGTTATAAAGATTTGTCATTATTGATTAAAATCATCACAACTGTGTATTACAGACTTACATAAGAGTTTGTAGATTTGTGATTGATTAGAGGACATACGCAATCATTCTGAACCAATGGCAACTCTTTATAAGACGATGCCCTGGTTTTCTGGGTAGACTTTTATATTCACTGGTTTTAATGTGGAATGCCAATTGATAATCTCTTCATCATGTACAAATTACTGTTATTCTGTAGTAAATGAATAAACAAAATGAAGCAGGGCGTGGAATGAACCTGAAAATTTATGTCACAAACACGACTTCTTATTTTTCACTTTGCATGGTACTGAGGCATAGTAATTTTAAGGTGCTTCATTCAGTTTTGTAATTGTATGGGATGTAGATCTATATCTACAATTTACAGTCCACATGTCTGTATTCTGACATACATGACTAACATGGGAACTCAAAGAGTACTTACGTATATTAAGTAACTTTGAGAAAGGTTGTGGTACATAAAGACACATCCCGAATAGACACACTAACATGTCGAAAATCACTATTTTTGCATTAAGGTAGAACCACATCAATAGGGTAAAGAGGTAGTAAATGTGGCCTATAGAGCGCACAAAACCATCCACAAAAATATGGCCTTTTACCCTATAGAAGACGAAACACTGGGGGCAGTATCACCAAAAATAATAGGTGTGTAGATTATACCAAGATACACCTCCATACAAAATTTGAAAGAAATCCGTCAAGGAATGTGGAAGTTAGAGTGCACACAAGAATATGACGCTGCGGCGGCGGCGTAACGCTGCTGAATCCAAAGTATCCTCAAATATACAAATATATTATTGCCATATGTTCAAGTTTTCTACATTGTGCAGCAGCATGGAATTTTAGACAAGCGTACGTACCAGTTCCAAAATGATAAATACTACAACAGATGGTTCCAAATTTGGATATTTTCTCTCCAACTACTTTAAATGGATAGCATAAATTAATACTTTATCCCTATATACTTCTACCAATAAATTACCAGTCAGTACTGGCAAAAGTTTAACATATATGTACATACATGTTTGTATGTACATATAAGTATGATTTTTTTGTTTCATACACACAGACTTACACTTTCCCTCTATAAAAAAGAGGAATATGATTTTCTGGAAAAAAACAAAAATCAAGTTGAAAATTAAATCAATTAACCCAACAAATAAGTCTATCCAAAAGTCTAAGGAGGGCAAGAATATTTGGTGTCGATGTCACTGTAGGAATTTCATTACATTACTCCTATATCTACATGTATTTATTACAAATAAAATTTGTATTATTGATGAAAATTTTACATGTCTAACATAGCAACATAGCAACATATGTATGAAACTTGTCTAAAACCCTGTGGTGCCTACAGCATCATTCATATCTAAAGTGGTAATCTGCCTCACAAAACTGCCATGTCAAAAAAAAATGGCATGAGTGTAGTGTGCCTCATATTTCTGCATCATTTAATATACTGATCAGTGACTACCCTTTGAAAGAAATCCATCAAGAAATATAACAGACGAACACACAGGTGGCAGCATCACCAAACACTAAAGATGTGTAGATTTGACCAAGATACAACTCCATACAAAATTTGAAAGAAATGTGCACACACTGTCTGCCCTCACCTACTTGACAAGTAATCATACATTTTGCCTCAATGTTTTTTTCTTGTGTACTGCATCATGTGTGAACAAGGTCTCCAGATATCTATGGTAAGCTCGAATTTCAAACTTCAAAATGGAATACATCCAATCTCACGGGCATCACCAGAACATTTTTTGGCTGCAGCATATAACACACAAGATATACCTTTTATACATCAGTTGGGTGATTCTGTGCAATATGTCCAATAAAATACAAGTCATTTTTTTGCTAATACTGTACATGTATTGTATTAAAAAGGGAAGACTATCTCGACATAACCATTGAATAATGATGCTTTCTCATGTCACTACCATTACATGTAGTCATAATCAATCAAGAGATTTTTTCATTCATAGACGAAGCTATATGGATATATGTCATATTGCATATAATACATTGCAAGGAATCGCCTGAAATATACATTTACACTTCAAAGTGTACGTACTATCTTTGACGATTAAAGCAAGAATATCAGCTCTTTTTGCACCATATTAGATTTGATATTTAAACACAACGTAACCCTGAGTCTTTCTCATAGATCTAAATTAATTTTCAGTAGTAAACAAGATGAATGATCCTGTGACATTTAACCTCTGACCTCACTAACCCAAACTTTATATTTAATCTGTTCATGCTCGTACATACTTGAGCCGAGTTTAGTCAACAATGGTTCAATTTTTGGTATTAAAGATATACCAGTAATAAGATATTTTCTGGACAATTCAATACTTTCATTACCCTGTGATCTTTCACCTTTGACCTCTTACACCTAAAATATAATCGGTTCATCCTTGCAAACTCATACATACAAGTACTTCAGCCAAGTTTGTTTTTAATTAATTCAATGCAATTAAAGTTATCGCGGTAAGAAGACATTTTGTAGCATTTTTAAACACTTAATTACATGTACATGTACATGACCCTGTGACCTTTGACCTCTTACTCCCAAAAGTTGATCAGTTCACCCTTGCATGCTCATCCATACTTCATCCAAGTTTGGTATAAATTGCTTCAATTCTTTTCAAGTTATCGCAGTAGCAAGGTAGTTTGATGTTTCAGCTGAAAATAAACTGTACTCCGAATGCATAGAAATGATTGCCTATTTGACGCAGTCTGTAATGTACTGGCAATCCATTGAGGCAAGGAACTCCTTATCCGACTTCTCGTTGACAGTCCAAGGAATTACTGTGAGACCTCGCGCTGACCAGTAACGGATAACATTCCTGTATGGGCAGAGACAGAGAGGAAGAAAGAGAATGAGAAACAGAGAGAGAGAGAGAGAGAAATGAAAGACAACAATCAGTGAAACTTTCAAGAAAATGCTATCAAAACTATATTAATTATTGGAAATATTCTGAAAGCAGACTTACTGTAGGCCAGGTTTAAACCAAATGTGGGTTGAGTTACTCCTCTGTTAGACCTCATTTGATATATACATGCAATAAAATTAATGAATTTTAAAATGTGTGATTGATGATCAAACAAAAAATTTGCCACTTTGTGACGTACTTTGCTCTGACCTCTCCCATTTGTAGAACTATCTTTCTGAAGGAGTATCTTAGTTTTCATACAAAGCACAAATATCCATACCGCAATCAACTGACTAAATCACAATTAGTAGCCCCAAACTAATTTAATATTCTCAAGCTTACAGTTTTAATATCTATAATACTCTGAAGCCCACATAAAGTTTACCAATCACCACCAAATATTTTTTTTATTTATATTATAAGTTCCAAGTCATAATACACTGTGCCATATTCAAAATATGCACTTGAAATATTACTTCTCTAAAGCGAATTTACAAGTTTCAATACACTCTCAATTAATTTAAAAGCGACTTGTGAATAGACTACTCGACGCACCCATATACGCTCGCATAGAAAAGGGCCTGCAAAGAACCCACCTGTCCAACTTGGGTTCCGTGTGTGCTGTTTTACATTATTCTTTATTTTCTTCATACTCCTTATCCGTTAGCCCATAGAAAGCCAAGTGATAGTTTTTTTAGGTTGATTTTATACATGCTAGCTATACAAAAATTATTATTTTTAGTACACTTTAATGCAAATCTTCTTGGAGTAGCATGATATATACACTGACGGGTCCACAGCCAGTCAAGCTATGCCAGTTCAAAAATATTGTCCTATAAATAAGTCCTTACCACTTAAAAATGCCTAATCTAAACTTGAAGTGCAAATACTGCAATAGGCTTGCTTGATGTTATCCAGTACCGAGTAGGCACAAAAAACCCTACTTGAATATACATGTACTCAAGCTTACAACTGCACTGTACAGTAGCTGACATATACAAAAATGGTGAATCTATGTCTGTCTGAATAACCATGACAGAGTTGCCACTTTATGGTATGGCCCATTGTACAAACTCCAGGTAATAAAGTTTTTGTCCAATAATCTATTATTGCTTACCAAATCTGCCTAACCTTACAGTTATTGCAGCGATTAGACTGACCAGATGTTGGTTAGTATACAAATTATTCATGTGCGCCACAGTGCGCCCATCAACGTCCTTGCCATTTGAAGTGCGGGCATTTCATGGCATCTCAAATTTTGTACAAACGCCAGAGATATGCATATGCACATCTTAGCCGTGCATTACCACTTTTAGCCGTGGGCTTCCACTTTTCGAGGGGAACTGTTTGGAACAGTAGGCATGTTAGGATAGAATGATGCCCTGTAACATGTTGTGATTCAACCAATTAGATTTCCTAAATTCTAGAACCCTTTTTATAATAGCAACATACATGTACAGTACACGCTACTTGATTATGGTCAAGCTGCTGTTACTATCGTAACAGCAATGAAATGCACTTACTGTGAAACTGTGTCCTTCTGAAGCAGCATGGCCGAGTTTCCACACAGGATCCACACCCAGTTGTACAAACTCCACACCAAGATCTTGTCGATGATCGCAAAGGGCAGTAGCTTCCACCAGGTGGGTGGTCCGGTCCATCTCTTCATGACCTGGCTAGATATGAAGTAGGGCTCAGTGGTCAGTGCCGTCAAAATCTCACTGTCCAGTTGTCTCACCTTCAAATGGAAGAAGCGATATGTCATAATCGATAGTGGAATACAAGAGAGAGGAGGAAAGTAAAGAAGGAAAATGAAGATAACAGAAAGAGTATGAGATGAACATTAAAAATGAGAGATATATGTATACATGTAGCTTCTACCAAATGGGTGGACCGGTGGACCAGTCCATCTCTTCATACCTGCCTTTTTTTCTAGAGAGAGAAAAAGTTAATTTTTTCAGTACTTCTTACATTCCTTTTGATTTAACTTGCTTTGTCTTCAATTTCCATTAAAAATTCATTGACGTGTACAAAATTATATTTTTACCTTAAAATAAGGAAATTGGCATTCCCTGTGGTCTGGACTTTGAGATGCCCTGTTCCAGTAGAACATGCAGTATAACATTTATTCATATACAGGTGATAGAGGGGCTTTCATTATAAAGTCTGGAAGTGGGTTTTTATAGAAATCTTATATAATGCACAGTACAATTCGTCAGATTGATTCCTATCATTCCTATTAATGTGTCAATCGACACTCATGGCAAATGAAAAAGAAATGTTTCAACAGAGTTCATCCTCCAAATATGGCAATCTATCACGTCAATGAACAAGGAAAAGTTGATATTGGGATTCATGAAAAAGAAGTGTTTCTCTATCTTACCCTGTATATTGTAGTTGGGAAGAAGGAGCAGATCATGCTGCTATCATACAGACCAGGGTACTTCTGATAAAGCTTGATGAGCTCATCCACCATCTGGAGAAAAAAAATGAAGAAGATTAGTAAAGTAAAGTAAAGATGAAGATCACGTGCTCGATTCTGTAATTGAAAGCAAGTCAGAAAAAAATCTTGGAACCAGTGGGATTTGAACCTGCCATCTACTGCTTGCTGGGCAGCGACTCTACCACCAGGCCATCACTGGTCCACAGCATAGTCACAATGAACTGGAAACAAATATCTCAGCTCTTCTGAATTTGTTCTGACTTGTTTTCAATTACAAGATTGAGCATGCAATCTTTATCTAATGGGTGCAAGCCAAAAATTTCTTTACAACAATTGAAACTTCTCCCAGGAAGCCTAACATTCGGAAGCAGCTCAAAATGAAGAATATTGAATTACATGTACAGTACATGCCCAATCACTTTACACAAGCAAGACTTTAATCATGCACAATTCACTGTATAATTATCTAATACGCTTACTTGCTTGGAATATGCCTTGACATCAAAAAAGATGCTGAGTTTGAGATTCAAGCATTCCTGGACCACCTCATCCAGAGTAGGGACAGCTTCGTGCGATATCTTGGATCGAGAACTGAGAAAAGCGAAGAGGGATGAGAAAAGGGATAAAGCGACAGTGTGTATTTAAATTTTGAAGAAATTTTGCAATGGAACAAAGGAAGATATAGACTACTATAGTAGATGGCCATGGGCAAGATAATGTTAAGAAAAAGTAGTATTTGAATAGGATAATCTGATTCACAACCTGAAACTTTCAAATATGCTTTTTGCTGGTAGTTCAAGATTGAATATATATAATACATATACAACCACTTACTTCCACTAAAAAAAATAACTAGTAAATAATTACATTTACATGTATGCCTACAAATAAGAGGATTCTTTTTGTGAACTTATGTCCTTTTTTCTTCAAAATTCTTACTTCCTCAATTAGATACAGACAGTAGTATCGAGTATGTAGCATATTGAATAGAGATTAAACATGCTAAACATGTGCTTCTTTCATGATGAGTATGCCACAAACTTCTTCAGCATTACAAGGCATTTAAAATTAAAGCTCCTTGAAATATAAAGCAAACAAATCTATGTTTTAAATGTACATGTACATGTAGGCCTACATGAAGTATCGCCAATCAATCAAGTAGTTTTTCTATCCAAAAGACAGCTGCTGAAAACCTTTTTATGTGCATAGAGATCAAGGTAAATCATTGCCAGTGCTTGGGCTTATAATCCTAAAGTAGTATACATGTAAGTACAGAAGATCAAGGGTGATGATCGACTCATTCTTCACTCCTTTTTTCAGAGGCTATACTATTGTGATCACAACTTTAACAATAGATACAGCTCCTGAATACAACCAGTCTTTAGTTCACCTCTACCAACCCACACGTACCCTCCGATCCTCCAACTCTAGTCGTCTACACATAATCTTGGGGGGAATGAGCTTTTGCTCATGCCGGACCAGACCTGTGGAATTCACTTCCACATGAGCTGAAGATCTCTGATTCTTCAACGTCCTTCAAGAGCAACCTTAAAACCCATTTCTTCAATTTTGCGTTTTGAAGACAGACATTCATTCATTCTTTCATTTTTGTATTTTGTCTTTCTTATGTAAATGTACACGATTCTGTGTCATGATGTAATGTGTTCCCCTATATTTTGAAGCACCTTGAGCATTTAATTAAAATGGATTATATGGATAATGGCGCAATATAAATCTCATGTATTTATTATTTATTTATTATTTATAATGCTGTCATGTTTAACATCAAACATCCTTTAATAGAGGCATGTATAAATTCAATAAGCATGATGTTAATGTGTGTGTAATGATCGACAAACCAGTAATTGCAAAAGAAAGTTAAGAAACTGTATTTTTGATACATAAAGAAGTCTAACGTCATTATGTGATGGAAGTCTTAACTGAAGGCACTGCAGTAATAGTTTCAAGAATTAAATTCTAATGATGTAACAGTGAGAATAACAAATTATTTATACAGAAAAATAAAATTTGCTGATTTAGGGGGAATTATGAACATAGATGGACAAATTACTCTTTTCGATCAATGTACTTGAGGGGTTTTAATTTGCTTTGTTTGATAAGGCAAAGTGCTAGTTTTAATGTACTTGTACGTGGTAAGCAATATTGTTAAAACTGAAACAAATCAATATTCTACTTGGAAAATTGCTGGTAAAATCAAAAACTACACATTCTAGGAATTGAGGCACACACACAAAATACCTAGGAATAACATCATGGTTGTATCATGATACTATACCATAAGGAAATAGTCAACACATGGACATGTAATCATACACTACATTTCCTGTCCATATGTTTCAATCAATTGCTTAGAACTTTAACTTCTCTCTTATTTTCCTTTCATGAACAGTTGAGCATTGGCAAATTGTGTGTACAAACAATATAGAGAATACTCTTCTCATTTTCAATAATTTTATACAGAGAAGCAACAGACTGTAAAAGTCAAAAGTTTCCTTGTAGGGTCTTATTACCAAAATGTACTCCTTGGAAGTAAACATTTGGAAGTGGTCATTCCAGGATATTTCTTCAAAATGTTAAATCTCTTATTACTAAGACAAGGGCAGCATATGACAGAACGTTAAATCATCAAACCAAGCAAACAGATATAACCAAATGAAAACAAAGAACTTTCCTCAGGAGATAAAATATGCCCCCAAAAAGGGGGGTAAAAAACGAGTACTCCTACCTGGAGCCTCAACGTATAAGTAGCCCGGGTTGTAGCCCAGCCTTCTTTCTTCTTTAAGACAATGTTTGTAATCAAACTTCAACATCTTTAAAAGAGCCTAGCTCCAGAAGAAAATAGTATTCAATGTCACTTGTTCCTTTCTTTCTATTGTTTCCCCTCATTCCTAAATAATAGTTGGCATTTACATTTCAAGTCTATCATCACCAAACTACCCAAGTACAAAAATATGAAATGAAATTTAGATGAATGGCTTAAATGTACCTGGAGGAAAATTTTGCTGCTGCATTGAGCTGATTGACTTCATCCCACATCATCTGACCGATGAAACCAGTCCCATCGGTCGTTCTATCAATGGTAGCATCATGCATCAAGATGGCTACTCCGTCTTTGGTGATCTCAACATCCACTTCAACTCCATCAGCACCATTCTTCTTTGCCTGAAATAACAAAGTGAAAAAGGTTTTGGGTTTAACTCCACGAATGATCAAACTTTGCAGATGTAGCCTCACATGTATGAATGGCAGACAGTTATAACAGCCGAAAAAAGCAAAATAAATTAACATATATATATACTATACAGAATACTTAAATAATAATAAAAAGTAGGATACCACAATCTGAAATGACATCATCAATTGAAAAACAAAACTGTATAATCATGTTGTGGTGTTGTGGAAGAGTAAGTCTATTAATGGAATACTAAAGATTGACAGGTTTAAAGGTTTTGCTATTGAAAATATAAGAACTTGCCAACACGCATTTGAAAATCATAATTTATTAAGAAGATTCAATTGAAACTGGAAAGAAAAATACAATCAACTCATTTTTTTCACACAACATTTTGACTTGCAATTGATAGAGCTTTATCTTTACCTTAATTGACTCATCTCTATTATGAATGAATCACCTGAAAATTCATGTCAAAGACGTTGGATGTTTTCATATTTCTTTAAAAGTTCTGTTCTTTCATATTTTCATTTGACTTTAGTTTGAGATGCAACATTTCTGGAATTATCCATCTACAATTTTGGTTATTATTCTAGTTCCCCCGCCCCCATGTATAATGTATGTGGTGTAACCAACTGTTATTACTTTGTATTCATCTTATTGTGAATTTATTTTGTACCCCCAAAGGGCCTAGAATACTTCTTAAAACTTTATGATGTTTTAGGCAATAGGCGGTCCCCAAAACTTTGTAAATGACAATTTCATTCAAAAATTTCAATTGAATAATTAACATTTTGATAGAGCTTAATTATGGAGTTATGCAACAATTCCAGCAACGTAACAACAAAAACAAACAAACAAAAAACAACGATTTGAAGACATCAAGAATAAATCAGGATAACTGATCTTGAGTATAAATGAAAATACATGCAAATTAGTGAATCACCTCTTGAATAGCAAGGAGAGTATTTTCTGGTGCATCAGCAGCTCCTCCTCGGTGAGCTATCACACCATTGCTGGATGCAGACGGCTTCATAAACCGTTCCAGATGCGAATCAGCCGGTCGCCTTTTCCTGAAATACAGCAGACATGCCACTCCACTTATCACAGATAAGACTGAGAGTAACACGATGACATCTGATGGTAGAAACCACCAACATGCGCAGTTTAATATGACGAAGATAAATCCTGAGAAACAAATGATCTGGCAGAAGAAGTCCAGCACAACTTCAGCACCTGCGAGCCCCAAACTTTCGGGGACCATGGTGATTACCGGACCGATGGATGGCGATGCCCTTCTTGCGGCAAGATCGATAATCTAGCTAGCAGTTCCAGTACACACAGTTAGTCCAAAGTGTAATTTACCAGCCTTTGAACATAGGTCTATGTGCGCTTTAGAGTATGTCAATGTGGTTTTCGTAAAGATTTATAAATATTTATATATATCTTAATTGCAAAGTTGGCAGGAAAATAACAGCAGACCAAGTTGAGCTCGTCCGCCAAATTCGATCCGAACATCACGCACTGCGCATGCGCGAAGAAAGTTGATTTGATGATTTGACGGTACATTTTGAAACATCTTTTCTGCCCTTTTCTGTCCAATGCAACGACAGAGAAATCTCTTCCTAATTATGTCCTCCAAAGTGCCTTGTTCAATGTCAACAAATATGTTCCTATAAGAAAGAAAGATGTTTTTAATATTTTCTGTTCTGATTATCAAAGCTTTGCTCCTTATATGCTCTCGCTAATTCTGTTGACTTTTTGGACCGAATATAGTTATATTGCTTTTCACAGTATTATGTAAAACTGCAAGGTATGAATGAAAGTACCATATCTCCCTGTCTCTTCAGATTGCCTTACTTGTCCCTACATCCTATTCTGAACTCTCTCTCTCTCTCTCTCTCTCTCTCTTCCCCTCCATCTCTCTCTGAATTTCTTCTGTATTTCTCTCTTTTTTTCTTTCTATATCGCATTCAGCAGGCCTTCTACACTCACTTCAATCTTGTTTCCCTCGATCTATCTCTTCTATCTCTCCTCTACTATTTCTCTATCTCTCACTCTATCTCTTCTCTATCTTTCCTCTATCTCTCTATTTTTTTCTATCTATCCTCGCAATCTCTCCCCTCTCTCTGTCTGTCTCTCTCTCTCACTTTCTCTCTGATGATGGTGATAATAATAATAATAATAATAATGATAATAAAAATGATAATAATAATGATAATAAAAATGATAATAATAATGATAATAATAAGAATAGTATTAATGATAATAATAAGAATAGTATTAATAATAATAATAATAATTTTTTCTTTCTCTTTGCCTCTATATAATGAGGTGTTTATTCAATATTCAAACGATAACAATTTCACAAACAATTTAGCAAAACAATGGAACATCAATAATACACATATCATTTGTTCAAATGTAACTAAGCAAATTTGCAGGAAATTTCATATTTTGTACTTTCAAATGTTCATTTAATTTTAGTCTGTGAGTCAATTCTCTCTTAAATAAATAAATCAAATTCAAATTTCTATTATCATACCCATACTTACGAAAAAATAATCATTTGATAAATAGACCAAAAAGCAATCGTCATAATCAAATCGATTTCGGTTTGCGAATTTATTTTGAGTAAGAAAATAATATCTATCTCTATTTCAAGATTAAAAGCATGTCCTTTAAATACTCAAAGAAGTTTTCGTTTGCCTTTATACATGAAATAAAAGCATGAACAACATTTTCAGTTCCTTTGCACTTTAAACAAAGGGCATCGTATATAAGACCCCACTTGACTGACAGATTTTTCCGAACTGGTAGCATATTATATAAAAAGCTTGAAATTAAATTCACGTACACGAAATTCTTTTATCCCAATCAAATTTCTGTTAAAAACAGCGGACCATTTAACATCCTTCTGCAGGACATTTTCCCAATGCAAACAACATTTATTTATCTAAATTTGTTTTAAAATTATCATATTATACCACTGTTTACTACTCAAATGGCTAACAGGCTTAACAGCTTTTCCAAATACAATGTGGGGGATAATGAAATTATGATCTTTGAATCCTAATGGTACCCTATGCTTATCATTTATCCACATTTTTGGAATTGATTTTTGTAGCTTTGTATAGTCAGAAATCAAAAGTTGTTTACTTCGTCTAGTTTTAAGACGGATATATAATTCATTTATTGAAACAAAAGTACCACTTTTAAAGATATCCTTTAAATATATAATACCACTTTTATACCAGTCTTCATAAAATAACATTTTCTTTTCAAAAACAATATTTTGATTAAACCAAAAATATTTTCGTCAACATGTTTCTGTGCCTGACATGCACTGATGTGTATTTTTTTATGATGTACCAAGTCCATGCATGTAATATTTCAATGTAAAAGTGTGGCACATTTCTAAGTTTTAAGAAATATAATGCATCATCAGTATAATTGCAATTCAGCAGTAGATGCAGTACTCCCAAACAGTCAAACCAATGTTGACTCATATCTTTCCAAATTCCTTTTGTATTATCTAAAATCATTCCAATTAAGCCACTTCAGCCTAAAATTGAACATTTGTCTTTTAACATCGATCATTCTTATTCCTCCTTCACAATAATCCTCAGTAATATTGCATCATTTTACCTCTTCAGTTTTACATTTCCAAAGAAATTTAAATATCAAGCTATTAACTTTTATCAAAAATGTAGACGGTATTGTATCAACAATCATTAAATGTATAACTTGACTAATTGCAAGTGACTTAATAATAGTCAATTCAATTCAATTTCAATTTCAATTCAATTCAATTTCAATTTCAATTTCAATTCAATTTCAATTTCAATTTCAATTTCAATTTCAATTTATTTATGTTCTAATCTTGAAGCAAGTTTGAGATATTTTTTTCTCCAGGTAAACTGAATAGTACTGTTATACATTCATTTTCCTCAGATATCACACAATTCGTATTTCTTTAACAATCTACTAAAATTTAGCGGTTTCTTGTAATAGGAACGGTTTGTTCCTTGAACATTAAGAGTGTCTTTCTTAACATTCAGTACACAGTTCCAGTCTCCTGTCATTACTAAGTTAGATTTTTCATTTTTACACAAGAATTTGACACGAATGTATCCAGATTTCCGAAAAACCGTTCTCTTTGCGTTTTCTTGTTGGTGCAAATACATAATTTACCATTGTCAATAAAATAGTTCCCATTTTAACTTTCAATAACAACTTTCTTCCATCATCACGCTGCTCTATATTAGTCACATCTATATCTAGGTGTTCATCAAATAGTATTTTGGAGTGATTTGTGCCATGTGAAAAATAACATGGCCCACGCCACTCACTTTTCACAATATTTTCAATGTCTAATGTCTCATAAGTTTCTTGTACAACAAAATACTTGTCCCTTTTGATGTCTAAACCATCTGAAAATGTGGCTTTGTTTTTCCTTATTTCTAAGACCACGAACATTTAAACTTAAGAAATGACAATTCGACATTTACATAACAATGGTAATATTAATGATATAGGTTATGATAAAAAGAAAAGGCGCTTAAAGAATAACAGTTTGAGAAGAAAAAACATAAAATCTAGAATATGTGAATCATGTTATATTACCGATGTGTTTTAATTTGAAAGTGGCAAGACGGGTTAATCCTCTGATAGAGTGTGATATTCAGGTGCCACCCTCTCTCTCACTCTCACTCTCTCTCTCTCTCTCTCTCCCTCTCTTTCTCTCTCTCTCTCTCTCTCACACACACACACACACACACACTCTTGTATCCATATATCCCTCTCATGTCACTCCCGAATCCAATTTCCTACATCTTGTAATTAACGAATGTCATGCAATCTTATTCATTGGCTGGAATATGTAATCATCTTAAATGATTTATTTTTTTCAATTCAATACATATATTATCATTTTACACAGCTGTTGCTCACATTAAATACGTACAAACACGCTCCTCAACATTACAAAATATTGGCAGTGGAGCTACAAGAGTCTACACTTTAAATCAACAGTCACAGCACACTTTACAGACAAGAAAATATATCCCAATTTATCATTTGTTAATAATTATGACACCAAAGATTTCTGTATCTTGTCAGTGCTTTGAGGAAATACCCAAAGGAAAGCCCCTATTGTAAAATGAACATTTGCTCTTTTTTTCTCACCTATCACCATCAAAACAAAAACAATATATGAAGAAGAGAAAACTTGAAGCATGGGCGATCAAACATGTACAAGTAGTATGATAGAAACTTTTTGCATCAAATAAATATAAATTTGATTAGCAATTATGTACATTTAGAACAAAAAACTTTAGAAAGGATACAAATCACAAGCGTGCTTATTTGTAAACTGTAAACAACATTAGATCCAAGAAAGTTATATCTGTACATCACACACAGCAAAACAAAGAAACAGTCATTTGAAGGCAATTTCATATATATACAAACAAACAAAACATTGACAGTGTAAGTTGTATTTGATGCACATTTATGCTTTTGCATCCTAAGTTCCTTTATTTTTTTATAACGGTCTAAAATTCAGAGAAAGATTTTGCGGACACCCCTTGTTTCAAAATCCTGGCTCTTCCAAAAGAACGAGAGGCACAGATTTGCTTCAAAGTGTCTACTTTTTATATTTAATTATTGAGACCTGAAATCTGAAGACTAAAGCTGACATAGTTCACCTAAAATGTTAATCCAGTTCATGCTTGTCCTAAACTAATCTGGACTTGATCTGCATAACATTTCAGCAATTCATGCATAATACAAACAAGGAAAGATTCAACAACATAGCCGTTCATTACATACAAATAAAAAATACAGCAGAATAATTGCTAGAAAATCAATCTTTTAAACTTGTATGGAATGTTGACCCGTCATTTAATCCACTGTTATACCAAGAGACATGCACGTACACTGCCCGACGCCAGGACTAATTTTGCACAAGACTGACTATTTCAACTGGATTCACTTGCATCAGACCGAATTATCTGACCCAGGTTAGGCCTGGGTTACATGGTCAATATGAATGCATCATAATGCCTTGCAATATAGGATTACATAGACTTTGCAATACTGAAACATTGACAAAGATAAAGATATGTTATTCCTAATGGCACAGTTACATTTGATTTGTTTCTGGTAAATTGCTTCCACGGCCACATCCCACAAAACCGCCAGTCCAGAAATCAAAAGTCCACTACATGAACAGGAAGGTTTTAAAAACCTAACAACATGTTGGAAAGTTCATAAGACCGACATTGTAAATCTCACAGGCTGTTGGTTTCCATCAGTCTCATGGACTATTGGTCTACTGGATGACTTTCACAAGTCATCTAGCTTCCATAGCTTTTCTTTTCATTTAATCATAAAAGACTGTGCAGGTAATATGAAACCTTCCTTATTAGCAACATTGTAATTAGATTTCAGTGCATTTAATTGCTTATTTAATTCTACATAAATGCAAGAATACTTTCATCATTTACACATTTCCTATATTAACAATACAGATAAAATTGTAATTATATTCTGAAGACTCATCAGCACTAATGGGAATCAGTAGATGATATTCAGCTCCTCAGTATCCTAATCTTGACACGAGATCTGCAATATCAAACAAAAAAAGAAGAGAAAAAAGAAACAATATCAAATATGTTACCAAATATAGTTGTTTAACTATTAGCCTGCAATGATTGCAAGCACTGATTCCACTTTTTCCCAATACACTGTATGACCCAATGAACTGCCAATTCTCGTTACTGCAACTACGAAATTTGGCTATAGATGGCAGCACCAGCCATGGGTATATTTGGCAAAGGCACTTATGGTTCCCAAACAAATGCAATTTGAATAGAACTGGAAAGTCCAATAGAAATCATAGTTTGGGAACCAATAAACTATAAGTAACAGATTATGATGGTGCCTACATAGATCTCATCATATCATTGGGGGAGTTAATGGAACCTGAACGATAGTTTAGTAAAATATGGAATTAGTTGACACAATGACACTGCTGTACAGTCTCTATGGAAGCCGGAAGAAACCTTTTCTTGTAGTCTTCCCTACTAGTACTGTATCTGCGCATATGCTAAGCTGCGCAGTGTAGGAGGAAGGTCACCATCTACTGTCGAAACTCATATTTGTGGAAGGGACAATTACTTTATATAGCCTTTCTTATAAGCATGAAACAATACATAGAGCAATTGAAATTATGAATGTTTGAAACTAAATGAACCAAGCTAGTACCTTGATAACTGTCCATCTGGTCATTAACGTCCTCTTGCTTCTTAGCTTTACCAGCCTGAGGGTTCTGTGACAACAGAAACATGATAAAAAATAACAATTTAAGGAATACTTATAACACTGACAATAATACTACAAGTAGTATGATAACAATTATAAGTGTGATATTAACAAAGATTATAATAAAGGTATTCTATAATTACCAAAATATACTAGTAATGTACTAATGTTTTTTTGTTATATGTTTAAATCATAAAAACATTCATATAATTTTTTTTTAGAATTTGTATTACTTCAAATTTCTAGTGTATTTTTCTTCTATTTGATATAACTCCTCAATTACAAACTATTTGCATATAGAGCATGAATGAGAATAGATAGGTATCAGGAAATGAAGAAATGCCCTAATTTTTTTGTGTGTGTGAACCAATAATTGTGGATATACCTTAAAATGAAATGAGACATTCATATTAAGGAGAACTTTGACATCTTTAAAATGTGACTAAGTCATTGGTTAATGCTTCTAAAACTTTTTTTGTTTATTTGATTAAGATGTCTTTCATTCTAAAGGCATGTAAAGCGTACCTTCAGAACAGGCTGGGGCACTTCCAGCAAGTCACAGATGTGGTTCCTGACTGGTCTACATTTGGCCTGCGATTCTTGCCTGTAGTGGGACAAAACACGAAACGTAAACATGCAATAAAGATAGATAGGTTCAAAAAAGTGAAACAAGCTTTTACATGGTATGTCTGGTGTTCACAACTGCCACACAATACACATGTGATTTAGTAATCCAATCAACATAACAACTTTCACATTCATTAGAATACACAACTCTCATCCTTGCCTTGTGTAGCTGAAGTGTCAGATAAAGCATAGAAGGCATTCCAGACTCTAGCCTTTTCCAACTACTCATTCACCAGTCTTAGATAAGGAGAGACAACTGTTGATAAAATATATCTGCAAATAATAAATCTCACTATTTCAAGACTGATTTAAATTCATAATTTGCAAGTGAGCCCTCTCTTTATTATAGGGAGAGATTTGTGGAACAATTAAAAGCTTTCAAAATAAAGATGAACTTGTGCTTGTCTATTAAAAGTAAAAATGTAAGACTGGGATTAAAGCCCACAACATCATGACTAATTATCAAAGAGGACATGGGGCTTTTCAAATGCTCATATCGAGTAATGAAGTGAGTCTGGTTCCAATAAACTTCTGACGTAAGTGTTTTCTCGTTGCAACCATCCATATATTGTCTCTCTCTAATGGACACTTGAGTGGACAATTTTATTGATACTGACCAGTTTGTTTCCATGAGTATCGTCATGACCTCCTCTTGCTTCTCTTCATCCACGATATCATCATAGACCATCAACGTCTCATACAGTGTGTTAGCAGTGGTTCCCCTTATCTAGGAATGTAGGAATGAGAAAACGTGACATTTCACCAGGGTTTATACAAGGGTAAAGGTTCTACAGTCTAACCTGTCTTTAATAGTGGCCACCTCTCTTTAGAGGCCACCTGGTTATAGCGGTCACCAATATTGCCTCCCTCTAGGAGAAAACATGTGTTGAAGAACATGTCTTCAAAGGCCACCTGTCTAGAGTGATCACTTTCTGTGTTTCCCTTTAGTAGCCTTAATAGAAAGGTGTGACTGTATTTAACATTTGCAAAGTATAGTAGAAAGTAAAATATTTGAACTGTGTGAAAATCTACCCGATGCTGTTCAAATGTACGAACTGCAAATAAAGTTTTCACATGAAATAATCATCTTTTAGTGTGTAAATTGTGTGAAAATCTATCCAACATTGATTGAAATAAATTGGAAAATTTCACACAAAAATGTCTCTTACCATGAAATTTATCTCATTTTCTCCTTATTTTGGTGCGATCAAATTACACATGAAGACAACTGTAGTCATAATTTCATATATTTTTCTGAAAAACTTATAAACATTTCATTTGTCCTTCTTGGCCAGCTTGCCATTGATAACAATTTTGATTGGTTTTGTATCATAGCTCAAAATGCTTGGTGCAATTCAGGGTTAAAGATCACTAACCACGGGTCATTATCGTTAATCCCCAAGGCAGGAGAATACTATTATTTGATACAGATCCACCCACTTATGTAATGGACATGACAACACACACTCAAGGAATCCATATTTTTATCAAACCAGATAATCTTTTACTAAGCAAGATCTAATTATGAAGATGTGATTACCTTTGGGTATTTATGACAGAGGAATACCATGAGTTGAACAAGACTCCTTTTCCTAGGATCACCAACAAACTGAATCATACCACAGAATCTGAAATGAATACAAATTAATTCATAAATAAAATTGTACTTTCAATCTATCAATTATCAGAAGTCCATGATAGGCATCTGTGGGCCTAATACACATGGAGGTGTTCCACAGGGGTCTCCCATGGGTCCTATATTATTTTTTAAAATCAAAGAATTGCAGTGTGTCAGTTACTGACGTTTGGTGGGTGATTTTTTGGGAATGACATTGCTACTCAAGCGTGATTACTTTTAAAAACATATCAATCAAAGGAACAGCAAATATATCCCTACTGAATAAAAAATATCCATGAGCATCTCAGCTCAGCAACAGATATACAGAATGTGGTGCATTTTTCTTCTCGTAGTAAAAATGTTACTGTCCATGTATGATTTTATTGAGTATTAGTTGCATCCTTTTTACTATACATTTCATGTTCCCTTGTTGATTATCATAAAGTAAGAAAAAGAAACGAAGAAACATCAAATAATCAGATGTAACTCACACTTCTATGCTTGTGAGAAGCTTTTGGGCATCGCCTGTCTTGGCCATCTCCTTCTTTACCAGTTGCAGGAGGTTCAGTGGAAATGGATGACTGGAGAAAGATAGTGAGATAGAATGGATCATAATAGTAATGATAATGATAGTAAAATACTGACAAAGAGTAATAACAATAATGATAATCATAACAATTGTGAACATACCATCTATCTCATTTGAATGCCCAAATGACCAACCACATTTACTACATTATATGCCACACAAATTTCTAGGAAATTCCTAGCGTTTTTCGTACTAAAGTTGACAACTTTAAAAACTCCTACTTTTTTCTCTAAGACATCATGGCAGAAATGCTTGTAAATTTAAAAAAATGTTAAAATATCACTTACTGTCCTATCATTGCATAACATAAATATGTACAAGCACATTTGAGGTGAGGTATTAATTTAGAAAGTTAGTGTGCAGTGGACAATACAAGAAAATATGGTGACCAATCAGCAACTCCAGCATGACACCCAAACTTCCCTGATCAGCATTAGTGACCTAACCACTAGACCACAACAACAGATAAACTAGCTCTACATGTATATCTCCTTACCTAGGGTCCTCTACGAAGGTTTCGAAGCTTCCACTGGATAACAGGAGGTTGATCATCTTCATCAACGGTACAGAAGCTCTGAGAAAACATTTCAAAAAATAAATAGGTGTAAAATGCAAATGGGTGCACAATTCTGTATTGAATAGTAATTGGATGGAATTATGAGCAATGACATTAACTTAAAAGATTCTTGTGAATGCACATGGTCTTAACTATCATTATCAGCATCAATAGATGTACAAAATACACATTCCTACTTCTTAATCAAGAAGGCACTTCCAGCTAACTAAGAAACTTCAGCACTCAGAGCATTCAAGGAATTCCTTCCCAAAGGAAACCATTTAACATCTGGTTGGAGAGTGGCAAATATAGATTAATGTCTTGTCAAAGGACAGTATTGCTGTGCCAGGGCTTTGAACCTGGTTCAAGATTAACATCATGTTTGACCTCTACTCACCTGTCCACTTTCTGATAGTCAGTGAATATCTTGAGAAGGTTGTCGGTGAATCTAGTAAGGTCCTCAGTTGAGCTGCACGTCTTGATGAAGGACAGAAGAGATTGGGCAGGGTGCTTGACCTAAACAAAAAACATAAGACCGAGACATATTACACATTACACTTTAGATATAATTAAGGTAGAGAGTGAAGGAGTACAAAAAAATGTTTCACAATATTCTTATTGAGTATGCACAGATGACTTTAGAGAGATGGGTGCAGAGAGACGAAGAAATAAATAGTGAGTGGGAGAGCAAAAGAGTAAAGAAAAATAGAGGCAAACAAAAAGCATGATGGGAAGGAAGTGATAGACAGACTACAATAAGAGAGAGAGAGATAGAAGAAATACAGAAGGAGACAAACCAAAGAAGAGAACAAAAAAGAGACTGATAGATGAGATTAAGCATGAATGAGAAACAGAGATAGGTGAGGTAAAGATAAAGAAGAAAGATGGAGGGAGGCATAAATTATCAGGAAAAGGGAGCAAAAGGAGACACATGAACAAACATCACCTAGACGTATTGATCTTAAATGAAACATGCATAGTTTGTGTAAGTGTAACATTTCAACAATCAATTAACACTCTTCAAGTCTTCAGCTTACCAATGACTCTGTTAGGCCTATCCTACACTCACAGTCAAACCCAGAAGAACATGGTACTGGAAGGTAGGTAGTCTGAGGAGCTGAGTGACCTCAGTTGTATGTTAAGTTTCTTGTGCATATATTATTATGAAATCGTTGCAAATCGTTGTCCAAAGATAGTTCGGTTCGTATGAATGAAGATGTGTACAAAGTGAAATGTTTATTATGGTCACTCATTATCATTCACTATATGGGGGTTTCATTCATTTAAATGAGCAAAATTTCACATGTCATCAAGGACAGCAATTAATGGAAATTATTTAAACACGAACGTTCCTATCAAGGAAAGCCAGCATGAGGAAAAAACATAGAGCACCCAAATCACCTTTTTGAAATTGACAAAAAGGACACTCAGTACACTGATAAGGAGAAAACAGGGTATCAAAGTTTTAAAGGGGTGGCCTTGATGTATGAAATCTGATAGGCCTTTGATCAATCCATGTCATCCCAACCCTTGAAGGACACCTACACAAGGAATTATGAGGGAGAAGAATGAAGGCAAATTATCATCTCCACCCCCCCAACACACACTCACACACATACAAAACTCAAATGATGATGATGACGATTCTAGTAGTTACACATATTAAATAGAGGTTGATAAAGTTCATGAAAAAATTTCAAAAGATTTCTTTACAACATGACTTAGACTTAAAAATCATGGCACATTGTTCACATGAGTGCATATACTTCTGCCTCCTCTTCAGTTTTGTTTGAACAGAAAGTGAGCAAATTTAATTTCAGCTTAAATATTGACAAACCTAAGTACATGTACTCCGGAATCTCCAGTTCTGTGTTTAAATCGTTGAACTACGAAACCTATACTACATTGCTGTGTTTGCATAAAAAACAGGCACTTATAGTATGTTTGATGGGTATACGGCAAATATATGCCGATTGTTAACTTAACAATCAAATTTCCATGCAAACTCATGAACACATCACCAAAACCACATCTCCAGAATTAGAAGCAACAGTACAGTACAGTATTCGACAACTACTGTATGTAGTTTGGCATAGGGATTATTACCATAAGGCCTAAATTAAGCTGTTTGACTCCAATTCACTAACATTCACGGTAAGTACACTTGCCCTATAATAATAATAATAATAAATAAATAAATAATAAATAATAAACACCGTCTCTAAGCGCTTTTCAGATACTATTACTCTAGTCATCAGATTCATTCACGCACAATGTGCACCATCTCCACTCCCTGTGGAGTATTCCTACCATATGGTCACCGTTAGGGCATAGGCAATTACTAACACAAATGCTGTCGTCATTCTAGCGGGTCCCCATTTCTCTCTTGGGTATTGAGTTGCAAATGTAGATATATGCCTTGCCAAAGGACATTAGTGCCGCGTCGGGGATCGAACCCACGACCTTAGAATTTTAAGTCAAGTGCTTAAAGCCTTAAACCACTCGACTACGACAGTTCTACTTATATTAGAAGCAAATCCCATCTCTTGAGACTAGAATAAAAAATTTAAATACAAAGTGGAAAATGGGCAAACAAAATTCCTTGCTGTACATTCATAAGTAGTCATGTAATGTCAAAATATGATTTAAAGAAATGATAATGTTCCAAACTACTGTTTAAAAAATAAAATAAAAACTTTTACATAATTATCAATGACAGCCTTTTCAAAGCAAGACAACTTGAAAATTTGCAAAAAGTTAGTACTGTGACTCAATTATATCATGCATAATGAAATTTTTGAACCATTCACTCTCAATGTTTGCAAATATTTCTGATTTAAAAAAAAAAAATAATGTCTTTACTTTTTTTGCCAGGGTCATCTGTGAATGTGTAGTTCTCCCAGGAAGGATTCTTTTGATATTCAGAATTACATCTTGTATTTGGAGCTGAAATGGAGAATCCACAAAGCTAAATGCTAAAAAGGAAACAGCAGTCTAGTTCTATTCAATTGACCTAGATCTGATTCTTGTTGAATATGATGGTTTCAATGAAAGATAAAACCAACAGAAAAATAGTGAATATGCTACTCAAGCGAATATAACAGTCAATTTTGAGATGCAGTCAACGTAATCATGAACTGATCAGAAAACACGGAACATTCCTGTTTTTTTTAAATAAAACCAACTTATCATATATATGTATTGAATGTCTGTGTAAAAATCCAGTAATCTTGGCCAAGATTATTTTCCTGGAAAATTGTCATGTACTAGGAATTTCTCCAGTTGTAACATCAGTCAACGGAGTCACTCCTGCGGTCATCTGTGGACATCTGTGGACATATCTATGATGGACATGGTCTTCAATCTTGTAGAGTACTAAGGCGCTGCAAACATTGCTTTGATGACATTACTTGCAACAGGTTGGACCACGTGAAGGTTGCCATCTTAAAGGTTGTCATATTCATTTTAATATTGCTTCAAACAATACACTACGAATCCAGTTTTGTCTATCACTATTTTCCATTCTACCTGTTCATTTTTAACTTTTTTTTGTAAATTAAGGAATCTGTATTTAATCACAGGTAACCATGTTAAAGTTTGAGAAGAAGGCTGTATTTAAATGTACTATGGCAAAACTCATCCTTTCGATCACAATACTTCTTGTAAATGGATACCAAGTTAAAGCAGTATCCTTAATGCAAGGGCAAGAAGCAACCTTACATTTCCCATACCCATGTGACAGCACAGAAGTCACATTACAGCAATCGAACAGAGCCCCATTTTATTGCTCTACAGATGGGCCGTCGCTGTCTTTGTCACAAGCTCAGTTACAAAGATTCAAGGTTCAGAATAGAAATAGCAATGCCAATTGCTCTCTGGATTGTACAATAAGTAATCTACTGAGCTTTGATCAAGGGACATACATCTCATTAGTTTACAAGGATGGGGAGATACTTGTTGAACAAACACATATGATTTTGCTAAAGGTTGACTATCCTCCTGGTAAGGCATCATGTGTTGTGGGTGAAGATAAGGGAGGAGAATGGATGTCAATAGACTGTACAGCTAATGTTGGGAGTCTATTAGGAAAGATTGAATGCTATCAGGATGGTGTATGGATGCCTCCCTTAACTGATCCTACTGAAACTGACACATTATTGAGACAGACGATACTTATCAAAAAATCACAGCCAACATTTTGTTGTTCTTCCACTTTGATCGAATACATAGAAAGATGTGAATGTTATGATACTGCATTGTATCTAGATGATGCGATTAGCAGCGAGCCATGTCCGACCATATCAACAAAAACATCAACAATTTCTATTGACAGAACCCCAGATCTGGTCGAGAAAAGTCAGTCTTTTAACTCTTCAAACTATCCCCTATCATCATACACGACATCCAAGAATGCCAACAAAATGACTGAAAATAATTTGAAAGCAAAAATTACATATTCTATTTTGGCAACTGCTGTGGTCATAATGTTCACATTGAATGCATTTCTCCTCTACAAATTGAGGCAGAAACGCAATCAGAATAGTAATGATGAGTCACGAGATCCTTCATTATCAAGAAAGGTTTACAGTGATGATGCTCAAGAATGCGTAACAGAGAAATTGAATCAAATTCAAACACCACATGTACTATATATATTGTGATGACAATAATAATAGTTATAAATAACACTTATAAAGCGCACTTATCTAATAACTTACTCAAGGCGCTATACAAAACAAAATACACATATATTTCTCCAGAATTGAACAACATAATAGCATTAGTAACTCTGAGTAAATAAAAGCTTTTTATTATGTTTTTGAAAGGTTTCTAGGCATAGAATGTTTCGAATGTCACTTGCAGGAATTTGCAGCTAACAAAACACAAAACATTATATGAGGAAATACCAATCATTAGACCAATCATCCAAGTATAAGACATTATAAGACATTTGAAGGAAAAATGAACCCTTAATCTTCTGGTAAATCTATATCAATTGAGTCTTCATTCTTTATTTCTATGAATGATTAAGTGGAGATATGGCAATTGTAGATTTTGACGCATTAATAATATTGACCAACTTTTTTTTAAACATCATATTACCCTTTTTCTTACTGGAACCTTGAAATGCAATATAAGGGTTTGTGTTCCGTCGTCTAGAGGCCAGAAAACGTCTTTGTGCTTTATAAGTATATTTGTCAATTCACAGTTTAGCATTTACAGTTCTACTATTTTTTTACATCTTTGTTTAAAATAATATTATGAGAGCAATAATGGCTTCTTATATAATTCAAAGGCATGTTGGTAGTCAGTTTGTATATATACTCTTATGTATTCTTAAATTCTTAGATTTTAAGTTTCAGTCCATATACCATCTATACAATTGTACCAAGGATGGTATGTAAGTGTGGTCTTGCTATAGTTGGTGACCTCTTAATTATTAAAAGAGTTACTGTAAAACCAGACAATTTTGCAGGCATTTAATGTTTGCTAAAATTCTGCAGGTAGTTCAGTCTTGCGAAAGTGTCAGGCCGTGAAATTACTGAATTACAACTGACACAACACTGAATTTGTGTAACTGCAAATGTTCCTTGCATGAAAATTACGTCATTTACAATTCATGAAAGTTTTATGCTGCAGATGTCTCTAGTTCTACAGTAGCCCTCGCTTTGTACAAAAAGCTATTTGCACCAAGCAACTGTATATTATTGTTGTTGTCTATCTGGGCCCCATCTTATCAAGAGTTGCGATTGATCCAAATCAGTTGCAAGTCCTCCAATCACCCGCAAGTTTGTAGTCTTCTATTTCTCATGTATATAGTTGCAATTGATATCAACTCTTTATAAGACGGGCCCTGATCCTGCTAATTTTTGTTTGCGTGCAAAATTTTGTTTTCATACTATTCTTAAACTTAGGTAATGTCGCGTATATTTTCTTCACATATTCGTTTAAAAGTAAGTCTAAATTGTATAAATCTTGAGACGGACTTGACCCTAAATGAAAGTCTGGCCTGAGTGCAAGCAGGAGAACCATAATAAAACATCTGTGGAAACTTGAAATATATTGAATAGAAAAATAAGAAAGTATGATTTGTTTTATTCAAAAAAAAGATCGATACAAATATGGGGACCAATTAATAATTCAATCATGATATGTGATGTCATTCAGGAAAACTCCTGAATCTGTTATATTCATTTTTGAAAATCAATAAATTCATCTTCTTCCATTTCATTGAGATAAAACAGTATTTTTCTGTCATACTGTTGTTGAGCGAAAATGTATACAGTTAAAGAGATTTCAATTTATTTTCGGCAACTTCGAAAACATCGTAGTTTCTAATTACATAACCTGTGTTTTACGTTGGCTACCATAGTTTGCATCAAGCTGTTGTTGGAATCAGACATCTGTCTAGCTGTCTCAGTGTCTGTCTGTTTCAGTTTTGGGCAATTAGCTCAACTGTTATACTAGTTTTTATGTCCCGCCAGAAAAGAGTAAGTTATATACATGTATCCCTTATACATCTTTCATATTTGTCACATTTAAAGCTAAATTTGAAGTGTTGAAAGTATTTTTACTATACATTACAGTATATGTTAGTTATTTCTCCAATTATAATGATGTAATAATGTAATCATTGATTAAACAATGGAAAGTATGATTTTTTTTTCTTCAAAAAATAAGATCAACATTAAACAATGAAAAGCATTTATTAAACAGATATACTAAGTGCTGTATTGTAAAATAAGGAGATTGTCTTGAAAGCCACCATTGATTGATATTGAACGATACTTGTAGTATCAGGCATTTTTTACATTTACTGCTCTTGTGAAGAATTGTTCTAGTATGAAGTATTGATTATTTGATTATTAACAAGGTTGACAATTTATATGGCACAAAATGCTGTTGATAATTCATTTCAAAGAATTTTTAAGATAAAACGATGCATGTTTGGTTGGACAAATGCCATTACTCATTGGAAATGAATAATGTATCAATTGATTTGCTAATTCATAGAATAGGATGTAAAATTAACTATACATTCATTTATGGTGTCATGTACGTCTCAATGAACAAGAACTTATGATTTCCTACATTCTTTTCTCTTTGACTCTATGTCACCAGATCTAATAAAAATGCAAGCTTTACAGCTTCCTATATTAGTACCGCAGGGTGTTACCATTTGTTTCCTTCTCTTGACTATTCACATACTATGGCTTACATATTTACATGTCCACCGATAAAAAACTTTTTTCCCCACCACGTTAGAAGAGGGATACTTGATTAATATATGTACAAAACTAAATGGGAGAGGTCTCCATGTATCACATCACAAAAACATAATCACATTACCAAGAAATTCCCCACATAATTATTTTATTCAGCAAATCAACATAAGATAATTAAAGATAAAATGCATAGAATTTGAAAGGAGCTGAAAATGTTAATCAAAGCACTGTTGGCCTCAAGCATTCATGAATGATGCACAATTTTATCAATCAATTCTTAAAAAAGAGAAAATATAGAAAGAAAGAGAGACACACACACAGGGAGATGGGGGTTGCTGGAAAGGCATAATATTTCTGGAAGAATTCTCTGGAGACCCTTAGAGAATACATTGAGAAACAACACATCATGATAAAATATCATTAGATAAACTAGACTTCTAATCATCTGTTACAATGATTTTCCCGCTCCAATTCAAGTCATAATTCTTGAGCTACGTTTGTTAATCCTTTATATGTCTTAACACCATCATTTATTAGCCATGTTCACACGATGGCAATTTTGGTCGACGTAAAGGTCGTGTTTAGAGCTAGTCGGCGTAAAGGTCGGCGTAGTGATCGTCTGAACGATAGTCGTGTTAGCTACGCCGACATTTACGCCCGCCCCCAGTGGCGGATCCCTAGAAAAACAGGTAAAACACCCTTTTTTGAAAAAAGAAGTTGGGCCCCTCCTGGCGCCCAAGGGGGTGGCAGTGGAAAACACTTCGGGTGCCCCCCAAAAAAAATTGTGCTCACTACCGCTGGCGCCCAAGGGGGGTGGTGGTGACAAACAAAATTATTCTTCCCGGAGGGGAAAAAAATTTTCTGCTCATTACACCCCCCACTGAGCGAAAAATCGACCGGCACGATTTTCAAATTTTCGCACGAAGTGGGCCCCTTTAGGCCCCTCCTTTGCCGCCGGCTGGATCCGCCCTGCCCCCACTCAGGGTTATTTAGGGTACGCATATGCTTGTTCCCGCTCTTTGGAAGCACCCCCTATCTGAGGACTGCCAAAATTTCTGAACCCCCTTTCGCGGGTTTTCACGGGCTTTTCCTATCCTGAAGACCCCCTTAAATCCGGAACACTGCTCAATGTACCCCCCTATCTATGATATGCAAGATATTTTATGACCCCTTTTAAAGAAATCTCCGGGTGATAAGTCAAATACACCCCTTTTTACAATTCTCGGGTCGGACTTTGTCGCACGAAAAGTACCCCTTTATCGGAGATTTTGGGAACACGAATGCGGTCCCTCCGACCCCGGAGTGGCGGGGGGCATTTACGCCGACTGATTTACTCCTGGATTTTTCCAGGAGTAACGCGCTAACACGACTAGAGGGTAGCGTAAGTTGACCGTGTGGATATGCTCTCACTTGGCACTCGGAGTATCTGTGACCTTTCACAAGGGTTGTTTACAATCGAAAATGAAAATTAGATTTCGCGCGGTTTAGATGCAGAAGCTGGGTTGAGGTCGACTAGTGCGGAAGTTACGCTGAGTAGGACTGGGTCGGTGGAAGGTCGTGTTACCCCTTTCTATCGAAGTCACACCGATGAAAATACCGATTGAATTTTCCTTATGTAAACAAAGGTGAAACCGCCGCTTCCCTGTTGTCCATTTCATACTGCCGGTGAAATTCACTCACTGTGGCGAGCCCTGGCCGGAAGTGAAGAATTATCGCGCAATCGCTTGTTAGCTGCTTCACGAAACAACGTCTGCGATAAACTAAAAAAATCCATTGTACTTTCATTACATTTGTTAGTAATCAGTTTTAAATATTGTTTTGTTCACCATTTGGTGTAATAAATATAGAATTTTCAATAAAATATATATCGTAACGATGTACATTAATTTGGATTTTTTTACGAAGCTTATCATTAATGTAAAATACAAATAAAACGAATCAATTTAAGCCCGCGCCCCATCTAGCAGCATGTTCAACAAAATGTCAACAAACACAGCTGGTTCCAAAAAAAGCGCGCGTACACTGCGACCTTTGACCATTTTCATCGGTGTTTTAACCGGTGTTTTCCCCCGAACGCATTCACAGTGACCGTTTCATCGGAGTCACACCGATAGAAAAAGAATTTCTCCAGCTCTTGAGCAGGAGAATTTAATCGCCTATTTCTCTTCTTTTCATCGGCTATTCTATCGGCTTCTTCACCTCTGTACCATTCATAGTGGCCGTTTCATCGGATGCGTCCGGATGCATCCGATGAAAATCAGGCCATTTTGAAAGGGTATGGCAAGTTGGTCCGAGTAAGAACGTATGGACAACTAATGGTGTAAGTCAAATATGTATGGAATATTTATTGCTGCAGGGATTAACTTACGCCGACTAGGAAGCCCCGTCTGCAGGCACGTAGCCAGGGGCACGGGGGCACGTGCCCCCCAAAAATTTCCAAGATCAGACACCCCTTCTCATAGACCCCTCCCCAGGACGTCGATCAATTACATGTATGTGCCCCCCAAACATCAAACTCTGGCTACGGCGCTGCCCGTCTGAACATAGCTATTGAAACTTGTACATGCCATTTGGTCTCATGAGCCTTTTATCTTGCATCAGCATTGCCTAAAAAGAAAAGGAGTGGGTTGTTTACACATGGTACTGTTTGACATGAAGAATTGTCATGTGATCATGTGCAGCTGTACATGTACTTACATGAAGTAAACAAAAACAGAGCAGTGTAAACACTTCTGGCATTTACTGTGTACTCTTCCCAAGAGTGCAATAGATGACAGACAAGCCAATATTTAGCCTGCACGAACAGCAAACTTTCGATGCTCATGAGTCATGATCCAATCAAATCTCCAATCTAAGAATTCCTAAGTGCCAAATCTAGTTGCCCAAGGTGCCATGAGAGTGAGACTGAAGAATCCACAGCACTTCGACTCGGGTATTTAAAAAACAACAACAGCATTTTAAGCAAAAATGAAACAAAAATCCTGAATCTGCTGAAGTGGTTCCAAACACAAGGATGCACAAAAAGTCATACAATAGTATATTGTATTTACTGTAGTCCTATGAGATTTTAATAACATTTCTCCATGCATACTTCTCCAGGACATGCATGTTGAACTTGAGTAGTATGTCATTATAATTTATGTGCCATGTCAGGCATATAGATTACAGTCTTACCTCTCATGTGATTAAAAATTCACTTGAGGAGGAAAGAAGCTTCACAGCTGCTGAGTATTGCTACTATGTATCTATTCATTTAAAATCAAAGAAAATAGGGCTTACCTACAAACTGCAAATGAGCTTTAAACTTACTTTGGGAAGACCTTGATCAGCTTCTCCCTATCTGGTATATGCAGAATGACAGGGTCGGACTGGTGAAGTAGACCTAGGAAAGCTTCCCCAGCTTAGAGCCTGGTCCTGTCAATCTTCTCTGAGGCTTGCTGGGCCAGGCACTGGACTACCTTACAGATTCTGGTCCAAGAGAGTTAGAGTGAGAGAGAGAGAGAGAGAGAGAGGGTGAGAGAGAGAGAGAGAGATAGTGTGTGTGTGTGTGTGTGTGTGAGAGAGAGAGAGAGAGAGAAAGAAAGAAAGGGGCTAAAGAGAATATAAAACTTCTCAAGATTTTTATAGAGATTTTCTGTCATCGAAATGAACAATCTGGTGGCTGAAAGGGTCAATGAATACTCTTTCTCTGTCACGATACTATAGCTTCACTACAGTTTAATACATTTCTAACTTTTTGCTCAGAATCTTCAAAGAAATCATTGTTTCCCTTCTATAATTTTGTTTGTTTTTCTTCTTTGGCTTCTAAAAATCTTGAATTTCAAATATTGTAATTAAAAGAATTTATATCCCATTGACACTTAAACACGTTAAACAGTTAGGGAAGGCATTAGCTGAATACATAAATGTTCCCACAATAGAAGAAAACTTCCAAAGCTATTGCTGGAAGGGGCATTTACGTTAAACCCACAGAAGAGATATGATACAAGTACTTAGAATATATTTGACTGGAGGTGGAGGGTTCACACTTAAAACATTTCTGTAATTGTGAAGACTTACATGTCGGGTGTGAACATATATATAGTTGGTTGATTCTTATTAAGAAGACTGGTGACATCATAAAGACTCTTCATGCCTGCTTCACGTACTCTGGTGAAGATCAACGGAGAAACTAGCACACTCTCATTTTTGTACTGCAATTGAATTCACTGCATTCAAAATCATCACACTCTACAAGGCAACATATCATCATTTGGAGCAAGGCGATATAGATTAATCGCAATTGTCTACTGCACAAGTATGATAAAACATGACACAATATTCAAACTGCAAGTAGACACAAAATTGTCAATAAAAGATGGGAGTACTATCAAAATCACCATGCTCTCTTATCATTGTTTAAAAACACCAGTCAATTTGTAGAGCTTGGATTTTAAAAAAGGAAAATTAACGAACACCTAAACTCAAATAAAAAGCAATATTTACAAATTTTATTTTGTCATTGTAAAAAAATGTCTTATGAAAGACAGACAAGCTTTAACCCTACATGTATATACCACGAGTTAATGTTATCTACCTCTCAAAAGACATAATAGCCATCATTCACCTTCAGGACATACCTAGTTCAACCAAACTGTACATGGTCATGACAGATATAAAATACTCCACTTTCAGACAATGAAGTACCGCGCTTACCATGCACCCACACCCTGCTGTCAGTGGTATAGTCCGTCAATGATTGTAGCAAACAATAATTTATTATATATGGATGGAAGGTTGGACTCACACACTTCTTCATGGGAATTTCCAGCTGGATTGATGTCAACCGTTTTAAATGATCTGAAGAGGAAAAAAAGATGATTGGAGGTACGATAAGGAGGATAAAGAAAATCAAATGTCTACTTTGTCTCAAAAACTTTTTTTATTTTACTCATGGGCCGTGTTTTGTATAACAAATAGCTGCTATTGAACTGGGCCCTGTTTCGTAATACACCCATGATACCCTTTGGTAGAAATTATATACATTTGGTACGAAAAAGATAAGTGCGGGTGGATTCTTGAAAACAGAACTTCCACGGCTGTCCGGATTGATTACGCCGCGGTCCGGACTTAATTTAAGAAGCCTTGGTCTACACTACGAGATATCTTGCTGAAATTGGCTGTGTTGTCTGTATTGTGAAGAAGAAGAAAAAACGCGCAGCCGGGGATTCCCCCTTTCATTCGCTCAGTTTCTTTTTTTGGTCCCTATCCCGTGAGCAAATATTTAAACCGTAGGATGGCAACTGAAGATTCATGAGTTATGCATTAGATCGGGAACTGAAGTTTTATGAATTATGCATTAGCAATCGGGGCGAAGGGCGCTCCACTGAATCCACTAGTCTACCATAAGATTTTTTTTTTACCGGGATTGCTATAAAAAATATAAAAAAACGTTTTAGCCTCCATAGGCTATCTTATTGAATCAAAATCAAACAAAACATTTTACAATTCAATGAAATCAAGTCTTACTTTAACTCAAATAAAACAAAATACTTTCACATTTCTCTCCTTTTCTTCATATAAACAAATGATGAAGTGCCTGCCACTTAGTAAAAAAATTGTCTTACATACCAGATATAGAATGAATATATCTCTCGTCTTCATAATATTGAATAATTTTCTTCTTCAAAGAACTACAATTTGGAATTTGTTGTTAAGCTTTTGTACAAATAGTTGATGCTTAATCAAAGTCATCATGTAATATAAAGCATCGTTTCTTTTGTCTTCAAAACCAAAAATTACATTTTCTAAATTAAACTCTAACTGTACTAGAGAACCTTCATTTATCCATTTCACCGTTTCATTAAAGATTGATTTACTGATTTCACAATTATAAAAGAAATGTACAATATCTTCAAGCTCTTTTTTACAAAACGAACATTTATCATTCCTCACTATTTTCATCTTATACAGTTGCTTGTTCAAATACAGAATCCTATTCACTATCTTATACTGAAAATATCTTAAACTGATATCTGGAGTAAAACGAAATATCATTCTCTGATATTTCTGCATTCTTGGTTATTCAGGGCTATAATCTAAAAGTCGTTCCCATTTCAGACATATTGAGGGTACACAATTTGTTTTCCAAGAAAAGTTTTGTAAATATATTGACAACCTTTTATGTCATGCACTAGTATTTTGATATGTGACGGCATTAAAGGATCTACTACATTTTTGTTTTACCTTTTTCAATATGCATTAGATATCGACACTTTATAGCTTGAGTTACAGAATAATAAGACAAATAATTTAGTTTCAAATTATTACCTGATGCAGCTTTCCTCTGACCATGAACCTGGGGCGTTCACCAAGGACCAAGGCTGCTCCCATCCTACCCATCTCATTAGGGTCTTCCAAACATTTGATGTACAGGTCTTCCATTTTATTTGTCACCCCAAAAAAGAACTTCAAGACACATTTTTATAGTGGTTCCTCATTTGGGCCATT
>CP137673.1:13622331-13704791 GCA_037976565.1 Mesocentrotus franciscanus
ATATATGTGTGTGTGTGTGTGTTATGTATGTGTGTGCGCGCGTGTGTGTGTGTGTATATATATATATATGTGTGTATGTATTTGTGTGTGTATGTGTGTATTATTATGTTTATTCTTTTTTCCCCATTGTAATAGGTATTACCAGAGATGTTCCTGATTGTGAATATACATGTGTGTGCGTGTGTGCGTGTGTGTATTAGTGTATATTCATTTTTTTCCTCTTAATTGTACTTGTAATAGGTATTACTGGAGATGTTCCTGATGGTGTAATGTGCACCGATCTACACGTAATCGTCAAACTGGGGGACAGGGCTGTTTTGAAATGTCAGTTTTATGGAACACCGTTAGCTGTTCATTGGAAGAAAGGAAACGACCCAAGAACAGTCCCCAATTCAATCGCATGGGTGGATGGAGAGAATGATTCGGGGTCTTGTGTTCGACAAGACGTGCGAAATGAATGGTGATTATTCTTCGAACATCAAAAACGTAATAACATGCTATTATACTAAAGTTTCGCCGACAGAAAAGGGCGTCTTTGGAGCAGCCTGAATGCAATAGGTAATAACACCACAATGTTCTTTCTTCCATGCTCTCAATGGTTAGGAGTTTTTAGTTTTTTCAAGTGGTTTGAATGAACAAAATAGTATGTGGGAATCAAGAGGTAAAAGAGACACAAAAATAATCAGAAACAACGTTTAAAGCGTTCTCTTTACTACATGAAATAAATATTGTCTTCATCTTCAAGTTGAACTGGTCTCATTTTCACCCACGATATTTTAGGTTCTTTGGCTATCTGTTCATCATTGACTTAAGGTATTTGAGATTGTTTTGGTTTTTGCGAAAACTTTTTCACTTGCAAAACTTTATGTACCGAGCGACACATTTAACAAATATAAACATAAATCAACGAATTCACAACATTATGTTTTGATCTACATCAAGAAAATTGATGAACGAAAAATTGCTACAACATTTGTTCTACATGGAATCCTAAGCACTCTTTCTGTGGTTATGCATAATTCCTTGAGATAATGAATTAAGATGGATCATTTCGATGATAACCAGAAGAAAAATAGCGTACCATTCCAAATATATACATGTAATAATATAACTGTTGTAATTGTGATGTCAAGTCTATAGCCGTTATTATCCCCTTTGAAAAGCATATAAGCATAGAGCTAATTAAGTGCCAAGTATTCACTTGAAGTTGTTGCCATTATTTAAAAGTGTCATATTTACAATGTCAAGAAGATCCAGTTTACGTTTATTGCAAACTAAGACACTTTTATAACAGCAAATAAATGCATGAAATCTATATTGGAATAAAAGCATTAGAACATAAACAATCATACATAAAATGCTAAATACGAAACGGTGAAAATGTTCAGTTGTCGCCTGACGGTGGTGATATGTAAATTGTGTTTTTCAAGTAAAGGAAGAAATACTAACCCATCAAATGACAGTGTTGTGTAATTATTAACATTTCACTTTTGATGAAAATAACCAAGGCCCGTATTAATTTTGGGCACACGAAAAGTTGCAAACCTTAAAATAAAATAGTGATTATACACCAGTAATAATGTCGGAAGCACCGTACAGTATACATGATTGATAAAGGCCTACCGGACAAAAATTTTACCGTAAACACGCTTCCTGCATTAAGAACATGAACGGCAGTCTCGGTGTGAATTATAATGATATATCTGTCTTCGGCAAAGCTCTTACATGAACAAATATCATTGAAGAGCAAAAACTTTCCTTTGAATACGGATCATTTGTTAACAGGCTGGTCAATTTTTTAAACGATTGCTTTTATTACGAGTAAAAAATCAGTAAGTCAAATGAAGCATTCAACTATTTATGCTCCTTTAGTCAAGATAAGTCCCATACAGTGTGAATTAAAGGGAGATACGACATTAATAATAAACTACTCTAAAAGAAAGCAAAACAAATCAGAGAACCAGACTGGTGAAAGTTTGAACAAAATCAGACAAAACATGAGAAAGTAAGGAATTTTTAAAAGTTGTAATCACTATACGTATGGACACTTCCAGTTGGCTGAATCGACAATGTCACTGTGACGAAGTGCTAGAAAACTTTCTCATTTGTTCCAACGCCCCAAATGGCAAAAACAACACTATTTTTCAAATTGTATGACTCAGTAGGCTCTTTTCTTTTTAGAGAACCTTTAATAATATGCTATCTACAATATATTTTGATTATTGCCCTAAGGAGAATTTAATTTACTTGATCGGATTCACTAAATTGAAACTGTTTTCCGATTCGTCTCGTGTAAATAATTTATAACTTGTAAGGTTAACAATTGCAGAACTCTCCTCTTTAATGTTCCCGGAACTTTTAGGTTTTTTCTCTTCCTTTTTCTTCAAGAGGAGAATCTAAGTTTATGTTGACTTTTAACTTTAAAGGGCCCCTGCCATCCTAATGCAAGTTTATTCCTGTTGGTGTGTAGTTCTGCATACATCTCATATTTTGATATGCAAACTTCTGAATGTGTTTCATAGACTTAAAAATATTTTTGTTTTCAAACTTGCTAAGCTCCACCCTAAAAATCCTCCAGATCTCATTCCCCTTCTGACATTATCTGGCAGTCACCAATGAGCTAATTTGAGAAAGTGGTATGTAACTTTGCCAAAGTTGACCACCTGTTTTTTTTTGTTATACTTACATGTCGCATTTAGGCAAATACATTTTGCTGTAAACAGAAAATTGACGATTTCACACTTCAAACAATTTTAAGAGCAACTGTAAGGCTGCAAGTAAAATGTTCAAATCAATAAAAAGGTATGTACATGTAGCAGAGTTGAGTGACGAGAATAATAACCATAAACAATTGACCCTTTAGTATACCTATAACTCAAACAAATTATTTAGTATGTATTTTCAGTTAATACTATATGTCTTTAGCGGTAGCACTGTAGCTTACTAACCATTCTCACCGCAGTAGACAGATCTTGCGATATCGATGAAACCCACGTTTCTGAGAGCATTACAGAAATCCTCTCGATTTCGCCTTTCCCTCTTTAGATTCACCAAGAGGCCTGTTGTGCAACTATCTTGATTATTCCATTGCCGGACAAACGTCTCGACTTTCTCCTGGTCTATGCCAAGGACTTTGCTAATTGGACGAACGTCTTCCATCATCAGGTTGAGTGCAATGCGAGACAATTCTTCTTGGTCCAGTTCTTGTGTTGTAATTTTGCCAACAATGGATTCTAAATAACGTAAATTTATAGCGAGGAAAATAATGTAAATAGAAACATAGTTATCGATTAGCATTTATCATAAAAGACGTTGTATACACTGATCAAAAGGGCTGAAGCAAAAAGAGTAAACTTCGAAGAGATTTGTTACTTGTATATTCACTGAAGATCACATAACAGTACGCAGAGGACTGCCTTTAATTGTGTTATGGATACAGCTATCGTCTTACAGAGTCCATACTACTGAACGATCTTGTCAAGCTGCTCTACGATTCCCATTATTTAACATTCGATTAAGCCTTTGGAAAACACTTTTTATTTGGCCATGTACAAATAGCAGATTGTAACGGCAATACGGACGCTTGGATCCCCTCAAAAAGTGGGGTAGGTAGGGGATACCAAAATAACCTACCCATAAAATTTGTGAACTTATGCCCCCATGCCTGGGACTGTATCAATAATGAATAAAAGAACCATTTTAGAAAGAACAAACAAGTTATACAAATTGCCCAGTCAGATTTGTTGTGAAACGAAGCACAAAAATATATCATAACCTTTCTTCTCCTGCTTCTCTAAAGGTTTAGGAGTAAAAAAATAACAGCTTCTTTAAGCATCATTCTATTGTTATTATTATCTTAATTATTATCATTAACCTTATCATTATTATTATTATTATCATTATTATTAATATTATTAATGTAAACTATCATTATTGCATCATTATTATTTCTACTACTACTACTACTACTACTACTACTACTACTTCTTCTTCTACTACTACTACTGCTACTACTACTACTACTTCTACTACTTCTAGTACTAGTACTACTTCTTTGCTTGTGCCTGATTTTTGGTATTGTGATTCCTCTACCCGGTTAGATAATCACAGATCCGCCAATGAGAACGAATGCTATTGGAAAACACGTTCGGCCATTTATTTCAGATTACTTAAACATGGTACGGTACACTAAGTCTGATTAATTATGGAAAACATACATTTATGTTATTCTTTTCTTTTTCCATTTTCTTCGCTTTGTTCCCCACCTCTTCAATTTCTTTAAGGGGTTAAATGCTCACTTGGCTCACCAGTGTATTTTGGATTGTCTGTCAACTCGTTGCGAAGGGACTGGAAGTCTTTCAACGCTTGGTCCTTACACACTTTGTTATCTGGGCTGGCGGTTGTGATTCTGTCCCTCCATTTCTTCATGTGGTCTTTGAGAGTGCCTTCATCGTCGTCTATTTCATCATGAAGTCCAATTTTATTTTTAAGCTGTGTTTTCTTGTCAGGTGGAAGCCATTTAACTAACTTCACGAGTTGAGGTATGTCATCGTCAAAGATACTTACATGATCTATCAAGAAAGAAAGAATATCATTGCGTCGTATCATGTCATAATCGTACATTCCTCCCAGGTCTTGTTCTGTGATAAGTATGGAATGATGGAATAAATTTCCTTGTTTTTTGTTGGGTCTATTTGATAAAATGGGAATGCTTAAAGGATAAATAAAAACGCTTTTAAGTTATCGTAAAAGCACAGGTTCGACCATCCAGTCACCAAACACCCAGTATTGGAAAATCTATAGATTGGTTAAAGTATTTAATGTTTAATTTAACAAAGAAGCAAACAGCTTACTTTCACATGATCATGACATTAAAACTAAATGTTAGTCATTTTATGCATATCATACATCACAAAACGACGTTCGCATTAAAGCCCCTCTGCACTAGTTTGGCCAGGAGGGATTAGACCTCCCAGCATTGTCACTGACAGGTGGTTATTCCATCAACTCAGCTCTCAATTAACATAAGTAAAAGAGGATCATGGGGGACCAACATGCACCGCTTAGACATTGTTTTCTATATAGAGGGAGCAAGTAGCTACAAGAAGTGCAGTGGGGTTTAAAGAATAAAACAAGAACTAGCAATCAAAGACAAAATGGTTTCATAGAAATAGAACACTTTCCAACAATCATTTTAAACGATGTTAATCCACATCAATCCGTGAGGTAACACTTAATTTACTTATCCTCTTTTATCAGGTGTGGTTCGTACATGTATATTGCTACTACCTGTCATGTATAATCTGATTCACATGGAATACATACCAAAATAGTGAGATTTTACACATGGTTCTTCTGCTTTTGGGCGACCTACAAGCGTCTGGAAAAAATCTGTAAAATAAACATTTTACAGTCACTATGTTAATACATAAATATCATGTAAAAATATAGAATAGTTTCACATTCAGTATCAAACACCACTTTTACTTTTAATAAATACATGTCTTTTCACATTTAAAATCTTTGTATTTTATATGTAAATTACAAGGTTTCATAAAGTTAATAAAAATGATACTTAAAACATTACTTATTAGTCAGAAAATTCTGAAGTCTCCAAATATTTAGAATAAAAAATTCAATTCAATTCAATTCAAACATGATCTAACATGATGTCAATACATAGACCTATATCTGAAAGCATCATTACCCTGTAGGTCATAGCGACCGATCTCGATGACTGCATCATCCAGTCTGCATCTCTTCCCGTAGTTACTACATTCCACTTTACGTAGCCATTCAGTGACCAGCTCCCTCGTGTCAAATAAATATTGATTGTTTCCTATAATGAAGTCATCGATCTTCTGTTTGCTGATGTTCATAGTCATGGCCAATCTTTTACAGTGTCTACCAGTGAGCTTATCGGTGAACTCTCTCAGTTTTTCGTCTTTAATGGGTGCCATCAATTCTTCGGGAACTAGCATTGGAGAAAAAATGGTATTTATCTTTTAATAAAGTAGCAATGTAGCCCCCCTTTTCCATAATTTTATAGAGCTATTAGTGTTTTGCATTTGAAAATTTACATTAGCAATTATGAAAAAAGACAATCTGTGTGCGGAATGCATATTCCCTATGAAATGGACTGCATAACTGATACTTTTTATCATGATTATTAGCCAGGACATAGAATGATGTACCAGTTCTGGCTATCACTCATATTCCTCAATATTCAGTCAATGATTATACACGGTTTTTTACTGCATTTTGTTCCAGTCAATGCCAGTTGCTTCCTATATTAGTCACTAGGGTTACTCGTGAGGCCAGGTTCGGCGATTCCTGGAGGGGGAGGTGGCGGTGGGGGTGGCAAGGGAACATGCCCTTCGGATATTTTGAGAAAGAGCTAATAATGGGTAAAGTTTGCAACACACTGTTTAGGTTCTGAAGTGCCCTAAAATGCAAAGTTTCACCATTAAAATAGTTTTTTGTTCTCGCTCTCTCTCTCTCTCGCATACAAGTATTTAAACCTATATTGTAGAAGGTATTACAAAGATAGAGATTATTATCCTGTGTTTTACAAGTACTAGGCAATGTAAACTCCCAATACGACCTATTGCAGGTTTAGTAGTTCAATATGGACAGTACGGGGTGGGGCGTCTCCCCCTGGAAATATTAGAGGGGTCGTTCCCCGAAATTTAGAAAACCCGATCTCTTTTTGCCTAAAGTGGCGATTTAACGCTACCTATATTAGACTGTGGTTAAAGTCAAAGAGGACAAAGTCAGAAAAGTAGGGGTTTGCCTGACAACACAACACAAACTAAGCACCTGCATGTTGTTTATTGGAAATAATTTAGTATAACACACAATATTTTAGAGGTTTTTTATTTTATTTGTAGCGGTCACCCGTGAATTGGAGCGGCCCTTTTCATGAACAATAGTATTTTGTTTATAATATTTTGAGTTTGGTGTCAGATAAAAGAAAATTATATTACCCACATTTTGATACCAATTATAACAGATTTGGGTATAAGTTATCTCGCAATTGTAAGTAAGAAACATGATTTTTTTTTCTGTGATTTATTTTTCTTTTAAAAAATCATTTTATCAAAAGGGCCGTTATTTTCAAATTATAAAAATCGGGGAATTTTTTTTTTTCTTCATAGATTTTCAAAAATGTGCCCATGTAAAAGGCGATATATTTTGCAAAAGAGACGCTTATAACTCTTTTCAGTGAAAAACTATAGCAACCCAAAGTTATTGACTTAATTTCTCTGGCCCTCTTGTAGTTCTGAAAAGCAGGAGTTCGCAGACCAGTGTTTTACCCCTAGATTTGTTTAATTATTTCATTTTTTTGATTATTTCTTTTTCTTTCTCTCAGAGCCGGGGGGACCATGGCCATTTTTTCACCTTGGATTCGCCTAAACAGAAAGCTGTGACATTATGAACATGCCTTAACTCTAAATTCTTTCTAAATTCGGACGGCTTCCGATCACACTAGCACAAGTTGCCTATCAAAATTAATCTATCATGTCTTTGGATGTCATTTCAATGAAGCAAAATCATTTAGAAAACTAAAATGATGGCTATCCACTAGGTCCTAAAGCAACTAAAACTATTACAGCTCTGTCCCCCGGCCGTGACAAGAAATCGCCGCCAGACGTGAGGACCTTAATTCAACAAAATTCATGCAGTTTATTAACCGTAATTTAAACTATTATCTTACGAGAGAAGAGTAGTGTCTCAATGGGTGTACATTCGGCGTTCTCCAGCGCTAAGCTCATCAGAACAACGGGGTTTATCTGAAAAGACTCATTCCTCCTTTCGTTCATTGCCTTCATAGCTACTTCAACGACGAACGTCATGCTTCCATTGGTATTAATAAGTTCTCGATGTGGAATGAGCTGCCTGAGGAATCGGTTCACCTTCTTATTGCCGTCAATGTTCCATAGCATGTGTTCCGTGGTTTCTTGAGAGACCTTCCTATTTATATCCCTCTTTTCATCTGTTATGAAAGTAAAATGACAGATAAACATGCTAAATAGTAAGGGTAGCAATGAAGTCAGGATATCTGCGAGCATTGACCTACACTTATGAATAAAGATCAAGATTGCTGCGATAAGTATTGTCATACAACCAGGGAATAAATGGAGCTTTTAGGCCTTAGTCATTTGTTTGTTATGTTATTGTTATGATCTTATGTTATGTTTTGTTCTGTTTTTGTTATGCTTTTTACATTTTTTCTTTGCATTGAGGTAACCACATCGTAATTTAGAGCGTATTAAAGTGTAATTATCCTCCCTCGGTAACGAAACATTCAATACACCCTCAGCTGTCGCCTCTGGTCTATCAGACACTTCCAAAATTCATGAAATTACGTGTGTGGATAATCCCTACATAATATGTAGCGATTATCACTCATGTGTATTATTTGTATAATACCACCTGTTGCCCAAAGTCTTATAGCTATCTTTAGTTTGTGTGAAAAATATATTTTGGTTAATGCTAAAATTCAATATTATCTTTGACCATGTGACCATGTTTTAAGTATCAAAAATATAAACTTCATAAATTTTGTTGGCATGTGTTAATTGGATCATGCCCATTTTGATAATTTATATTTTTTGTTATTCGAAAGAACTAAATAAAAGGCCAAGTTCCGCAATCATTTGAATGAAAAAAAGTATATTGACAGGCCATTTTAAATGGAAGGTAATGAAAGAACAAATTTGCCAAATCATGTCTACAAAATAATTTCCAATAATGTTCAAAGAAAATCATGAAATTAAAAAAAAGAAACAGAAGAAACAAAATCATTATTTGGTTAAAATTGACCCACGAGGGTTTAACATATTTCTGATGATCTTACATCTCTATACAAGAGTGAACAAGCCAAATGCGACTGCGTCTCCCATATGCCTCCGCCCTAAATTCAGTATACGAAATTGATAGAATTATTCGTGACATATCGCAATGAAAACAAAAAGTCTTAATCAATGTCAACTGACGACTATGATCTTGACCTACTAGCCCCAAAATGTATTGGATCATCATCCTTATATAAAGAGGGATACTGCACAGGCGTAGACTTGTAGTATGCTATTATTGATGGTAATACTTACCCATCATTTTTGTCCATACATCGTCGAAGTGAAATTTTATCGATGCTTCTTTCCAAACCTTAGCTTGGTCGACTTCTCTATTTTCCTGTTTCCACTCGCATAAAGCATGGTAAGCCTTTAGTTGCGTCAATGACCGATCTGCAGTGATGTCCAGTTCTTGAAATGTATCGCGTAACTTAATCTTATTGGCTTCGGTTTCGGTCATTTTACCGGCCAGAAACCAGAGTTCATAATAGGAGATTTTTCCTGCAAGAAGGTAACATAATTTAAATTATGATTTTTTCGTTCCTTGTGTCCTGCCAACAAAAGATTTTACACGCATACCGACAGAATCGAAGTACATGAGTACTGTTCATGGGCGTCAATCAGGGGGGGGGGGGCAGGGGGACCGTGTTCCCCCAAAACAAATTAAGGGTGGGGGACACAATAGGGTAGTCTGCAAGCACAGACCCTAATTTTACACTTTATCAAAAAATCATTGTGCCTTGAGAGAATCCTAGCCCAGCTACTTACTGGTTTTGTCAATCAGGAGCAGCTATAGTACATGTCCTACGGTAGTCTTATAGTGCAGACTCTCTTTTACGACTGACCAGGGTTTGTGCCTGCAAACTAACAATAGGGTGGGTCACCCCCCATTTTTTTTGTTGAAGTCTTGTATTTCGTATAATAGACTCTACGGGGCCCAACTTCCTAAAATTCTGCTTTATATTCTAGAAATAAAGCACAAAATATGCGCTCTAAATTAGGATTATGATCAAGGCTAACAAGGGGCGTCGATCTTTCCAGTTCTCTGATTGCCGAAAACTGGTATTATTATAGATCATCAACCACTTATTCGCGCGGATCTCGGTGGTGAGCTAAATGAGAGTTGATATCATCAACAAAACTGGAAAATAAAACCCCTTATTTGGAAGTCAGGCTGGTTGAAGACGGAAACAAAGTTGGATCACATGCCCGGGTGGTTGAGTGGTTGATTTTTCTCCCGTCATTCCTGGTAGCAGATAATGATCATATCGTGAGATTTCTTGCTCCAGTTTGACAATCTTTCAAGTGTGCATCACGTTTGTGCTACAGTGTGTACATCATGCGCATACATTGACTTTCAAAATGTACCCTAAGCAAGTATATTACCGGAGCCCCAAATCACACCCTGAGCAAGTATTTCTGGCAGTTCTCCTACCCTAAACAAGTATGTTGTTTATCATAAATTTTTGAAAATGTCTATACTCTAAACAAGTATTTCTATTTCTGCAGTTTTCTGCACACGATTGTGGCATTTTTCCAGTTTAACAATTTAACAGTGTAATCGGCGTGCTTGTTTAACACTCAAATAGTGCTCTTTTTATCCTCATCATCTTGTGTGTATGATTTTTGAATACGTGCCTTCACGGTTGTTTCATCGCAAAGCATGCCGGGACAGATTTTTAGTACGGCAATAGATTTTCACCTTCGCCGCGATCAGCTGTTCCCAGCCAGGGGCGGCGATTTCTTTTCATGACCGGGGGACGAAATTCTAGGGACGAGGGAGCAGTGGCGTAATAAGCAAAAACGTTGGGGGGGGGGGCAGAAAAAAAGTCCGCATCACCACCCCTCTTACAATCATGTTACGCAGGCCCTGGGAACGTTTTTCAAAGTGCATGGGGGGAGGGCTAAAGTATTTACGACCAGGTAGAGCAAAGCGAGCGAAGCAAGTGGAGCGTAAATTGGCGTGGGGTCCAGGGGCAAAGCCGCGGCGGTCACTTATTGGAGCGGGTCCGCCCCCAGAAGCTCAGGGGTTTTAGGCATTAAATTACGATCAGATGAGCATATTTTGATACCTTTTTTGTGACACTGGCAAGCAGGTCACTAATTGGAGTGGGTCTGCCCCCAGACAGTCAGTCCGCAGCCGGTGCGAAAACCCTCTATTTTATTCAGCACGTATGCACGAATTTACGTGTCTTGCATACGTAATGAGTTGTGCAGACGGTCATTCCGATTGGCAGTTTTTGCCTTTATAATTGTTCATTTTTCATGAAATTGGTCTTATTTTACAGATAAGACGTTGCACTTTCTGGATACATATATGACAATCATGTTAAATATTTTTTGGGAACAGATATTTCGCCTAGAAAATGGGGTTTTTTGACGATAAATCTATCTTAAGAGTAGGGCTGATTTTCACATAGAAATCATTCTTGCGACACGAAGATGTTATAATCAGCATAAAGCATAAATATTTGTCTTTACAATGATATCAAAATTATGATATTATACGCTGTATCAGAGTCAGGAACCAAGAAAAATCACGCGAATGTTCATGAATAATTAAAAGAAGTAGTGATAATGTGATAATAGAGAGTTCTGATTGGTCAAATACGTCTGAATACCAATGTTCATCAAGCGTGCCTTGTGGCGTGCGCCAGTAAGGCACTTGCGCGTACACACAACAGTCATGGCAACAGTGGCAACACTATAAGGACCTGGGCCGGTATTCAATTCAATACTCAGAATAAGTAAGAAATTTACTAAGTAAATGGCTAAGCTAAGAAGTTTACTTATCTCGTATTCAAATCGCATTTTAGACTTTTACTTACCTTAGACAAAATCTAAGTAAAATACTTTCTGATAAGCATTGTGACATCACACGGTCAATCAAAAGTAATGCGCAATTAACGCGTCGCAATAAATGCGCGCTAATATAATTGTGCGCAGGTTATAATACTGCGTAAGAAAACCATATGCCTGCCAATCAAGGCCTCCAAATAATTGGCTTAAGTCTGGTAGGGAGCTGTCTTAAATTTAGGGTAAAATACTTAGCCAAAAGTTTGAATTGAATACCAAAATTGGCTAAGTATTTTATCTAAGCCAAATACTAAGTAAAAAGCTTAAATTTTGTACTTAAGTATTGAATTGAATACAGGCCCTGGGATCAAATGCGTCACATGCCTCCCAGATAATTTTTTCTACAATATTTCTTTTTAATCTTTTTTCTTATTTTTTTCGGCCAGCCGGTGGCGCGGCGGAGCTCCATTGAGTTTAATAATCAGTTATGTATTGCCATTGCTCAAAAGTGAGCGTGCACGAGTATGAAATCACACAATTTCGCGCCATCATAGAAAGAACAAATTGGTAACAAATTGGTAACTTCCGGGGTTTTAGGGTCTTAATTACTATGATTATAAAGAGAACATGAAATTTGCGTCAATTAGGTTTTGACATTATTTTGATCAGTGACTTTTCATCTTTCGAACGAATCTCAAAGTAAACAAATTAATTATGTACCAGAGTCAGGAACCAAAAGCGAAATTCCGGGTACAAAATAGCTGTTGAAATGTTACAAAAATAACGACAATAAAAGTGGTGAAAAAGGATTGTTTCAAAATTGTGAAATATGGAAAATTTCATATCAAACTGAAGCTGAAAATCCCGAGAGTAAATTACCGTTGCGTGCTGCCATGTTGACTGAAGTTATCGACCACAAAAGCAGCTGCATGTACACCCTTACAAATCTCACGGAAAATCTCGTGAATTTCAGCACACGTGAATGTTACGAGATCACCAATGAGACGCTGAATAAAAATTAGCTTACAGCCTCATTATCGCGCACGCTGCGGTCTGACTGATTGTATTTTTTTCATTGCTATAATATGCTAATAAGTGGAAAAGAGCTCATCAATAGTCAAAAATTCAATTTGCATATTTTACGCGCTACGCGCAGGCCAAAATCCCTATTTCGCTGGTGCACTAAAAAGTTGTCGTCTTCATAGGTCAATACATGAAAAGTGGAAGCAGTGTGCACTTTTGACCCTCCAAAATTTCCCAATGGCTGGACGGATGCAGAAGCGGAGTTTAGCCCCTCTGGTTTTAGGCATTAAATTACGATCAGATGAGCATCCAGGGCCGTCTTAGGGCCCTTGGTGGGGTCCAGGGGGCAGAGCCCCTGGAAGCTCGGGGAAAAATCATGCCATTTCAGTTACATTTGTAAATCACTGGTATCGAATTAGAAATAAACCACGTTTGAATTTTTTTTTTTTTTTTTGGGGGACTGCCCCCAAGCCCAAACCCCCCATCATTATGCAAATGCGAGAGAGCATAGTGAATGAGAGGGGTGAAGGTGACGGAAGTGACTACTCCTTTACAGGTTTTTAAAGTTTTGTTTTGTTGTATTAAAAATTACATTCCTTAGCAAAACAATAGTATATAAAAACAAGCAATATACTTTTTTCACACTCCACTTTTCTCGGTATTTACTTCTACATTTTGAGGGATATTATGCGAGGGAGCGTAGCTACCGAGTGAGAAGATTTTTGCAATTTTATTTGTCTAAACGCTGCACTCTTGGGCCCTCCAGAGCCTAAAATTGTGTTGCAGTCTTTAGTCAGTATTTGCTATACATTTTTTGGGGGGCACTTTTTCAAATTTTGACGATCCCCCCTAAAAAAATTGAGGTGGGGGACGTGTATTTTACTGTTATTTAGGTGTCATCAATTGTCACTAAAGTACCGATTTTGAGTGAAATCAGTTTAGTTTTGTACAGTGGTGTTTGAAATGTTGAGAATCAATAAAACAGGTTTCAATACACAGCCAGGATAGTAATGCAGCTATCCTGTCGAATCAACATGACATCATAATCTTGTACAGGATCCGTTATTCTGCAATGATTTTCTTTCATTCCAGTATCATTTGTACGGTAAGAAACCAAAGTCTGTGATTGTGTATTTTTATGACGATCCTTCAACCTAAAACACGAATGTTTAGCAGCTTAAAAAGGCAAACCACCGACGCAAACTGCATACACACACATTTGAACATATGGGACTACATATTCATACAAAGGAACCCACTCTCATTAGCCCACTTTACTTCGTATTATCAGTTTTTCTTTGAAGGATCGTCATAAAAATAAATAATCACAAACTTTGGTTTCTTACCGTACAAATGATACTGGAATGAAAGAAAATCACTGCAGAATAACGCATCCTGTACAAGATTATGATGTTGATTCGACAGGATAAAAAATCCCGTTGTTGGCAATGGAACAGTTGATCGCGGCGAAGGTGAAAATCTACTGCCGTACTAGAAATCTGTCCCGGCATGCTTTGCGAGGAAACAACCGTGAAAGCACGTATTATGTACCCTCTTGACGTATGCGATGTGTGATTAAAACACCTTTTTTCCTTTAAAAATGTGGTTGTTTTTTATAGCCTTAATGAGATACGCACGTTCCGCCTCCAACGACAAAACCCTTTCCCCGTACGCACATGATGTACAAGCTAAAATATAAGTTACCCCCAGGAAACAATTTCATTTGTTATTTTAGGATTGCATGTTTGAGTCATTATGACTACGAGAACCTTTTATTAATAAATATTATTTTTTTCAGATCAAGAGGCACTTATGATGGCACACATGTTTTTATTACGGTCGTACCATAGTATTTGTGCGTTTTGTAGATACCTAGATGAAAAATTGGAGTGTTATCAATCGCATTCATGTGTATTAATTTTTCCCTAATTTTATACCGAAGGTCCAAAATCATGATGGTATACTTATTTCTTTCTTTAAATATCTTTTTAAAGATATAGGCACTGATAAGTTTCATAGAAATACTCACTTAAAATAAGTTTTAGGACAGGCCATATTGACTTTGATAATCGGGATATAGAATCATAGGCATTTCCCTTTTTGAAGGTTTCTTTGTTATGACTACCTACCTTAATGTCATTATTGTGCATCCAATATCTTGACTAACTTGAAGCTGATGGAAAACATTCCAAACGTCTCAAAAAGTTTGAAAATACAGTCCATTTTACTTATACAAAGCCCTTTATTTGACAGTGACTAATATCAGTGATACTAAGTCTTAGATGTGTTGGTTTGTAACTTAAGTTACTTTGAAGTGCCCCTTTTTACATAGGAAAAGTGCCCCTTTTACTTAAGATAAGTGTCCTTCTGCATTTCTTATAGATGCCCTTTACACAATCTTATAAGTGCCCCTTTGATAAGTGCCCCCTTCATCCATACTGATAATTGCCCCTATTCATATATTAAACAAATGCCCTTTTCCTTTGTACTAAGTGCCCCTTCCCCTACTGATAAGTGCCCCTTTTCATCTTTGATGTGTGCCCCTTTTCACCTCTGATAAGTGCCCACTTTTATTTTGACATGTTTGTTTTTCTTCTAATAAGTGCCCTTTTTTCCTTTTGATAAATGCCCCTTCTCAAACCTCTGATAAATGCCTCTATTAAAATCTAATAGGTAACCATATTCCTTCGATGAGTGCCCATTTTCCTCTGTAATGAGTGCTACTTTCCATTCTCACAAGTGCTCCTATTCTTCTCGGATGATTACCCGTTTTCAGGTACAAGAAGTTCCCATTCACCTCTTATAATTGCCTCTTTTCAAATCTGAGAGGTGTCTCTTATATTTTGACAAGTGCCTCTTTTCTTTTGTATGCCCCCTTTTCATTCTTATAAGTGCCCCTTTTCATCTCCGGTGAGTGCCCTTATTCAAATGTAGAGATGCCCCCATAAACATTCTAATGGGTGCCCATTTTTATCTCTGATAATTCCCTTTTTTTACTTTGACACGTGCTCCTTTTCTTTTCTAATAAGTGTCCTTTTCCCTTTGGATAAGTGCCCCCTTTTCTTTTCACAATAACATGTGATGCTAATTTAAAGCAACTAAGAGCAACTTTTTCTTTAATTTCATCCAAAGCTCGCTCGCTACACTCGCTTGCACTTAAAGATGATATAATTATGTTTCTTATTAAAGGTCTTTTCAGTCTTTAATGATAAGATTGTGCTTAAAACCACACCAGGATTGTTTTTTCCCCCTCACAAACCTCACAAATCTATAAAAAAAATTGCTCACTCGCTTCGCTCGTCGCAAATGAATATTCAGGCCATCACACCCAACTGCAATGTCCGATGCTTAAGCAGTATCTTGGACAATGTAATGAGATAAACAAAATATTGAAATAATCCCTGATAATGTAATCACAATGTAGGGATATATACCAATAACTAAAATTTTTATATTTTCGCCATGAAGTTTCCCTTTGTAGGTGCCCCTTTTATTCTTCAGAAAGTGACATTTTTGTTGGTCCCCCCACCTTGAAAGGCGCTCCGCCGCCCCTGACACTTAGATTTCAGTGTCCCCCCAAAATATAAAACAGATGGACGCCCCTGGTACTGTTGAAGCGAGTCATATTCGGCTTTAATAGCATTTTCAATGTTACTGAGCTACTTCTATAGATAAGTAGATATCACGAATATTATCTCTGATTGCAAGCCTAAAGCCCCGTTCACAACGGATCCTACGAAATGTTTTCGTGGTAGACCCATAAAATAATTGTCATGGCCAGATCTTGCAACATGCCCGAAATCTATTTCGAGTGATCACAAGGGCTACGACACATTAAAGATGGTTTGGCGAAGGGGACGCTTCAGAAAAATAGTCGTGTCGTGGTTATGTCGTGGGTTGTCGGGTATTGTTTGGGGCTGTTTTTCACGTGATCAGGTCGTGGTTCACTCGTGGGATGCGCGTGCGACAGTCGTGTGACTGTCGCTCTTGTAGGACGGACTTACGACAGCCACAAGACATATATACCATTAAAAAAAATGGTGCATGTCCAATTTGCCTCACGACGGCAAGTCGATTACACGATGCTCAAAATTTCGTAGGACTGTCTTGCGCCGACCCCCTATGACCCACGATTGGCCCAAATTTTCTGTCGTGTCGTAGCACAAATGCGTCGTGGGGTCGTTGTGACCAGGCCTAAAGGCATGGATAAAGACAGTTTAATCATCGTAGTATTGACATGGGGGACAGAAAGTGGTTAACCCAACTATATCCCCTCTCACACAATGACCGGACCAATGCTATGCTTCCGGCCTGGATGATTACAAACAGGCTATAAATGCCACTCAAAGCTTATGGCGCCCGGGTAGACACAATGAGATTCGATCACACATAGTATGCCCTACGAATAATATTGCAACCCCATGCCCAAACGGCTTGCAACGAACATTCACGTGTCACGTATCACGTGTCACGTTCACGTTTTGCGCTGTTTCGTAAAATAGGTGACTCTAATTTACGAAGTGTAGGGCCTACCATTCGTTGTTTTCCACGTCGGTAAAACACGAATGATCACGTCTACCAAAACGTGACTTGAGTGTTTAATCAATATTTTTAAAATTGCAAGCGCTTGTTACTAAGACTAGTCATGAGGTCACCGTAATATGCAAAGAGATTCGATCATACACACAGTTGAGCACGAAATTGAGGAAAAATGGCGATTGTATGAACTGCAACTTTGAAGTTATTCAATTACAAACAATGAAGCACTTTTCTTTTAAGTGAATTTCTATTGTAATAGAAGTTTGTCAAGTACATCTCAGTGAAACAGAAAATCTTCAGGCAAACATCAACATCGAAGTGATACCATACCATATCAAAAAAGTAAGTAAAGATCCATTTTGTGTTAATATCTCTGAAATGATTGTGATGTGTTCGTCGTTGCAGTGAGGGGCTCTCCGCATTGTCACAACGTATTACCCTCTATCCCATCCCTTTTTCTTTTGTCTGATGAAGGAATATTAACTGATTGAATGAACTCGATTTGAGTCGTCAACGGTAATGTTTTTAGAAACAATCAAAAGTTTACCGTAGATTATTTAATTTGAGCACGTCTCATACTTTTAAAGTTCAGTTTATAATTTGATTATCGATAATAATCAGTAGTAGATGTGGACCTGTTACAGAGACGGCGCAAATGGCTCATTGCTAGTCCAAGCCTATGATATCTCGTCGAGCGGATTATGATTTTCATTTCGCCGATGCTAGCCGGCTGTAACAACCACCAAGAACGGTGACTGCGTTTCCTGAGCTGGCGCGGCTACACTTTAGTGTTAGTGTTAGATCTTGAATGTAGGATAGTATAGTCTAGATCTAACACTAAAGTCTAAACCGCATTTATCCCCGTATCTATAATGGAATCATGTACCTTGAATTTTGCTATGTAAATGTACATTCTAATTTAAAAAGACTAAATAGATGCCTGGTTTAGGAACATCAATGGGCGCTTGTTCAGAATCATATCCCTACTTTGACCCCGTAACTCCGGCGTATAGATACGCTACTAAAACAGACCTAAAAATCAAGTAAATATTTATCTTTTCTTCAAATAATGGACATGATTTAAAATTCGTTATGTTTCTTACCTGTTTCGTGTCAATTTTCTTATCTTTTTAAGAGTATTTTTCCTAAAAAAGAAGACTAATAATAAACACTTTCTCACGCCAAACTGCTGCACAATACAAATTGCATACCGTACCGACCGACGGCGCGCTTTTAGTAGCGTATCTCTACGCCGGAGTTACGGGGTCAAAGTAGGGATATGCTTCTGAACAAGCGCCGATCAATGTGGAAGTAGACCCTATTAACCAATGCCCCCAATGGCAATGTCGATTTAAAAAAAATTAAAGATGTGGCATTGCCACGGACCTAGTCACCTATGAGTATGTTGGGCAATTATACTAGCTTGTGTTATGCCATGGCAAAGACTATCAAAGACAATTAAAGCCATAGCTAGGTCTAGACTCGTTTTTGCTCCACTAGTGTACGTGGCATTATGATTATGTGATCCAGGTCCAGATTCAGCTTGATTCGGATGTAGGCTAGATCTACCAAAAAAAAAAAAAAAAGAAGAACAAAAGGTGTCTCTTCCTAGCTTCCTAATCTTACCCCCCTTTCCCCTGATTGTGCCTTGTTTGAAATATTAGAGGGAAAAGACATGTTTAGAGAGAAAAAGGTTTATATTAATTATTATTTGCGGATTACTAATGTCTAAATTCTTACTTTGTTTACATTGAATTTTCAGGACAATATGCCACCTCCTTTTTTATTTTGTTGTTGTTGAGAATTCAGGATCCAACCCTACATATAACATGGGTTTTTCTAACTCTAAAGAACATGAACAAATTTATAAACTGATAACTAATGCATGCATTTGATACCAGCACGAACCTTACTAAGTTTCTATTGTCTTTTAATTGTAGATTCTATGGAACCAAGAAGCAGATAATGACCACAGAAGTGCATAAGAGAGCACCAGGACCCGATCATCAAATGTTATGGTGTAGATCTACTCAGGAACAGGATCGACACCTAAGTTGAACTCTGGCAAGGTATGTTTGTATGAAGTTCGAAAATATTCAGGCTGTATTTATAATCTAAGCCCATGCGAACATCGCACTCATCTTGGACTAATGATATTTTTGGGGAACTGTCATCTTATGTTGCATTAAATCTTGTAATTCTCATTTATTCTCTAGCTTTATTTAGGTGACAAACTACGGTGTTGCTAAATAAACAAATCAGTATATTCACTCAGCATGATATTAAAAGACTTAGTCCTACTCAAAGGCATTTTTTCCCTCAATATTACATTATCTATCAAACTTGTTCTCACAAATTTTTTACAAACAAATTATAATTAATAGACTTCTACCTCTACATGTACTGCCTGTTATTGTATGTATTAAATGTTTAATAATAATAATAATTTAAGAAAAACAATTTTTCTAAAGTTACTTGTAAAAGAATTGGAAATACATTATAAACCTTTACTCTACTGTTCAAAAAAAGATAGATAGATTCAGATAGACATAAGTCTATCATTTTTTTAATAAAACTAAAATGTAAGACCTAATAGTGGGTAGGTACTATTTTTAAAAATCTAATGTAGCGCAGCTAGTTTTAATCTTATTTGCTTTCTCCTCTCTTTTTGGTTTTATTATGCAGGTTGTCCCATGCAGAAGGTTTGACACCCAGGCTTCTTTCGTACAAGTCCCTAGTCCACCCTCATCTTGAGAACTGTTCCAGCGTCTGGGATCCCTAAAACATCTCAAATGTCCACGATCTTGACAAGATCCAGCGCCGGGGCACATGCTTTGTCACAGTGGGGACTACAAGAGAACCAGCAGCGTGACTGAGATGATGACGTTTTAGCGGCCTACTCTATCTACAAGGCACTGTGCAAGTAGACTGGGAATGGTGCACAAGATAGTCAATGGTCTCTCTGCCAAAGCCCTATTTTCCTTCAACAAATCACGATCATGGAAGAACCATGACATAACCCTCCAGTTGCACCAAGCCAGAAGCGACATAGAAAAGTTTGAATTTGACCAACACTCTGTCCCAAAGTTAATGGAACTGACTTCCAGGAAATGTAGTGCATGCTGGCAGTCTAGAGAACTGCCAGGGACTACTCCCGAGGCATCTAATTCCCTTATCCTACTAAAAAAAAAAAATCTGTCTTCCTCACACCACTTGTAGTCTTTAGTACTGACTAGTTCATCTTTCGGATAGGCTACATAGCCCTTTGAAGATTACAAGAAGTTTGAAGAAGGAGAAGAAGAAGAAGAAGATATAGCGAAGATCATGAAAGTATTTTTTTTTTCTTTTAAATGCGTGTACATGTAACATAGCTTTTTGATTAATTCAAGTTCTGACAAATATATTGCGGATGCTGAACTGGATACTAAATTGAAGGGGGGGGGAAATAAAATGATGTAGGAGTAGTACAATAGTAGTACTTTAAAATATTAATAATAATAATAATAACAATAATAATAATAGTACTAATAATGACAATGATCTTCTTCTTCTTCTTGATTTCTTCCAGGTTGGAGAACTGCGGAGTTGTATCCTTCGCAGATTGGGTCAATTGGATTGGATTGGATCATATAGCAGTAATAGCATAGCAGTAATAATAACAATAATAATAATGATAATAGTAGTAATAACAACAATAATGTCCAATGTAAAAATAAAAAAGTACTCATAAAACTCAGTATATACCTGTGCCTTACATAGTAATATAGCATGTTGACAATTGAATAAATCGTATGGATTTTATTTTAAAATATATAATTTTCTAAATTTATAGTAAAATCTCACAACTGAAAAATTTGAATTCAAGAGACAGCAGCCCCCCCCCCATTAATTTGTTACCTTTCTTTTGTTGATATATATGTCATGTTGCATTTAGAAAGATCATTATAGAACAAATTATGTTGATCAATGAGTTCTAAATGTTAATAAAATTAGTTAATACTGCTTAATTCTTTTCTTTTCATTTTCTTATTATGTGAAAGATATGTGATGATGCTGGTGATTATGATAATGTAGGCACTCTGTAATGATAATGCTGTATGACTGACTTGTGATGGGGCTGATGCAGTCTTGTGTATAAAATTGAGTAATTAGTGTTCGACTTTGTGATTTCTTTTAGATCTGGCATCAGCGAGATAGATTTAATCATCCATCCTCATAGGCGGAAATAAGAGAGTGGGCAAGGCTTAAGTATAAATGTGGGCTAAAAACGTGGTAAAAAATGTGGGCTAAATGATCTGTGCATTTTGATTGATAATCATTGATTTAAAAAGGTGAAATGAGGTCATTATATTTGCTTTACTGAACTGATTTTTGTTAATGTACTTAATTTCAATCAAGCCAAATGGGTGTCTCATTCATTTTAATCGCATTATTTAATCATTAATGAATAGCTAAAGATTCTGGCCTGAAGCAGCTTTTTTGCCATTAGTCTCTTCTCAATGACAATTTGCATTATTTTTTATTAAACGCCAGCGTCAATTTACGTGAGCTTTCGTAGATTGCATATAGCAAATCAACAAATTGTTGGGTCACGTAACCCAACACTTTGTAGATTTAGGTGACCTGTTTCACGAAAGGGCGCAAGACGTGAACGTGAACGTGAACGTGATACGTGATATGTGATACGTGAGTATTATGTTATGTATTTTAACCATTACAAAATTCACAAGGGAACACCGCAATCAGGTGGTAGTGTTTGGAATGTAATTTTGAACTTTGCTAAGCGGTTTCCTATAGCAATAGGGACTTTTAGATTTGCACGACGAGAACGTGGAAGGATGTCCACGTAGCAGTCCACGTTCTCGTCGTGCAAATCTAAAAGTCCCTAATTTTGCCTCTACTAGGGTGCAAAAGTAAAACTAAACTCTGGAGAATATTATTTGTCTGCGGTACGATTGTATACACTATGAACATGACGGACAAAGAGATGAGGACAAAATATACAATTCCTCATTCTACCCTCAACAATTGCTGTGGTAGACAAAGGAACATCCCTTCAATGCTATTATGTAAAAATGTGTAGAACAGGGGTCACATGCACATTCATCTGTTCTACTTATTTTACATAATAGCAGTGAAGGGATGTTCCTTTGTCTACCACAGCAATTGTTGAGGGTAGAATGAGGAAGTGTATATTTTGTCCTCTTTCTTTGTCCGTCATGTTCATAGTGATAGCAGGCAAATGTTGTTTGTATCGTTAATGAATGCATACTTATGTTGGGTTCGGGGCCGTTGCCCCGGTGAAATGTAATTTGCATAGGCAGCTCGTACAGGTGTGCGAGCTTCTTGCCACGGAGACCAGGGCGTGGCATCAATTAGTGTGTAATTGAATCATTCTAGCTTGAACTTTCAACGAGACAACTACCATGGAGCCGATCGAGGTTGTCGATCTCGTGAACGCGGACATGCGAGACAGCCAGACTGGGCCGCCAAGCCAGTTCGATTCGTTGACTTCTGATAAATTAGGAAGTTTTTTCAGCAGCATATTAATAGCAATCAGAAAGCCGGGATCATGTTTTGGCATTATCGTGATCCAAGTCCCCAGGGACTCGGATCCACAGACACTTTTTACTCTGAAAAAACATGTCCTACCTTCCCAAATTGTATCCACCGTACCAAAGCGCGCGTTTAATAATGGTAGCTTTAAGGATGAAATATTATTTTCATTATAATTTTGTAATGATATTATTGCTTTATTTAGCCAAGCCAATTTATCTAGTAGGCCTATTAGAAGTCCTTCACTGAATAAAGCAAACTATAATTCACATTTATTTAGTCAAGCATTGATTAGGCTGAATGAATGAATATCATATTGATTAATTTCATCATGCCTTAATTTAACGGTTATTGAAGACGAAATATTACTTTCATTATAATATTTAAAATGATATCATTGCTTTATTTAGTCGAGCCAATTTATTTAGTATACCTATTAAAAGTCCTTCACTGAATAAAGCAAACTATAATTTACATTTATTTAGTCAAGCATTAATTACGCTGAATGAATAAATATTATATTGATTGATTTCATCATGCCTTTAACGGTTATTGAATACGAAATATTACTTTCATTATAATGTTTTTAAAATGATATTATTGCCTTATTTATTCAGGCCAATTTATCTAGTAGGCCTATTAAGATTGAAGAAAAACACTATTAAACTGTATATATATTCCTCGTGGTGCGAGTCCCCCTTGCGTGTTAAGATCATCAAATTTCCCATTGGAGGGGACTTACACCACGAGGAATATACTCCTCGTGATCCGAGTCCCCCCTCCGAAATTAATACGAGACGGCAATTAACCCGTTAATATTATCTACCCCTCATTTCCCTCCTCTTCAAGACCACACTGTCAATTTCAGACAGTTACCTAGAGATGTAAGTCAATATTCGCTGTTATACTTTATCACTAAAATCAAAAGAATCGGACTAAAAACACTACAAAACTGTCTATATATTCCTCGTGGTGTAAGTCCCCCTTACGTGTTAAGATCATCAAATTTCCCATAGGAGGGGACTTACACCACGAGGAATATACTCCCCCTGATCCGAGTCCCCCTCTATGAGAAATTTGATGATCTTAACACGTAAGGGGGACTTACACCACGAGGAATATATAGACAGTTTTATAGTGTTTTGAGTCATATTATTTATCAGATTGAATGATAGAAAAGAGTCTAAGAATACAGAATATTATGTCGTTTGAAATAGTGTCCTACCAAGCATTTTTCGTATCAATGTGGATCCTTTAGAAAGATTGCTGAAAAATAAGGTACGTCTCAAGTTTGTCCCCAATGACTCGGATGACGATATAGCCCGTGTTTTTCGTGTAGGAAAGCAGGGCATTGGAGAGTTTGATTTGATTCGATTTGATTTTCTTCTGCATTCATGTAAGTACATATTTTTTCGATAATAATAATATGAAGTACAATAAGACATTTAGTATCTTTCTGACAATGAATCATAAATAACCAAATATATGTATATAAACATTGATATTTTCAAAAACGAAATGATAAACTGTCATAGATACTAAATTTCCTCCAACATTATAAAATATTATAAAAATATTTGCGGAAGAAGGACTGTCATTGTAAGCAGTTTGCTTGATAATATGACAGCCCCAGAAAAAAACTCATGAAATAGATTAACACATTTATTAAGCAGAACGGATAGGTAATTTAAAATACAAACTTTAATGATGGTGATATTGACAATGCAGATGAGGATAATGATGAGGATGATGATGAAGATGATGATGATGACGATGATGATAATGATGATGATGAAAGAAGAAATGACATTATGATAAAGACTGATGAGTTGACACAGAAATTTTATCTTGAATATTTTGATAACAACATCTTTTTAACATTGGCTTTAAATGAGTAGAGGGAGCAACATGATTTAATAGATTCTGGGAGAGAGTTCCATAGGTCAGGACCATGGTGTCTTATGGATCTATGGGCAATAAGTAATTTCGGGTTTACTAGATGAAAATTTGAGGAATTACGGGTAGGGTAAGAGTGAATGGTTTTATTCATAGTGTAAAAGTTGTGAAATGAAAGAGGCAGCATATTATTTAAATACTTAAACATGATCAGTAAACTTTGTAGCGAATTTATGTTGAATACTGTTAGGGTTTTCAGTTTGTAAAATATTGGACCTGTGTGAGATAAATATGGTGAACCAGTACATATACAAAGGGCTTTCTTTTGCAACAAATAAATAGAGTTGATTTTAGTTTTGGCGCTGGTGGCCCATACTAAGTTGCAATATGTTATATACGGTAATATCAATGAATTATAAAGCATAACAAGCGTATAAATTGGGATTTATTTCTTCATTTTATATAATAAACCAACATTCCTAGAAGTTGAAGTCGTGATATGACGTATATGTTCATTCCAATTCAGATTTTCGTCGATAATGACAACCAAAATTGTCGTTGTTCTCTTTCTTTCGAGAGGGATATTATCGATAATTATGTTGTAAGGAAAGTCAATGACATGATGATTTGCGTGCTTGAAATACATGAAATTTGTTCTATCGATATAAAGGGATAACTTATTGCATTGAAACCATAGCGATAATTTTGGTAACTCATTATTAAGTGTATTTACTAAGGTGTTTAAATTATGGTGTGAACAGCAGATGTTCGTGTCATCAGCAAATAACACAAATGATAATAAATGTGTTGTATTGGTTAAATCATTAGGGTCTAAAATTGATCCTTGAGGAACTCCACATTTGGTAGGAAAAAAATTAGACAAAACATCATTATATACTACATATTGTTTTCTGTTAGGTAAATAGCTCTCAAACCATGACAGTGCAACTCCACGAATTCCATAACAGTAAAGTTTTTTCAGTAAAATTTGGTGGTCCAGTGTATCAAAGGCTTTTGATAGATCCATAAAATTACTCCTATTACATGTTCTTTATTAGCCATAGCATTCGTTATTTTATCATGTAATTGTACTAAAGCTTGGTCGGTTGAATGTCCTTTTCTGAAACCATATTGATTTAGATTTAGGAAATGAAAAGTATCTAGAAACTTATAGAGCCTATTGTAAATAATCTTTTCTAGGATTTTGGATATGCTGGGAAGGATAGAGATAGGCCTGTAATTACTAATTTCGTGAGGATTTTCTTTTTTTAAAACAGGATTTACCTTAGCAATTTTCGAGGACTCGGGACATTTCCCGGTATTAATTGATATATTAAAAATGTGAGTTAAAGGACAAGCGATAAAGTGTATGACTTGTTTAAGAAGGAAATAACTAATTCTATCTTGACCCTGTGATTTACTTATTTTGAGATTTGTTGTTATTTCTGTTATTTCATTAGGATCAGTGGGATTCAAAAAAAGTGATGAATTTGAGGGTTCAGGAAGAAATGTAGTAAAATTTTCGTTCGGTGTATTAACTTTGTTTGCTAAATTAGGTCCTATGTTTACAAAATAGGAATTAAAGGTATCGGCTACATCTTCAGACATTATAACTGTATCATCTATTGTAAAATTATCATTTGACAATTTTTTTTAGTTTTCTTTCCAATCAAATCATTAATAATCCCCCAGGTAGATTTCAAATTTGATTTCACTCTATTAAGTTTGTCGGAATAGTAAATTTTACGAGAATTTCGAATTATGTTAGTTAATTTATTTCGGTATGTTTTATATTTGTTTTTGTTATGAATAGTTGAGTTCGTTAGATAAGCCTTATACATTTTATTCCTTGCGTGTATCGATTGTAGAATTGCCTTTGTTATCCATGGCATTTTACAACGCTTATTTTTCTTGTTCGCAGACACTAGAGGAAAATTTTTGTCATAATATATCTGTAATTTAGTATTAAAAGTTTCGTATGCTATATCTGCATTTGATTCATTAAAGACGTCCAACCATTCTTCTGTTGCTAGATCACTTTTGAATGATTCAATACTTTGTGGTGTTTCTTTTCTGTACATGTTTGATTTAGCTGACGTTTTCATTGTGATTTCATTATTACATATTTAAAAAATTGGCAAATGATCAGATATATCAGAATATATTAATCCACTGGTAATGTTATTATCAAAGATATTAGAAAAAATATTGTCTATAAGGGTTGAAGATTGACCGTCAATTCTGGTTGGTTTATTTATATGTGGATAACAACTATTAGAATAGGTAATGTGAAGAAGTGTATCATGCTGGCTACTATGAGATAAAAGGTCAATGTTTAAGTTGCCCATTAAATATAAGTGTTTACCTTCCCCTGTAAGAGAGTGAAGGCATTTATCTGGATCTTCACAAAATAAATTTGGATGACTATGAGGGGGTACAAAGATTAGTCCGACGATTATATTTTGTTTGTTTGGATTAATGACTTCTAAGAATAATGATTCACTTTGTTTTAACGATATTTCTTTCCGGATTTTAAATTGTAAATGTTCATTGACATAAAACGCGACACCCCATCCTCTTATTTCTTCGCGATCTAGTCTAATCAATGTATAATTTTGCAAGTTAAATAAGTTAGGCGAAGTGTTATGAGGCCAGGTTTCAGTGACACCAATAATAGAAAAGGGAAAATTATTTATAGTATGCAGCAATGTTTGCAGAGAATCAAAATTTTTGCTTAAACGTCTAGCATTTACGTGAAGTAAACTTAATTTATGTTGTGTATTTTGAAAACTTGAAGTAATTGATCAGTTGTGTAATAGTTACTATTGAAAATGGGTACCAGGTTTAAATCATTATCCATGAACATTGATTATTATTACCAATTTATTTTGATTAAAGGTATAATAACTGGTTTGCATGTAAAGTTTCTGTGTCGTACTAGTATGGTGGTGGTAGTGATCATGGAATGAAAAGAGAATGGAATGAAGAGATAATGATAATGATAAGTGAACATGAAATGCATAAAATAAGAATGAATGATGATGAGATCCTAAAGCGTTTACGAAATGATCAACTTTCATAATGATAAGCTCACTAATTTTTGAGCATCTCAACCATGAAGTACATTTTAAATTAAAATTACGGAACCTTTGATGAAACACTTTGCTCCGGCACCACTGCACTCGATGAAAACGTATTTGATGCCTTGATAACAAGTAATATGGTAACTAATATCATATCTAGCTTCTCACGAATCAACATGTTCCCAGCTCAACTCCACACTTAAACTCTAATGATCCAAATATGAAGCAGAATCGAGAAAAGAATTCCTCATGAGATAGAGCAGCACCGGGACAAAGGTTATACATATTTACATAAAGAATAGCTACAAACTACAAATGCAATAAACAGAACAAGGTATCAATTATTCAATTAAACAGAGAATGTTTATATGCATGGCTTGCAATTGTTAATTTGTAAAAGGTAAAGTTAAAACATGGAGAACTAAATTATTGAAAACAGGGGTATAGAAATTTAATCTTTTTCATTATCAATACATTACAAAAATTCATGATATATTCAACAAGAATTACAAAATAAACACAAACGACTACAGAGTTGCCTACAGAGAGGTCTCCATTTATCTTCTTTACAATACGGAGATAAAGTAAAAAATATCCTTACATTCACCCGTTAAGGTGTTAATTTGCCCAATAATCTTTCTGACAAAGTTTGTCTCGAGAGAGATAGGTAAATTGGTAGAGAAGAAGTGTATTACTTAATATGAAGAGGAAAGATTCTCCGTGTACTAAAAACGGTGTGTTAAATGAGTTTCGTAACTGCCAAATGGAGAAATGTAAGAAGGAATGTTGGAAGAAAAAATATATATATATATATATATATAATGCTGATAAATATGTCTGTTATGATAGAACAAGGGTACAAATTACCCTTACATTCAAACCCTTTAGGGATTAATTTGCCCTATAATCTTTCTGCCAAAGGACCATTCGATATTTGTCGAGAGAGAGAGAGAGAGAGAGAGATGGGTAAATTGGTAGAGAAGAATTGTATTACTTAATACGAGGAGGGGATTGAAAGAAAGTAAAGATCACCATACATTAAAACGGAGTGTGAAACGGGTTTCGTAGCTGGCATATTACCATCTCCTGTAGGGAGACTACGAGAGAGGAAGGAATGTTGGGAAGAAAAAAAAATTGCTGATAGATACGTCTGTGATAGTAGAACAAGGGTACAAGTTCCCTTTACATTCAACTCATTTAGGTATTAATTTGCCTATTAGTCTTTCTGCCAAAGACCTTTCCAAATTTGTCGAGAGACAGAGCTAGAGATAGGTAAATTGGTAGAGAAGAAAATGTTTGACCGAGGTTGAAGAGAGGCCTCTTGTAATAAATTCTGTGTCCGATTACAAAGGAGAGTGCAGATTAGTTCTAGACTGAAGGAGCGTCAATCTCCACTTATACAAAGAGAAGTTCAAGTATGAAGATGCTTAATTGTGAAAGATGTGTTTGAAATCGGTGACTGTGTTCACGTTCGGCCTGAAGTTGGCATTAAAATCTTCACATTGAGATGGTCTATGAGCATATGCATTATTTAGGCTTTGCCTGGGATTTCGGTGAAATAAGGTATTACGTTTTCAACGTGTCAATGCACACCGTGTTTGGATCATTGGATATTCGGGGTCATTTGGGACATGTGCTAATCGTGAACTGGTCTATTACAGAGAAGGGAGTCGTTCAAGTGTGTGAACAGAAAGAGTTGGAATATGCTCCTATCTTGGTAAACATCAGATATGCTGGCAGGGCTTGTTTTTGGGGAGGGAAAGTGTAGACAAGTTAAATAGTTTCCATATATATATATATATATCAGGTGTGGTTTACGTACAATTGGTCAGTCTACGCAGATGCCTCCGGAGTCGGATCCGGGGGTTATGTTGTCGAGAGTGATAACACAGAACTCATGGGAGTTTGGTCTGAGTCTGAGAAGATTCAAAGCTCCTCATGGAGAGTGCTCGAAGCTGTCGTGAGAACGGCAAGTGTTGCTCGAGCATCGCCTGGAAGGGCGAAGTGTACGCTGGTACACGGACATCAAGAACGTTGTGAAAATCGTGATAAAATTGAGTGGTAACTCCGCCTGGCAAGAAAAGGCTTTGAAAATACGAATTGTTTGTGAAAAAAACAATGTAAAAATTGACCCGGCTTGGATATCTAGACGTGAGAACAATAGGTTGATGAATTGAGTAGGACGTCAGACAGTGACGACTGGCATGTAAACTGAGGCTTGTAACATAGACTTGATCAGAAGTGGGGGTCTCATGTGTTTGACAGAATAATTATTGTCATTATAATACCAAAAGTAGGAAGTTTAATTCCAGATGGTGTACTTGGACAAGTGATATTGATCCTTTTTCTCAGAGTTGAGAGTGAGATATCGATTGATGGGTACCATCACCTCGATTCATTGCCAAAACTGTTGACAAATTGGTGAGGGGTATTAAAAGCAAAGGCTCACTAATATAGTCCCATATTGGAAGTCTGCTTCAGTTTGGTCCATGATCTGGGATGGTGAGAAGTTCAATTCATTTTATTGAAAAATTTGCAATATTGCCCTCTAGCGTAGTGAGGAGGAGGCAGGGCCAAAACTGAATTTGTGGAAGCCCTCGAAGCAGCTTTAGGATTGTCGCATTGAAGATAAGTTTTTAATTGTACCATGTTATTTTTATTTCCACTCTCCAGGTTTAGGAGTCAAGAATGCCATACAAGGTGCGGTGGACGAAGCGAGGGTTCGATCTGAGAATATTATCGATCAGGCAGTCGTCATGGCTTAACAAATCATCGGGGCAGAAGCGAAGGGGAGAATGGCAATCAAGGGACGTCCAAGACTCGTCGTCAAGAAGGACGCAGTGTTCTCTCACCAAATCATTTAAAGTTATGCAACAAGTACGGAGGTTTCGAAGATGTTTTAATTTTGAGAGATCTCGTTTACAATTATTTTTCTCAGTTTTTTAGGTTTGTTTTAGATATGAAGAGATTCAATCTCTCCTCTATTCTGAACTTGTTGTACATTGTTGGAAATTTCGTATGGAAAAACAGCACCATCAGCCATATAATGTAGGAAAAGTAATGCTATGAATTGGCAATTTCTCCCTGTTCAATTATAGAATTGGATTGAGCTCCAAGTGAGTGTAGATTCGCAAAAAGCATGTTAGATTTGAGAAATAGCACAGAGTGGCGTGCAGCTAAATAATTATAAGATAAGTATAATTTTTGCTTTTTTCATATTTAAGACACGCTAAAGACGAATGTGTACCTATTTGTGCCTTGGGTAATTTGCGATTTCGCTTCATGCATATGACATGACAAAATTGTTGGAAATTTCGGATGGAAAAACAGCACCATCAGCCATAATTATAATGTAGGAAAAGTAATGATATGAATTGGCAATTTCTCCCTGTTCAATTATAGAATTGGATTGAGCTTCAAGTGAGTGTAGATTCGCAAAAAGCATGTTAGATTTGAGAAATAGCACAGAGTGGCGTGCAGCTAAATAAATATAAGATAAGCATATTTTTGTTTTGTTCATATTCAAGACACGTTAATGACGAATGTGTACTTATTCGTGCCTTGGGTAATTTGCGATTTCGCTTCATGCATATGACATGACAAAATTGTTGGAAATTTCGGATGGAAAAACAGCACCATCAGCCATATAATGTAGGAAAAGTAATCCTATGAATTGGCATTTTCTCCCTGTTCAATTATAGAATTGGATTGAGCTTCAAGTGAGTGTAGATTCGCAAAAAGCATGTTAGATTTGAGAAATAGCACAGAGTGGCGTGCAGCTAAATAATTATAAGATAAGTATAATTTTTGCTTTTTCATATTTAAGACACGCTAAAGACGAATGTGTACCTATTTGTGCCTTGGGTAATTTGCGATTTCGCTTCATGCATATGACATGACAAAATTGTTGGAAATTTCGGATGGAAAACAGCACCATCAGCCATAATTATAATGTAGGAAAAGTAATGATATGAATTGGCAATTTCTCCTGTTCAATTATAGAATTGGATTGAGCTTCAAGTGAGTGTAGATTCGCAAAAAGCATGTTAGATTTGAGAAATAGCACAGAGTGGCGTGCAGCTAAATAAATATAAGATAAGCATATTTTTGTTTTGTTCATATTCAAGACACGTTAATGACGAATGTGTACTTATTCGTGCCTTGGGTAATTTGCGATTTCGCTTCATGCATATGACATGACAAAATTGTTGGAAATTTCGGATGGAAAAACAGCACCATCAGCCATATAATGTAGGAAAAGTAATCCTATGAATTGGCATTTTCTCCCTGTTCAATTATAGAATTGGATTGAGCTTCAAGTGAGTGTAGATTCGCAAAAAGCATGTTAGATTTGAGAAATAGCACAGAGTGGCGTGCAGCTAAATAAATATAAGATAAGCATATTTTTTGTTTTGTTCATATTCAAGACACGTTAATGACGAATGTGTACTTATTCGTGCCTTGGGTAATTTGCTATTTTGCTTCATGCATATGACATTACAAAATAATCATAATTATTGAATTTAATGAAATGTTACTAACATGAATGTCTCGTTCACCTCCTTCTGAACAGGATGTTAAAATTATCAGAAGGACCAACGAGGTTTTTTTTTTCTCGTACACAGGCTTAAAGAGTCGTGTATGCCCGTTCATATTTGAATATAACGAGCGTTTGTTTCAAATTTCAACTTTTTCTTGAAAGAGGGTGATTCGAAATTAGAATCTCATGATTATAAATCAAATCATTCAATGACGGTGTTCTGTACGCATATGTACGAGATGGGAAAGGCAAGTTTTTAGCATACATTACCTGAAATCTATGATTAGACTTTAGAATCAGTTGTATTCAGATTATAGGTAATAAGATTAAACGAGCAAGATAGCCCCTTTTAATAGTCCAAATCGGGCTAATTTGTCAGTTGTGTACTAACGTTCAGAATTCATTATAGTAAACAATGTTAAAATATATTTAACAATGCAAGGAGTCGATTGGACATGATTCAGACAGTTTGTCCTTGTGTACAAATGAACAAAATTTGCTATCGATAGCTACGTTAAAATCAAGTATTATTAATCAAGTATTAAAAAAAAATATGGAGTCTATTGGACATGATTTAAATTTAAATTGTCAATTTCTCTCCCTTTTTCTTTGGCTCCCGATCTTTGAGTTCTAGTCGTTGTCAGGCTATCCCACAATAACTGAAGTGTATTATTGTGTTATTTGTTTGTATTAGGAGTCAAGAGGGAAGAGAGAAGAAATAATATGTGAAGTTATAGGACAGACTATTATTTGTCTGCGGTACGATTGTATAGCAGGCAAATGTTGTTTGTAACGTTAATGAATGCATACTTATGTTGGGTTCGGGACCGTTGCCCTGGTAAAATGAAATTTGCATTGGCAGCTCGTACAGGTGTGCGAGCTTCTTGCCACGGAGACCAGGGCGTGGCATCAATTAGTGTGTAATTGAATCATTCTAGCTTGAACTTTCAACGAGACAACTTTTATTTGCAATGAAAGTGCGTTGTGTTATGTTATGTTATGACATGACTGTGTTTTATTAAGGTTTTCCAGAGTTTTTATTCTCGTTGAGTTTTACCTCTGTTTTTTTTTATCCTGGACCAAGGTCGGTCCGGTTTCCTGAAGGAAACGAGAAGAAATGTTTGTTAAACATTCATACTGAATAAACGGCCGGCTCCCAGTAGTCGTTGTCAGGCTATCCCACAATACCTGAAGTGTATTATTGTGTTATTTGTTTGTATTGGGAGTCAAGAGGGAAGAGAGAATAAATAATATGTGAAGTTATAGGACAGACATAAGGACGAGGTATTATGCAAGGTAACTGAAAGTTAAGTTTTCTTTCAAATGCTGAATCTTTGCATGCTTTTTTTTTTTTACATACACTTGTATATTGGGTGCGCATTGTTGTAAGAGGCTTTAATATGAAACTTCTGTAGAAAGCAAAACTACGAGTATATCATTTTTTTCAACTCAAACCATTTACATGTATTTAAAAAACGATATACAGTCCTTTATTTTTTGGCCCAAAATTACGAGATCCTAAAGTAGTATTTATATGCGAAGGAGCGAAGGAGCGAAGTGACCGAGCTATAGGAAAAATGCATTTTAAACCCTAAATACTCCATTCCGAATACATTTTACGTTGCGTATTGGGGACGCAAATAAGATCATGATTTGTCATAATTTTTTCCCTTTTCTCTTCCCCTATTTTTGTTGTTGTTACTCCCTTTCAAGCGCCGCTCCGTGCATGACTGTGCCCATCTCCTGCCACCGTAGATACATCACTGATGGCCTGTTTCCGATCCTCAACTATTATGTCTATCAATGTGAAATCACCTTCGTTCTTTTCCTTAAAAACGTCGATAAAGGTTTGGTTTTTTTTTTTAATCAATGGGTGGTCGATTTTCAATCTTTGATTGGCTAAAACCAAAACTGTCTTCGGTCCTAAAAGAAAGATTTAGTAAAGATTAATTTAAAAATATCGATCCTCTTAATACTCGATATTTATCATGGCATTAAATTTCGTGCCATTGCTTTTGATGTCATAAAATCGACCCACAGAGTAATATATTTCTTAATTCATCCACGATATCAATGTGGTTTGCTTTATTAACGGGCTGCCCACTCCCTATCACTACCATATCACATTTATAATTGAAACCAGTAGTAGTTTAGTCATTTGCTCGAGCTACAATTGTTCTCAGGCCTAGCAATCGCTTGGGCATTTACTTGGGCATACATTTTTAATAGTAGGTTAAGCTTAATATTGAATTTGAGTTTTTATGGATTCTGATCGTTTATGTCATATTCTTATACGGGATGTATAGTTGTGCAAGAGCGGTTCTAGAATTGTTTTTTTCTCAGGCAGGGGAAGGGGAGGCGCTCGGAGACTTTGCATTCATTTTCTACATGTGCCTCAGGACTATTTGTCCCCCCCATTTCCCCTCCAAAGGCGCTACTGTAGTTGTGTATCGTTGTGAATTTACTGCATATGAAAATGATACATCAGATATTAAAACTGAAATTGTATCATACTCTATCAAGTTACTTTCACCTTTTTGTTCTGCTAGGATCGGCGTACACTCGTCTCTGGTCCCGTCTGTTGAAAAATAAAAGCAAGAACAAGCGAGGTCGTTACAAAATTTAAATAATTCATTGCCATACTTTTAGATATCTGTTACAGTGTGTATTACGGGAATCCCAGACTCAGCACCAACTATTGAAATCAGTACATTCATGTTTCGTTTAGCATCTTATGTGGGTATTTGTATTTGTTTTTTACATTTTATTTTTATTTCATTTTTAATTTGACACCTTAGTTCATACAATCTGGCAAAGGGGAGCTGCATAGCAATATTTTCCCTGATTAATGTCACATTCACAACTGCCAAAATTTAGAATATACCATGATTTGAGACCAACGCACATTACCCAAATTTCCATGAGACCGACAGCCCAAAGATTGAAAAATCAAAGACAAACGTAAGCAAATATTGAAAAGAAGAAATTTCACAAGCTTCCACGAGACGGAGAAAATAAAGAAGTACATCTCAAGTGAAAATATAAAATGTCGGTCTAGGAAACCCTAAAAAAGTTGTCAGAAGGCCCCTGTGACCGACATCGTCGGTCTCACGGGCCGTAACACATGGTTTATTGTAGCAATTCGAAGTGATTGATTATCAGAAGTTTCTGACTATTCAATGTGTAAGGACCGTAGTGGTCACTCTATTCTTTATGAAACATTACATTTTTATTTCGAATTTTAAAACGTCCATTTCTTGACTCATGTAAATGACTGACTCTTATCCATGGCCTCCACCCCACATTTTTTTTTTTTTTTTTTTTTTTGGGGTGGTCTTTTTTCTCATTGCAAACCAAATGCTCAATAGCGATAACGGTCTTGGACCCCATATCTCTTCTTCGACGCTGATTTTTATATTCATAATTATAAGTTAGAATTGATAACATGCTTTTGAGTGTCAAACTAGCCAGGCTGAATCGAGAATAAAAATCAAATGACAATAGCTATTGACAATGAGTGCACATTTGTGCATACAAAGTATTTCCACTTTGTTGTTATTATGTGAGCTACATGCTTCGTATTCCAATCTTTTCCCTCTTTTACAATCATGGTATTTGTAAACACACCTCGGATAATTCAATCGCGATATTCATGTCTACTTTTTATCTTTTAAGTTTAGATTTAAACATCAAGCAAGAAATCGTGATTTAACATTGGTAACAATAAATGTAGATGGTACAATTAAAACAGACCAGGTAAGGCATTCAAAACTTGGGCAAGCCAAATTTTGACATGTTTAGTGCTGCGTCATCTATTGATACATTTTATATATAACACGATAGGAACTACTTTAGAAAAATCAACATTTGTGCGTCAACATTTAAAATGTGTAAAAATAACAATGACGCATTACATAATAATCCGAACATAATTTCTATGGGACACACAATAGGGTATTGAAATTGCCCTTGAGTTGATTTTTCAAAATTAGTTGTGATCGTGTTATATTTTACCTATGAAAAGGCTATGAATAATATGAAACCAGCATATATAATTATTTTTTGAGTTGTTAGGGGTAAAATTCGGATTTATTTTTTATTGACTCACAATGAAGCTATCAAGTCTTGATAGTAGATATATTTTTGACATATTTAAACGATCAATATTTTAAACCAAATGTAGTAAATGAACATTCAGGTTTGAAAAGGAAACCTGCTAATATTCTTTAAATATTTATTATTGAGATTCCATTATTGTTGATATCAAGATCAGGAATTCACAGTAAAAACAAAGAATAGCTATATTTTATTGACTTTACTAGTGATATTGCACACCCTGTTTAACAATTTGTTGATATGCCGATATGCCACTGTTATCAATATGGGGACCAATAAATGCACAGCGGACGCAACAGGAACTTACTTTGCCTTGTCCGGCATTTCTTGTACATGTTGACTAACACGATGACGCTGCAGACACCTACAACGGAGATTCCAACTGGCAAGGCTGTGGAGAGAGAGATGACAGGTTTACACACAATTGGGCAGTTCATATAACTAGCGATGACTTGGAATCCAAACGAGCGCTCTGCCAAACGTTTCCTACATACCCCAAGTTCAGCGCTTCAGTTTTTGTTATTAAAACAGATCCAAGACCAATTTTTTAAAAGTAAACTAAGGCACCTTTACATTGTATAACAAAATGGAGAAATGAATCCTAACGAAGTAACAACGATCTTAAAACGAATACAAAACAATTTCAAAACGAATTCATAACTGAACCAGAGCCGCTAACATTTGTCCATCCCCTGATATAATTATCTCTGACTAAGAATTAAGTTATTGCTCTTATTCTTATTCATGACATTTCTAGTGCTCTTTTATGACCTAAAATTGTTATAAACGTAATTTTAGACCCCCAAAATGTGTAAATTTAGCCAATACGATCATTCCAATTCAGCTCCACTTCAAAAAATACGATGACCTTTATTTAATAATAACAATACATGGACCGGCTTGTTGTGCGTATTATAACCAACACGAAACAGCCAACAAAAAAGCCAACATCGGCATTGGCTGGAATAAAACGTATAAAGCGCTATTTCATTTGTTCAACGGCTGGTTTAAATTATCGAATATTTGTGGGGCACCACAAATAATTATAACTCGTTATATTTATGGATAATTCAGCCGTCTCTGAACCGATTTTAATTAAACAAAGATGATTTTGTCATTTAAATTGTATGTTCTTTCAAATTTGACACTCAGTTTTTGGTTATCTCACATACAAATTATTTTGTGTAGCGCCCTCTGCAACAAAACTCAACTATCCCTTTAAGTGAGTAAAACTATTGCATGATTTATAGACGTCACTATATGCTGTTTAAATCTTATAAATCAAGGCGGAAAAGGCAATCCCCCAAAATATGAAAATCTTAATTTTTTACCAATTTTGATGAAAAGAGTTGGATCGCTCTCAGTTGTTTCGCCAAGCCCAAAGGTAGTGTTTCCATGATGATGGGAAACTGATATTGTCGAAGTGCGTTCATCTTGAGATCCAGGAATATTAAACGCCATACACACATAGGGTATCTTGCTAGGTGGCGCTCTAGTGAAGATCAATTTGCTCTTCGTCCCATCGTCATTTTTCCATTCGACTGTTTGTATGGTTGAAATCTTTTGAACGCCATGTAGAAACAATAAGTCTATATTCGGAAAGTATCTCGAAGCTGTACACGTAATGTTTAGCGGACTCTGCACGGAAACAGTACAATTTTTTCCACTTTCTTTACACTCATTGATGAACGGATACGGTTCCTCCGGCGTAGCTTCAAATAAAAAAATTACATTAATGTTTTCAAAATACTATACGATAGTACGTGATTGGATGAGATCTGTACATCATTATTATGTGATCGACAACATCTATAATTCCGGCGCAATGTATACATCCGATCATACAGCCGGTTTATTGCGAAATTACAAATGATTTGTAGTAAACTGTAGGCCGTATTTGCCAATTTATGGAATAATGAAAATACGAAAGTGTGTTAAAGCCCGTCTGCACTAGTTTGGCCAGGAGGGATTAGACCTCCCAGCGTGGTCACTGACAGGTGGTTATCTCATCAAATCAGCTCTCAATTAACATAAGAAAAAGGGGATCATGGGGGACTAACGGGTACCGCTTAGGCATTGTTTGCTATATAGAGGGCGCAAGTAGCTATACAAGTAGTGCAGTCCCGCTTAAGTGTTACCCCAAAAGTGGTTTGTTTTTAGTAACAACTTATAACAAAATGACTTCAAGTTATTGTAAAAAAAGAGGTAATCGCATAATTTTAGGTACTTTTTCACTACAACAGCAGTCGCTGTCGGCATCGCTTTCACCTTCAGCACCCAAGCTACACATATACTTTCAGTTTCCCATTTCCTACTGAATGAAGGGGGGTGCTGCAGCACAGGTGATCCGACATTTTCCCAGGCGACCATTGCTGTAGACTTTATTAAATCAAAACTCTATATGGTTCTCGTTTTAGGTTGGCATTTGGGTTTTAGATTAGATGATATATGGTTCGGGCAAGGGTCTGACTGATATTAGAGTAAAGCAATGTGTATGTATTGTCCTGATCCTTCGGAGGTAAGGAGAATGACATCCAACAAACATTAGGAGATAATTTTATTCAAAACTGTCAGCCAGTTAAAAATATTGTGAAGTTTCTCCTATTCGATTACATAGAAAGGAAAATAATCTCTCCAAAGTTTGCAGTTTCCTTGCTAGCTATTCTTCCATGGGAGCTTCCATTTTGATCAAAGTAGTGATGTCAGAGTAGCACGTATTTACTGACCTGCATAAGATGGATAGGGTGTTACATAAGACTAGGTACATACACCTAGAGCTATCGATGCAAACACCAGCCACCTTGTTACACCGGCATCTCAAATAGGAATTTCCTGTGAGCAGTGTTTTGTACGTCTCTGTCACAACATGGCGACTCCCATGAGACAATGACTAGCAAGGAAACTGCAAACTCTGTAGAGATCATTTTCTTACTAAGTAATCAAAGAGGAGGAATTTTACAATATTTGTAATAAGGCTATCAACTGATATTTGTCGGGTTCCTTTTTCTTAAAATTGCATTCTCCTGTCAAATTAAAGATTCATCGTCATAGATTTTCAAAAAAACTATAAATGGATAAATGGATTTTCTCTCAGAATTTAGTAAGGACCTACCATATATTTTCAAGTCTGTATAGTTATGAATCATGTTTCCCTTGTAGTTAGAAACTCTGCAGGAGTATCGACCTTGGTCAGCTATGGTGACGTTCTTGATGATCAAAGAATAATCGCCATTCATTTCACACGTCTTGTCCTGAACACAAGTCCCCGAATCATGCTCTTCTTCCACCCGTCTGATCAATTGCGGGACTATTCTTGGGTCGTTTATATTCTTCCAATAGACAGCTAATGGTGTTCCATAAAACTGACATATCAAAACAGCCCTGTCTCCTAGTTGGACGGTTTGGTGTAGATCGGTATACACTACACCATCAGGAACATATCCAGTAATACCTATTACAATGAAAACAAAAAAAGAATATACACTCATATACACACACATTTACGCATCCCATATATATTTATATATATATTTATATATATATAAACATATATATATATATATATATATACATACATACAAACACATACACTCACAAATCATTTCCTTGTCATTCAAACAAATTGAAAGGAGACGAAATTATAGCTTTATAGATATCTCACCGGAAACGAAGCAAACCGCTATAACGAAGCCGATAAATGCCCAGTGAGGCAGGTGTAAGGCTTCAGTACGGGACGCCATCTTGATTAGTCACGTGGTTACAATTCAGTTAGCTGATGTCATGTCGAAACAAATATTTGCATACATAATCGAGATAAATCTTATGTCGATGTAGCAAAGGTCGTTGGTGTGTAATTTATTAGGTTATCAAATGATAACATACTGATAACTGTGTAAATAATAATAATAACAGTGGGTTCTTGTATAGCGCTCATGTCTGTCAGATGTGACACTCTTGGCACCCCGCAATTCATATATATTCATATATTAAATCAACAACATGATATACAACAATAAGTCGATCGTTTTTCACTTGTCAGGGCATCCGTAGCCCTCTTTCGGTTTCCCTGAAGTCATTCTGACTTTTACGATATACAAGTAGCTTCACAAGTTTCTTCGTATACTGAGGTCCTCATCTATCGACCTACAATATTGTTGCGTGGGTCATCCACTATGAACCTTAAATTTGCCTTCACATCAAAAGTACTCTTGAATCGATATTTTTTTCTGGTTAATATTCATTGCAATGAATAAACGCTTTATATTATTCATATGATTAGTCCTGTTAACATGAATAGGAGATACTCTTAAAGGGAAATCTAACCTTGATAGCAAACTTGTCTAGAATAAAGCAGAAAAATCAGGGAAGCATACTTTGAATTGAATTGAATTGAATTGAATTTATTAACAACACATCACAATAATGACAGTACATATGAACAATCATACAATGCAAATAATATTACTGATACATAAACTATATACATAGCATAAGAGTAATGTTGATTAAACAGTAATGGTTTTAAAACGATATTTAGACATAGCTCTGCATACTATTAAATGTACAAAAGATATGTACGTAAATATGTGTATTACTATATTTAGGTGAAGTTGATAATGGGAACTAGAAGTTAGCACAAGTGCTAGTCGAGCCTAGTTCCATTCTTTGGCAAGATTTTTTTTGGTTTTAAATTTGTTTATACATATAAATGTAAAAATTGTTTGTTTTGTATTTACATATATACAACAAAAAAATACAGTATCATGTAACTTTTTTACATTTCTAAAATGAAAAAAAAAGAAGAAAAGAAAAGAAAAAAAAAACACAAAGTTTAAGTGTTTAAGCATCATAATGAAAGATAACAAATCTTTGAACAAATAAAGTCATCAATGTGTTCATAAAAATGAAAAGGATGTATTAATAAAAAATAATATCATACAGATGTGCGTACATGCACAAATCATGTAAAAGCTTAAGGCAGCTATAATCGTTAAACAAGCAAGTGTATACATATATAAAAGGAAGACAAGTTAAATAAAAAGGAAAAACGAAGAGGGAGGGGGTGTGAGACTGAGCCCACGTCATTTACATAGAAGGTAGGTGGAAAGATGTCTCCGAAAAGATAACCTCGATGTTTTTAATCTAATTTATTCCACAGCTTTGTTCCTACAAACGAAATACAAAATTGCCTTTGCGTTGTCTTACATTTTGGTTGATAGAGTAAGCCACTTTCTTTTCTCCTAGTTGCATATCTGTGCTGTATCATCTTACAATAATCGACTAAAGAGTGTGGTAAAACACCTTTTACCAAATCATACATAAATGTTGATACAAGAAGTTCATTGAGTTGAAAAATATCTAATATTTCTAGACTTTGAAAAAGAGGTTTGGAGTCTGTTCTAAGTGGACTAAATGTAATTGCTCTCATTGCCATTTTTTTAACTTAAATATATACAATTTAGATTACTTTTGTAAGTGCTCCCCCATACTTCTACTCCATAAGAGAGGTGAGGCTGTATAAAAGCCTTATATAATAACACAAGTATATTCTTAGGAACAAAATTTCTCAGTTTAAACAGAATGCCAACTTTCTTTCGTATGCATTTGTTTATTGTCTGAATATGTTATTTCCATGAAAGGTGACAATCAATTTCAATTCCTACAAATGATGCAACGAATACCTCTTTAATATCTGATCTTGATATTCTCACAAATCCTTTTTTGTCTATCGATCTACCTTTGGATTTCATAATCATATAGTTTGTTTTCTGTAGGTTAATTGTGACTTCGTTTGCGGTACACCATTCCTGCACCTTCATTAAATTTTCACTAACAATTTCTAAATCAATTTATTTTTGTCTAGGATTAAAAGTATTAAAAAAATTCGAGTCATCAGCAAATAATCTGAAATTGAAAAAGTTTGTGGAGTTTGGTAGGTCATTTATATATAGTAAAAATAATGTTGGTCCAAGAACGGAGCCTTGAGGGACACCACATGTTATATTCAATTTCAAAGACATTTTGTCTTTATATTGTATAAACTGTGATCGTTGACACAAATAATCTTCAAACCATTGCAAGGCTAACCCACGTATTCCATAGTGTGACATTTTTTAAGGAGAATGCTGTGGTTTATAGTATCAAATGCCTTTTGAAAGTCAATAAAGATGCCAACTGTTGTTCTACCTTCATCAATGTATTTCAATAGTGTATTTGCAAGATTAATCAAAGATAACTTTGTGCTATGTTTCTTACGGAAACCATACTGGTGTTGAAACAAGATATCATTTGCTTCCAAATAGTCAATTACACGATTATTTATTATGTTCTCAAAGATTTTGCCCAGTATAGGTAAAACTGAAATAGGTCTGTAATTACCAGCTAGATCTTTTCTTCCCTTTTTATAAATAGGTGTCACTTTTGCTACTTTCAGAGCGTCTGAAATTTACCTTTTTCTATGGAAAGATTGAAAATATATGTTAATGAGCTTGAAATGTATAGGGCAGCATCCCTCAACAATCTTGCAGGCAAATTATCATATACACAAGCTTTTTTTTGTATCTAAAGTCTGTAAGTGGCATTTCAATTCATTCTCTGTTATTGGTTTTAAAAATAGTGAGTTTTCTGTTCTGTATCCTAAATATTCTGTAAAGTCAGAATTCACTAGTGATATTTCCTTTGCCCGCTTTGGACCTATGTGCTTACAAAAAAAGTTGTTAAATTCGTTAGCTATTTCATTGTCAGATGTTATCACTCTATTTTCTCCACCACCTGAGCTTGATAATTTCTTTCCAACACTCAACAACTCGTTAATTGTTTTCCACGTTTTACGTTTATCATTTTTATTAATGAAGAAGAGGTTACTATAATATTGTCTCTTTGCATTTCGTAGAACTGTAGTTAGAACATTTCTGTACCTTTTGTATTCTTCCTCGTCTTTCTGTTGAAATTTTGATGCCTTTAGTTTAGAATACAACTTGTGCTTCTTCTTGACTGATTTTAAAATAGCATTAGTCATCCATGGTTTTCTCCCAGTATTTTTCCCCTTTTTCAGGTTCTTCGAAGTCGATGACATAATTGGTGCATGCTTGTCACAGATTTGCGTAAACAAGTCGTAAAATACAGAGTATGACTCATTTAATGTTGTACAACCACTTACATTATTCCAATCAAGTTTACCTAGATCATCATGAAATTTATTAATATCATAATTTCTGAAGGTACGAAACACAGACTTTTTGTGGCTTGTTTTACTTGCCTTCCTAAGATGCCCAAATGCTACAAAGATAGGGAAATGATCTCATATATCAGTTTTTATGACTTCAGCATGAATAGAAGAATTTGTTATATTAGTGTACACATGGTCAATAAGAGAGGAAGTTGTTTTAGTTACGCTTATTGGTGAAGTGATTAGTTGCTGCATACCCAAACATTGCAAAGAAGTTAAAAATTGTTCTGCTTTCATATCTACTCCTTCCTTGTGTAGTACATTAATGTTAAAATCTCCAAGTAAAACTACATTTGCTTTATCAATTTTCAATCTTTCTAATGTTACCAACAAGGAGTTTTGAAATTGATCAATATCAGTATTGGGCTTAAGATAAATAATACCTACAGTAATTTTCCTACCATTCAGGTCAGTTTCTAACCCGAGACTTTCTGTGTGAGTGACTTCATGGTTAAAGTAGCTGAGCGAAGAAATGTCACAAAATGTCACAAAATGGACAAATTATACATGTACTGAAAGCTTACACCAATATGAACATAAATCATCTGCTCTAAAGTATTATAAATATAAATGAAACGCAATAAGATGCTTTTTCCAAGACCCTTCTCAGAACTTCTTTTCCTGGCTTGAAAAAAAAAATTACGGAGTACAGACTTATGACGTCAGAGGTTGGGCACGATCGAAATTCCTAGGCCTCTCGCTCGGCTCTCGCTCAGCTCGCGTGCGGTATTTTGCATTCAGTATACGTTATGGTGGGTTCCCACTGCCGATCAAACCAACCCGACCAAGCCCAATCAAGCCCGATCACCCATTTTCCCGCGACCAATCCCGACCACATGCCTAAACACAAGCTCTTCCCGACCGCTATTCGACCATTGACGACCCACATTCGACCATTCACGACTCCTGCACGACGTATAGTCGACCACAACTTCGATCTCTTCTCGATCATTCCGATCTACATACAATCCCAACGCGATCCCTACTAGACCAACTAGACGTACACACGATCTCTACACAATCTCGACCCGAGCAGATCGACCTGTTCGAACAGGGATCCAAGATGACTCGTGAATTGAGTGGTTGGACAACATATTATCGTCAGCTGATGGTACAGTACTCATTTTTTGATCAGCGTTCAGTTCATCTCAGACACTCATGAAGGCTAAAAGGCTTATTTCGAAGTCAATGCATTCCGCATTTCTTTAACTTCCCCCTGCAGACCCAGTGTCATTTGCCAAAGTACTGTATTGCACATGATACTTAAAACATTAATTTTATTTGCCGTTTCAAACGGACTGTCAAGAGCTGCACGTGTCGCAGTCACATGTTACTACTAATTCTAGAAGCGATTAACTTAATTAGTATCAATATACCGGTACGAAGAAAATGTGATTAGATCAGCACGTAATTGTGTCCTTGTTTTTTAAATATTTATAAGGTGTTTTATTTTCTCCATACCAGAGGCGATAAATATAATCGAAATCATGAAATTTACATCATACTCAGAACAATCAAAATACAGCTCAGAATAATCAAAATACAATTCAAAAGTATTATTCTTAACATCAATTGCTAAACAACACAACTCTTTCATACATTTCCTTATTCGTTTAAAACAATAATAGTAATAATAATAATGATAAAATACTTAGTCAGTTCATGTTCATTTTGTGCTTCTTTGAACAAAAACGAATATCTGTTGAATTAAACAAAAATAAATGAATGCTTGTACATGAAATATTACAGTCTGTCAAAATATTGTTTAAAAAGTATTACCTCTGAAAAGAGACAAACTCCCCCAAAGAGAGAGATAAAGATAAAAAACAACAAAAAACAACCCCCCCCCCAAAAAAAAAAATATATATATATATATAAACATAAAGCAAAGAAATACTGCTGGGATAGAGGGTTGGAAAGTTGCTTTTTTTAAGTTAATTTATATTACACAAAACTTTCCAAGGTCTCCCATTTAAAAAAAAATGAATTGAAAGAGTATTCCTTTCCATTGCAATTTTTTTTTTCTCTTTCCTATTTTCGAGAATTTTATCTTTTACTTCATCTACATTTGGAGGCTTCCCCTTCTCTCTACTATTAAAAATCATCAATTTAATCAAAATCAGAATGTGGTTTAGTAATTGCTCCGATTTCATATTACTCCCATTTATTCCAATATGAATTTCTTTCCACGACAGTTTCTTTAGAATTGGTAAATTGAGTTTATCAGCACATTTTCCCAGAATCTTTTATTATATTACATTAAAAAATACATGTTGATAGGTTTCCTCCAAAATATTGCAATACGAACACAAACCGTTTGTACGAAATTTAAATCTATGCAAATGATGGTTTGTATAAACTATTCTATGCAAAAGTTTAAACTGAAATTCTCTCAGTTTACTGTTTAATGTGCACAACCTTGGTTGAACAAAAATCTTTTCCACTTCTTTAGTTGTAATATTATAAAGTTCCATTAAGTTATGAAATGCTGAGCTGATTTCTGCATTCTTCTTGATTTGACTTTTATACACCATCTCTGCAGTTATTTCTTCAAATTTAAAAACCTTCTTTGCAAATATTAATTCTAAACTAAGGCCACAGTGGATGGACTTTCTTGCAGGCTGAACATTCTGTTTCCATTCGTGAGGAATTATTGAATAGATTTTGTTAACTTTTGTAATTTCTTCCTTACTTAAACCAATGGCAATAAAATATGCATCTTTTTTAATAACCCTTGTTCATCGCATATGTGATGAAGTCGATATATATTTTTCAAAACAAATTTTCCTCAAATAAAGTTTGACCTTCTAGTTGAATAAAATTATTATTATACAATATTTCATTCCCTCTGTATCTCTCTTCTGTTTTAACATATTCTTTCATATCTATCCATGCTTTCAGAAGATTCTGATAAAAAGAAGGTAACATGAGTTTCACTGTATCTCTCCAATAGTTGCAATAAAATATTAAATTCCCGCCCATTGGTCTCATTAAATATTTAAAGTATTGTTTCCATTTGATAGCTTGAGTTCCTGTTACAAGCCTTTTATCCACATTATTCTCTGTGCCTTTACAAACAGTCGGAAATTCATCATTTTGAGCCCACCCTGCGGATAGTCTAAAAACATGATGCTCTTTTTAATTTTGCCTTTACTTCTCCACAAAAAATCAAAACATATTTCTTCAATTTCGCTATACACCCATTCTGGAACCGGCATCAATGATGATAAATATATAAATTTAGAATAGCCATATACTTTCATTAATTGAATTTTCCCCATTAATGTTAAATCACGCTGCTTCCACCACGTAAAACGTTTTTAATCTTGCTCAATATTTCTTTATAATTCATTTGTTCTTTGATATCTTCGTGTATTGAAAAATAAATTCCTAGTATTTTAACAATGTCTACTTGCTTCCCAAACGGAAATGTATGAGTGGATAATTGTGGACCTAAGGGCAAAATGAATGTCTTGTCCTTGTTTAACTTTAAGCCTGATATTTTATAAAAACATTCAAAAATATGTTTAATTTCCTTAAATGAATTCGAATCTTTAATGAAAAGCGTTATATCGTCTGCGTACAGAACTTGCTTTATTTCTGTATTTCCAAAACTGATTCCTTTTATCTGATGATTATTTCTTATCATATGAGCTAAAATTTCAATACACATAACAAATAAATATGGAGAGAGGGGATTTCCTGCCTTACTCCTCTTTCAACCTTGAAATAACCTGTTGATGTATATCCATTTATAACACAACTTTCTGCTTTAGTATAACAAATATTAACCCATTTACAAAACCTTGGTCCAAAATTAAATGATTGTAAAACCTTATATAAAAATAAATGTGAAACAGAATCAAATGCTTTTTCAAAATCAATGGCCACCAAAAAGCGTGTTCTCTGTAAAAGAAGTATGAAAGATCATGTCGTCTATTATTCGTATTGCTTCTCCAGTGTTCCTATCCTTAACATATCCCAACTGATCAAAACCAACAATTTCAGGTAAAACTTCTTGTATTCTCTTAGATAGGATTTTATAATCTACGTTTAGCAACGAAATCGGTCTGTAATTCTTAATAAGCTCCGGATCTTTGCCATCTTTATGTATCAAGATAATAACTGCTTGCCTTTGAGAGCCTGATAATTCCCCTTGTTGAAGAGCTTCATTAAAAGATGCAAGAACTAGATCTCCAATTACTGGCCAAAATTTCTGATAAAATTCTGCACTTAAACCATCATTTCCTGGAGATTTGTTAAGTTCCATATCTTTTAGTATTTCTATGCATTCCCTTTCTACGATCGTTTCCTCACATGAATCTCGTGATATATTATTCCATTTTGGCAGGTTATTAGGAAAGAAGTCCAAAGTGTCATCTTGTATAGAATTTATTTTGCTATATAGCTGCCCATAAAATGATTTTATTCCTTCAATAATTTCTTTTTCGTTAGAAGTGGTATTTCCATTTCCATTTAATTTCTTTATTATACTTTTTTTCTATTTGATTCCATTAACTGTTTGAAGAATGCTGTATTCTTTTCTCCACATTCATACCATGAGGATCTTCACCGTACTTTTAAACCTTCATTGATGTAATCGTGGAGTTAACTTAGTTGTTGTTTCTTAGTTTTCAAATTTTCAGAAATATCTTTGTGATGTCCATTGCCAATCGACAATAAATCCTCTTAATAATAATAATAATTACAGTGCTTAAATAGCGCCTTACACTTACTTTATCAGAAGTCTCTAAGCGCTCTACAATAATGCAGCATAATTACCCTGGCTTTAGCAGTGCAGCTGTTACGCGCGCTGCGTTTCAAGGATAAATTCCTACCAGGTACCCATTTACTTCACCTGGGTGGAGTGTGGCAAATGTAGATCAATGTCTTGCCAAAGGACATTAGTGCAGCGGCGGGACTCGAACCGCGGACCTTGTGATCGACAGTCCGGCGACGTATCCACTCGACCACAACACCTCTCCCAACAACACCTCTTCTAAGTCTTTAATCTCTTTTACCAATTTTCCGATTTTTTTCTTCTTCTTTCCTTTCCATTTTCCTCCCCCTTTTTCTTGATAGTTTAATTGTAAACTTCCGTATTTCCATTTTCATGAAATCCCATATTGCTCTCTTATCTTTAATTTCAACAGACAGGTTCTCGTTCTTCTCTAATCTTCTTAACGTATTCCTTGTCACTTAATAGACTATTATTAAACTTCCAATAATATCTTTTATTTGTATTTTTTGTCGATGACCAGATTAACTGCTGAATGGTCAGGGGCTATAGAGGGAACAATGTCACATTTAGATGTTATTTGCTCTAAATTCTCTGATATGATCCAATAATCTAAGCGACTTTGCATAAAAGGATTTCGTTGTTTATACGTGTAGTGCTTTTTATCTTTATTTTTACTTCTCCATACATCACGTTATCTATAACTATCCATGAACTCTTCAAATTTTTTACTAAATTTTGTTTGCTTCTTGATACTTGTCCAAAATAATCTAGATTCGTGTCTCTAATAACATTGAAGTCATCCCCAAGTGCTACTGGATTTCCTTCTGTATTATTCGTATTGAGTTGAGTTGCGATCGGAAAGATCGAGTGCTGTCGAGAAGTGGTCGAGAAGTGCTCGGGATGTCATCGAGAAGCAGTCGAGAAGTGAGCGAGTTCGGTCGAGTGACTGTTTAGGGCAGACATGTATCGATCGTCAAGCGGTTGAGTTGTTGATCGAGTTGATCGGGAACCAATCGTGTAGAAGTTGTGTATAAATCGAGATGATCGGGTAGTGATCGGCGGAAAAAATCCACCGCGACCAAACTAGACCTCTATACGATCGATTCCCGATCAGCTCGACTTCTACTCGACCAATACACGATCGCTGTACGATCGCTTGCCTTCTCGACCCCTACACGATATTTTTTGACATGCCAAAAATTGTCGTGTAGGAAGCCAGATCGATACCGATCAAGGTAGACCGAGCCCGATCAAGGTAGACCGACCCCGATCACCCTTGCCGACCGAGCCCGACCAGGCCAAAATAGCTTGATCGGGCTTGGTCGGGTTGGTTTGATCGGCAGTGGGAACCCACCATAAGCCAGCTTTGATGAAAGTGGAATAACAATCTCTCGATATCACTTTCGAAATCACTTGAGCAAAACAAAATCTATGACCAAGATGAAGAAAAAAAAAACATTATTGTCCAAAGATATGCAATAAATGTCATTATAACCTGGCAAATGATCATGAAAAGTTAAAAAGGGATAAGTGAGGATTGAAATAGATAGATGGTAAGTAATGAAGAACGAGTGAGAGAGAAAGAGAGGGAAGGGGGATTAAGTAAGAGTCAAAAGAGAGAGAGAGAGAGGACAAGAAAACAAGAGGAAAATATTTTTCTTCTTGATATGTAAAGTTTATTTCTTCTCAGAACTTTATTGTTCAATCTAAAAGAGTCATAGAGATTGATCAATAAGTTTCTGAGAAGATATAAACCTTATCTATCAAGAATGAACCATAATTATTGTCATAATCATTCCATGAAAAGAGGTAAGACAAATTACTCCAACGTTATGGCAACAGTATATCTTAGTCAAGGAAGCTATGTGGACACATGGTATACGTTTAAACTTTTACAATTACAGTCACAGGCTATTGCCTGAAGCATTATTGGCCAACAATCACTGTATTGTAACCCTCCTGAATTACCATTGGTTCTCATCCCGTCAACATGGTCAAGGGCTATCAATCGGACAACGGTTAACAGTTCTCTGATTTGTCGATAGTGGCTGATGAAAGAAACGACGCCTAACGAGCGACGAGCGGCAAAGATGAAATAATCTCTCTGATCGTATAGACTTCATTCCTTTGAACCGGTTAGAAAATACTTCTTCTTGTTCTTATTAGGGTTATCAGTGAGCACTGACTAATGTGACGTTAGTTTGGTCTCTACCTGTAGCATTTTATTTCATGTACAGTACTCAATCATCACATTCATCTCAAATAACATTCACATTGCCTCCTCGTTATCTGTGAAACCCGAGATGTTTTCAAAAAGTGATATACAGCATGTTCTTTTTCAGTATTATAATAAGAAGTTAGTATCCCCAACACCTTTTGTATTTCCTGGATATATTATCCATAAAAACTTATGAACACATAAAGCTTTTAAAAAGTATTTACGATGAACAGTTTAAACCAGTGAATAATGAAGTAATTGTTGATGAAAGCTTATTAAAGTATGATAGCTTAGAATTCATCAATTCTTATCAGGTCTAATCAGCTCGTTCTTCGGTCTGACTTCTCTTCTTTTTTTCTATTCAATCTAACATATTTCAAAAATAATAAAATTATGAAGCAATAAAGACGAATGCAAATACACATTAGCAGTAACACGGTTTATTTATCAAATGCTATGAATCTAGAACAAACTTACATGAAATGTTAATCCATAATGACCACGGCACAATATAGATCTAACTATGATCCTATTTTTGAAGAACTTGTAATAACAATTAATTTGAACACTTAAACTTCTGAAATCTTAAAGGTCGATGATCTGAATAGTCATATGATTGATAAAATACAAATATCAATGGATTTCAAACTCCCTTAGAGGAAAATCAAAATGAGCTAGGGAATCATAGTGACGTCATACCAGTAGTACGGTTGTCTACGATCTGAAGCTGATTCGGCTTTTATTCAAACTATAAGGCTTCAATGCACTAAAAAAAAATCCAGTTGTGAGTATAAACATTTTACAGACTACGATTCACAGGTCCCCTCACGCCATGTCCATTTTTAGAGAAAGATATCTGTCTCTGTCAAAACTGAGTAGTTTTACAAGATAATCCTTAAACAGTGCTTAACTGTTTTGGTAGTATTTTCATTTGCAATGCGAAGTGAAACAAGCCAACAAGTGATATTACTGCATTAAACACATCCCTGAAAATGTGACAAAAATAATTAGACATGAACGATTACTCTTTTAAGACCTTATCACTTTTCTTTTAAATAAAGGAGGCTCCCTGTGAGAAAAGGAATATGTTGGGAATAGTGTTATAAGCTCTAAACGCTAGCATAAACTTTATTGAGTAGAATGAAAATGTTCAGTATTAATCTCGAAAACTGAAAATTGTAGGAATTAAAATAGAAAGTCTCCATTCTTATTATGCTTCGAATTTCGAATGCATTATTTTGTAAACACCTTCAATCTTCAGTAAAGTTGTGACTTGCTATACTGAGTGAAAAGGGGATGATTACCTAAGAACGATGGGAGATAATGGGATGGGAGGAGACAGAAAGAGAGAAGGGGAGGAGAAGAAGAGAAAGATAGAGAGTGAGAGAGAGAGTTGGGGGAGAAGGAGTCGATAACTCACATTTTTTAATCTCAGTAATAACGTGCTTAAAATACTAAATTTAGAGACAAAAGGCACACAAAAATAATAATCAGAAACAAACATTTAAAGCATTCTTTTTAACACATTAGTTAAAAAATTGTCTTCTTCTTCAAGTTGAACTGGTCTCATTTTCACTCCCAAAATATTCTAGGTTCTTTGGCTATAAGTTCATCATTGACTTGAAGTATTCGAGGTTGTTTTGCATATTGCGAAAAACGTTTTCCACTGCAAAACTATATCATACGAGCGACACATTTAACAAATATAACTATAAATCAACAAATTCACAACAGTATGCTCTGATCTACAAACAGAAAAATGATGAACGAAAAATTGCTACTTAAATGTTGCTGCATCTAATCCTAAGCACTTTTTATTGTGGATATGCATACTTCCTGATGAAGATGAAATAAGAGGGCCATTTCGATGATAACCAGAAGGAAAAAAAATCACATCTTATCATTTCAAATATATACATATGATAATTGTTGTAATTGTGTTGTCAAGTCTATAGGTCGTTATTATCCCCTTTGTAAAGCATATAATAAGCATAGGGCTAATTAAGTAACCAGTATTCACTTGAAGTTTTCAGCATTATTCAAAAATGTTATATTTACAATGCCATGAAGATCTAGTTTACGTTTCCTGCATACTAAAGCACTTTTACAACAGCAGATGAATGCATGAAACCTATATTGGAATAAAAGCATTAGAACACAAACAATACAAAGAATGCTTAATACGAAACAGTGAAAATTTTCAGTTGTCGCCTGACATTGGTGATATGTCAATTGTGTATTACAAGTCAAGGAAGAAATACTAACCCATCAAATGACAGTGTTTTGTGATTATTAACATTTCACTTCGGTTTATTTTTATGAAAATAACCAAGCCCTGTTTCAATTTTGGACACGAAAAGTTGTAAACCTTAAAATAAAATAGTGATTATACACCAGCAATAATGTCGAAACCACCGTATAGTATATATGAATGATAGAGGCCTACCGGACAACATTTTACCGTAAACGCGCTCCCTGCATTAAGAACATGAATGGTGGTCTCTGTGTAAATTATAATGATATATCTGTCTTCGGCAAAGCTTTAACATTCACGAATATCATTTAAGAGCTAACACCTTTCCCTTGAATACAGATCATTTGTTAACAGGCTGGTCAATCATTTAAACAATTGCTTTTATCACGAGTAAAAAATTAGTAAGTCATATGAAACATTCAACTTGTTATGCTTCTTTAGTCAAGATAAGTCGCAAGTCACATAAAGTGAATTAAAGGGAAATCCGGTGTTAATGGTAAACTACTCTAAAACAAAGCAGAACATCAGAGAAGCAGAAAGATGAAAGTTCGAACGAAATCAAATGAAACATAGGAACGCTATGGATTTTTGAAAGTTGTAATCACTATACGTATGGGGCACTTCTAATTCGCTGAATCGACGGTGTCACAGTAACGAAGTGCCGGACAACTTTCCCATTTGTTCCAACACACAAATGACTAAAATATTTTTCTTATTCAAACTGTATGACTCAGGATGATCTTTTCTTTTAAGAGAATTTTTCATAATATGCTACCCACAATATATATTTTGATTAGTGCCATAAGCAGAATTTAATTCACTTGATTGGATTCACTAAATTGAAACTGTTTTCCGATTAGGCTGATGTAAATAAGAAATAATAAGGTGTCGCTATGTTATTTCAGCAAAAAATAATATTTATAAAGATTGATTGATTTTACATCAAGATATCCCCATTGCAGATCTCTCCTTTTAGTGTTCCCAGAATGAACTTCCAGTTTTTTCTCTCTTCCTTTTCTTTTAGAGGGGGCTCTAAGTTTATGTTGACTTTTAACTTTAATGCTAATAATAATTTTTTTGCATGTTATTCTTAAATGTCGCATTTAGGCTAATAAATCGTGTTGTATACAAAATATTGACGATTTCACACTTCAAACTATGTAAGAACAGCTGTAAGGCTTCAAATGAAATTTTCTAATCAACAAGAAAGTTTGTAGCAGAGTTGTGTTACGAGAATGATAACCATAAACCATTGACCCTATAGTATACTTATAATTCAAACCAATTAATTTGCATGTGTTTTCAGTTAGTAATATAGGGCTTTAGCGGTATCACTGTAGCTTACAAAACATTCTCACCGAAGTAGACAAATCTTGCGATATCGATGAAACCGACGTTTCTGAGAGCCTTACAGAAATTATCTCGACTTCGGCTTTCCCTCTTTAGATTTACCAAAAGGCCTGTTGTGCAATTGTTCTGATTATTCCATTGCCGGACATACGTCTTGACTTTCTCCTGGTCTATGCCGAGGACATTGATAATTGGACGAACATCTTCCATCATCAGTTTGAGTGCAATGTGAGGCAATTCTTCTTGGTCCAGTTGTTTTGTTGTACTTTTGCTCACAATGCATTCTATATAACGTAAATTCATAGCGAGGAAAATAATGTAAATAGGAACATAGTTATTGATTAGCATATATAATAAAAGACATTGTACACACTGATCATATGGGCTAAAGCAAAAAAGGTAAACTTCGAAGAGATTTATTACTTGTATATTCACCGAAGATCACAGAACAGTACGCAGAGGCCTACCTATGACTATGTTCTGGATATAGCTATAGTCTTACAACGTCCATACTATCTAACGATCTTCTCAAGCTGATTCCCACCTTGAAACATTATATTAAGCCTCTGGAAGACACGTTTGACTATGTACAAATAGCGGATTGTAAGCGCAATAAGGACGCTTGGATCCCCTCAAAAAGCAGGATGGGGATACCTACATAACCTACCCTTAAAATTAAATTTGTGAACTTATCCCCATGCCTGGAACTATATCAATGATGAATAAAAGTACCATTTTAGGAGGAGTAAGGTGTAGAATTAACAGGGGACGGAAACGTGCCCCTTCCCCGGCAAATTCAGTCTAGAATGCATTAAGTAAATACAAAGTACCAACAAGTCTGTCATTAGTTCTACTACTACTACTACTACTACTACTACCACTACCACTACCACTATTACTACTAGTCTACTACTAATATTAATAATATTATTACTACTACTACTACTACTTTTCCTACTACTACTACTACTACTACTACTACTACTACTACTACTATTGCTATTACTACTACTTCTACTATTACTACTAGCACAACTACTTTGCGTGTGCCTAATTTTGGGTATTGTGACTCCTCCACCCGGTTACATAATCACAGATCCGCCAATGAGCACTAATGCTACTCTCAACTTTTCAATAGGATCATCTAAGACTTAAATGTATAAAGGATCTTATTTACCTGCAAGTCCAATCTGTTCGAGAGCCTTTTGTAGCGTATCACGACACGTCTTCGCTTGAGTGTTTCTCCATTGTTTCAACTGGCTTACAAAGGAATCGTTTTGTCTATGGACAGCATCGATATGAAGTCTTGAAGTCAGTTTTTCCTGTTCGTCTCTAGTAGCGAGGTGTGAAGAAACAGCCACTATCTCGTCATCAGTCAATGTTAACTCTGCAAATGAATTTGTGTAATTTCCATTAGACTTGACTTGACTGCACAGAGACACGAAAAAGAGCCAAGCCAAATATCGAACATTTCATACAGTACTTTTTCGAGACTATCATTTTTGTTACTCAAATTCTTAAAATTCTTGGCACAGTGTGAAACCATTAAACAAGTATCAGGAATTTGAATATAAATATACACGAAAAGTAGATTTTTCAGTTTGGAAGCAGATATCGACATCATTCTATCTTCAACATTACTTCAGCATCTTAAGCGTTTGTAAATCACACTACATCTGATCAATTCTGGTAATAAACACATCATTAAATATTCAATTAATCCTCTGGAAACCAAGCGCAATAAGGACGCAAGATTCCCCTCAAAAAGTGGGGTAGGGGATACTTAAAAAAATTACCCACACAATTAAATTTTTTGAAGTTTTCCCACATGCCTGGAACTATATCAATGTTATTATGATGTATAAAAGTATCGTTTTAGAAAAAAAAGTCATAACAATTGCCCTGTCTGATTTGTAGTGAAAAAAAGCACCGAAACATATCATGAACTTTCTTCTTCTGCTTCTCTGAAAGTTAAGGATTAAAAAAAACAAAAAAAAACCTTCTGTTAGCATCATTCTATTGTTATTATCAACATCATAATTATCATCATTATCATTTTCGTTATTATTATTATTAATATTATTATCAGTATTAATTCTAATTATTGCATCACTATTATTGCTACTGCTACTACTACTACTACTACTACTACTACTACTACTACTGGTACTTCTACTACTACTTCTACTACTACTATTACTACTTCTACTACTACTACTACTACTACTACTACTACTACTTCTACTACTACTACTACTACTACTACTACTGGTACTTCTACTACTACTACTACTACTACTACTATTACTACTTCTACTACTACTACTACTACTACTACTACTACTACTACTACTACTTCTACTACTACTACTACTACTACTACTACTACTACTACTATTACTACTACTATTACTAATACTGATACTTTGCCTGTGCCTCATATTTGGTATTGTGAAAAGTTATGTTATTCATTTCTCTTTCAATTTTCTTCGCTTTGTTCCCCACCTCTTCAATTTCTTTAAGGAGTTAAATGCTCACTTGGCTCACCATTGTATTTTGAATTGTCTGTCAACTCTTTTCGTAGTGACCGGAATTCTTTCAACGCTTGGTCTAAAGACACTTCAGAGCTAATGGTTGTGATGATGTCCCTCCATTTCTTCATTTGGTCTTTGAGAGTGTCATCATCGATGTCCTTTTCAATTTTCATTTTAAGCTGTGTTTTCCTATCAGGTGGAAGCCATTTAACCAACTTCACGAGTTGAGGTATGTCATCGTCAAAGATACTTTCATGATCTATCAAGAAAGGAAGAATATCATTGCGTCGTTTCATGTCATAATCATACATTCCTCCCAGGTTTTGTTCTGTGATAAGTATGGAATGATGGAATACAGGTAAAATTCCTTGTTTTTTGTTGGGTCTATTTGATAAAATGGGAATGCTTAATGGATAATTAAAAACGCTTTTAAGTTATCGTAAAAGCACAGTTTTGACCATCCAATCACCAAACATCGAGTATTGGTAAATCTATCCACGAAGTAATACTCAATTTATTTATCCTCTTTTATCAGGTGTGGTTCGTACATGTATATTGCTACTACCTGTCATATATAATCTGATTCAAACATACCAAAATAGTGAGATTTTACACGTGGTTCTTCTACGTTTGGGCGATCTACGAGCGTCTGGAAAGAATCTGTAAAATAAATATTTTACAGTCACTATGTTATGACATAAATATCATGTAAAAATAATAGTTTCACATTCAGTATCAAACACCACTTTTACTTTTAATAAATATATGTCTTTTAACATTTAAAATCTTTGTCTTTTCATATGTAAATTACAAGGTTTCATAAAGTTAATAACAATGATACTTAAAACATTACTTATTAGTCAGAAAAAATTCTGAAGTCTTCAAATATTTAGAATTAAACAATTCAATTCAATTCGAATATGATCTAACATGATGTTAACGTCGGACCTTTAGCTGAAAGCATCATTACCCTGTAGGTCATATCGACCGATCTTGATGACTGCATCATCCAATCTGCATCTCTTCTCGTAGTTACTACATTCCAATTCACGTAGCCATTCAGTGATCAGTGACCTCGTGTCAAATACATAATGATCATTTCCTAAAATGGAGTCATCAATATTGTGGTTGCTGGATTTCAAAGTCATGGCCAATCTTTTACAATGTCTACCAGTGAGCTTATTGGTGAACTCTCCCAGTTTCTCGTCTTTAATGGGTGCCATCAATTCCATGGGAACTATATAGCATTGGAGAGAAAATGGTATTTAACTTAGAGTAGCAATGTAACCCCTTTTCATATTTTCTAGAGCTATTAGCTAATGTTTTGCATTTGGAAAGTTACATTAACAATTATACAAAAAATTGCGGACTGCATATGCCCTACGAAATGGACTGCCTAACTGGTACCTTTTATCATGATAATTAGCCAGGACATAGAATGATGTACCAGTTATTGCTATTACTCATATTTCCCAAGACTCAGTCAATGAATGATACACGGGTTTTTACTGCATTTTCTTCCAGTCAATGCCAGTTGCTTCCTATATTAGTCATTAGGCTTACAACTCGTGAGGCCAGGTTCGGCGATTCCTGGAGGGGGAGGTGGCGGTGGGGGTGGTGAGGGAACATGTCCCCCGGGAAATCTTGAGAGAGAGAGAGAGAGCAAATAATGGGTAAAGGTTCCAACACACTATTTCGGTTCTGAAGTGTTCTAAAATGCAAAGTTTCATTCTTCAAAATGATATTTTTTCGCTGTCTCGCAAACAAGTATTTAAAACTAGTGTAGAGCTATATTTTGAACAGGACATTGTACTGTAGCATCTGTCTATTCGTATCCCTCCATCATCAAAGTCCATTTTGCTCTTTCCATCACATTCAATCACCATCATAATTCCCTCTACATGCCCTCATGCTATGTTCACTCTCCCCAACTTTAGTCTCTCTTTTACTCCTTTCATGTTCATCCTTTGGTTCAGTAGACTTGTTCTTTGATCAGTATGATTGGGTAAGCCTTCGTTGAATATTCATAGCAGCTAATCGATATGCACATAAATCTATGTATATTCATGTACCTCCTTTTATTTACAAGCTCTGTTAGTTGAATATTTATTAGTTACAGTTGCCATACAATGAACATGTAAATACATGTAGATATATGAAAAATAAACCCTGAGGTTGCAAGCATGCATAATCCCAGGCAGTTCCCCACAGGCAAACATGGAGTGTAGATGTGTTTGGTGTTCTCTGCAAATTAGACCTCCGCCGTGCCTTTGCCGTATAGGCCACCCTACACTATATTGCAGTAGGTATTGCAAAGTCAGATATTATCCTGTGTTTAAGTGCTAGGCATTAAAAACTCCCAATTGGACCTATTGCAGGGTCAATAATTCAAGGGGCGGTGCGGGGGCGCCTCCCCTGGGAATATTAGGGGGGATCGTCCACCGAAATATAGAAAACCCGACCTCTTTTTGCCTCAATGGCGATTTAACACCTCCTATATTAAACTGTGGATATTAAGATGTGACTATGATTTGCCTGTGTGATTGAAAGTGCTCCAATTAAGAACAAAATTTCCAAATCACAAAATGTTCTCAAATAAGATAAACATAATGATTACTGAGTAAGTCGCTAGAAATAAAAGGTATTATACTGCAAATTGCGAAATATTTTTTAATCGACGTTTCTGCTCAGGGTATAAGCTGAGAGCCAAAGTCAGAAAAGAAGGGTTTGCTGCCACTACCACACAAAATAAGCACATCTTGTTTATTCGAAATATTATATCATAACACACAACATTTGAGAGGTGTTTTTTTTTTATTTGAGGCGGTCACCCGTAAATCGGGGGTCCCAAAAAGCGGCCCTTTTGACGAAAAATAGTATTTTGTAAATAATATTTTCGAGGAAACCTTGAACCCTCATGAGAGTGGTGTCATATTAAAGAAAATTAAATTGCCCACATTTTTATATCAATTTTAACCGATTTTTGGGTTTTAAGTAAGAAATACGATTTTTTTTTTGGCGATTAATTTCTCTTCCAAAATGAATTTGATGAAAAAGCCGTCATTTTTCATATATTTAAATTGGAGAGTTGTCTTTTTAGCGAATTTTCCGGTATTTGCCCATGTACAAACAAGGACAATATATTGTGCGAAGGAGATGATAATATCTCTTTTCAGTGAAAATTTATAGCAACCCAAAGTTATTGAGTTCATTTCCACAAAATCGACATTTGTGCACATAGGTGTATTAACTGTATGCATGCACTTGTATTAATATTGAGGACGTGTTTGGTGTGTATACATCGAGTTTTAAAGTTCATATCAATTTCATTGAGTTGTGTAGTGTGTAAAATACAAATTTTGAGCCAAAATGTGTTTTTTGTGGATAATTTTCCCCTCCTAATTTGGCCAGTATCTAGGTATATTTGTAACTGGACGATAGTGATTGAACATTTAGTGGTGCAGAAAGTAAAATGATTAGAAGTGTTGAGTGCATTTGATAAGTAGTATACTCTGTGATGTTTCAGAAAATGTGGACATGGACAGTTGCACCCCCACACACACATACACACACACTATCAACTATTCTTTGACATCTGACTGCTTGGTAAAATCTTGCCATGGAGAAGACAAATATTTCAACATAATCAATGAAAGATGACCCCCCCCCCCAAAAAAAAAAATACCCTGCCTCAAGTAATTTTTCAGAAAACCATGCAGAATGCTGGAATGTTTATGTGGTGTAAATATTTTTCCTGTGGATATCAAATCTAAACCAAAAATGTTTCTATTAAAGAAGAAAAATCCAATAGAAACGAATAGCATTTTACATATCAGAATTGCTCCTGAAGATTGAACTCTATATCGTTTTCCACATTTAAAAATGTATTTTTAGTTGCTATAATATAGCTCATATATTTCTTCTTTCAAATTATAATAAATTGTCTGCTAAGTTGGTAGAAATATTTTGTTTTTTTTACAACCATCAGAATACAGTTTATTGCATTGATGTTTATTTGTTTTTATAAATATACATGTGTATACAAAAAGCAATTCGTATAAAGATTTTTATGATAAAAAATAGGTTTATTAAAATGGCGAAAAGGGTCTTCCTATCAAATGTAATAAGGGTATAACTGTGATAACTATTATATAGATCTAGTATTCCATGAGTCCTGAATCTGTCTGGTTGCAAGAAACATCGATCTAAGAGGCACAACAAGGGTGCCCATATTGCCAAAATGAATGTTCCAAACCTTTTGTTTGCACCCACAGCGGTTGGATTTGTATTTTGTCTTGCAAACTCAGCATGTCAACTCAAAGAGAACAAGTGTCGTACTGGCTATTTGTCAACCCAGTTGGGGTGTGGCCTGGGGGCACTCGTGTTAAAAAGGTTCATTTTTCTGAAGGAAATTGATTATGAACACCCAAACTTCTTATACCATTGCGTTAATTACTCTTAAAATGAAAGAGGATTCATAACTCCTAAAGCTTAGTGTATTGCTCCGAAGGGGTGGGCGTGGGGAATGAATTTGCCATTTTTATTTCTGATTTTTTTTTCCCCACACGGGAATCACTCTGGCCCTCTTGTGGTCCTGAAAAGCAGGGGTTTGCAGACCAGTGTTTTACCCCTAGTTCTGTTTAATTATTTCAGTATTTTCATTATTTCAATTTCTTTCTCTCAGAAGGGGACCGAGGCCGTTTTGTTTACTGTGGATTCGCCTAAGCAGAAAGTTGTGACATTATGAAAATGCCTTCACTCTCCTTTCTTTCTAAATTTGGACGGCTTCCGATCACACTAGCACAAATTGCCTATCAAAATTAATATATTATGTCTTTGGATGCCATGTCGATGAAGTAATATCAAACAGAAAAAAAGATGGCTATCCACTAGGTCCTAAAGCAACTAAAACTATTACAGCTCTGTTGAAAGATCAAATAATCATATAACAACAGGACTACAGCATCTAGACAGGCCTCTGTATTTTTCTACATCATGTCTTTGACACAGCACTCATTTGATATTTCTAGGGGCGGACTGGGACTGAAAATTGTTTTTGAAAGTTTGATGCGACCAGCCCACTCAATGTAATATAAGATGCATATATAAAGTGGCCCTCAGACCACAAATCGACTGAAACTTGATCCGTCCAAAAAATAAAGAGCGGCTCGTGGGAAAAATTCCCCAAACTCCCCACGGCCAATCTGCCCCTGGATGTTTCCTTAGGATACGTGTCTTTTTTTCTACCAAAAATGACAGGTGTTATTAGTGGAGGCCTCTTGTAAAACAGTAATCACACAGGCGTCGATTGAGAGAGAGAGAGAGAGAGAAGGGGTGAAGAGGGGTTGACTCCACGTCAACTCAAAAGTTTGATAAACATTCTATCCTACCATTTGACGAAAAATCTTCAAATATCAAATGAGCGATTAGTTCCTTTCTCTTACTGAATATTTTTTAATCTGGTCAGGAAAATATTCGAATTTTAGGGATTTGTTTGTATGAATAACTATGCAATTTTCCAATTTACATAAAGGAAGTCTTTATCTTTGTTTAAAACAACAACAAGAATCAATTTTGTGCATCATATCTAACATTTATCCCCAACCCATCTCCATAATAAGCAGTCTCTTCATGTCTTATGCCTTAGTTACTTTCAAGATTCAGAACTAGTTTGCATTCTAAACACATCTTAGGAGTTTTGAATCTCAACTCTTCTTTCAAATTGGGTGGTAGGGGTGGGGGACTCGTTCTTTAACCCATCCAGGGTGTGCTTTTTCGATTTCTTGCAACAACTTATGATATTCAAGCATTGTACACTTTAGCAATTCAATAAATCCTAGATTTCTTTCACACTTACCTCCCGAATACATGCATATGCAGCATTTATCCATCATTTTCTTCAAAATTATAAACTTCTTTGAATTAAAATCACCTTTCAGTGGTTAAGATATCAACATCTTTATAACTTGGGAAAGGACTCTCTCCCCAACCTACATTTAATTCTGATATATCCAACAATTTTTTTTAATGGAAAATATTGTGCATCATAACTCGTCTGGAAAAAAAGTACTTGAGGCAGGATTCTTTGTGTATATTTATCTTTATTTGATAATGTTGAAATATTTGCCTTTACCATGGTAATATTTTACCACACAGTCAGATGAAGGGAGGTGTCAAAGAGATAACCTTCTCGTACATTGGCAAATTCCTGCAAAGTTACGAATAAAGACACTTTTCCAATTTTGGTAATATTCAATATTTTTGAAAAAACACAATAAATCATGTTTCTTACTTAACATTGCGATTTTACTTAATCCCAATTCCGTTTAATTGGTATAAAGATTTAGATAATTTAATTCTCTTTTATACGACACCAAACTTATGGTGGTTCAAGGTTCCTTAAAATATTATTTACAAAATACTAGTTTTCGTCAAGGGCCCCTTTTTTGGACTACCCCTCCGATTGAGGGTTGACCGCTACAAATTAAACACAAAGCACCTCTGAAATAGTGTATATTATAATATAATCTTTTGAATGAACATGGTGTGCTTAGTTTGTGTGGTAGTGACAACCAACTAAATAACTAAGCATGATATTTGACTTTGGCCTTCTGCTTAGTAGTAATGAACCAACAAAGACTCCACTCCCCTACCCTGAATAGTCACGTCTCCCGGCCGGCCGCGACGAGAAATCGCCGCCTGGCGTGAGGTGCATCTAAAACGTACGCGATATGTACAATTCAACAAAAATCATGCAATTCATTAACCGTCATTTAAACTATTATCTTACCAGAGAAGATCAGTCTCTCGATGGTTGTACATCCGGCGATCTCCAGCGCTAAGCTCATCAGAATAACGGGGTTGATCTGAAAAGACCCATCACTCCATGCGTTCAATTTCTTCAGAGCAACGTCAACGACGAACGCCATCTTTTCATTGGCATTAATAGGTTCTCGATCTGGAATGAGCTGCCTGAGGAAATGGTCCACCTTCTCAATGCTACCAATGTGCCATAGAATGTGTGCCGTGGTTTCTTGAGAGACCTTCCTATTTATATTCCTCTTTTCATCTGGTATGAAAGTAAAATGTTAAATGCTACGATGAGTCTAGACATGCTTGATAGTAAGGGTTACAATGAAGTGAGGACACATGCGAGCATTGACCTTTACTAATGAATAAAGATCATGATTGCTGCGATTGGTATTGTCAAACAACCATTGAATAAATGGAGCTTTTAGGCCTTAGTCATTTGTTTGTTATATTATTGTTATTGTTGTGATCTTATGTTATGATTTTTTTTGTTTTTTGTTATGCTTTTGATATTTTTCTTTGAATTGAGGTAACCACATCGTAATAGCGTATTAAAGTTTAATTATCCACCCTCGGTAACTTCGAAACAGTCATTACACCCTCAGCTGTCGCCTCAGGTCTATCAAACACTTCCAAAATTTATGAAATTACGTGTTTGGATAATCCCTACTAATGCCCTCACTCATGTGTATTATTTGTATAATACCACCTGTTGCCCAAAGTCTAATAGATATCTTTAGTGCTAAATATATTACTCATTGCGGATGTAGTATCGAAAATAATATCGCTAGTGATATTCGTTTGTCTCGCTATTGCTTCCGCCCAGCAGGCGAGCCGAACCAGCGTCCTGCTGATTGGTCAAGCACCGTGTGCGTCGACCATTAGGCCATTTGCATAATTAGCCGAACCAGCGGCCTGCTGGGTGGTCGAGCACCGTGTGCGTCGGCCAATAGGCCTTGTGCGTTATTGTTCCGATTATCGATCGAATTATGGACCGTCGCGCCGGTCCTCCCGTAGAGTATAAAACACCCTTGCTTACATTAGTTTTTATCACCTGTTGACGAAGTGTTGCAGCGGCGGACGAAACGTCGAGATCTTTTAGATTCCTTATTGACCACATTGCGAGACAAACGAATATCACTAGCGATATTATTTTCGATATCTTTAGTTTGTGTAAAAATTATATTTTTGTCAATGCTAGAATTGAATATCATCTTTGACCATGTGACCATGTTTATAGTATCAAAAACTTCATCATTTTTGTTTGCATGTGTTAATTGGATCATGCCCATTCCGATAATTGATATTTGTTGTTATTCAAAAGAACTATAAAAAAAGGCTAAGTTCCGCAATCATTTGAATGAAAACAATGTTATCGATTGGCCAAGGGAAGGGAATGAAAGAACAAATTTGCCAAATCATATCTGAAATTTTTTTCAATAATGTTCAAATTACAACAGAAAGGGCAAACAAAAGTAAAGAAAAAAAAATCATAATTTTGTTAAAACGTTTGCCACATTTCTTATGTTCTTATATCTCTTTAAAAGGGTGAAGAATTCGAATGCGACTTCGTCTCCTATATGCCTCCGCCCTAAATTCAGTATACGAAATGGACGGAATTATTCGTGACATATCGCAAAGAAAAAAAAAGTCTAAATCAAAAGTCAACTGACGACTATGATCTTGACCTACTAACCTCAAAATGTAATTGGATCATAATCCTTATATGCCTCCGACACCACATTCGGTGGGCGGAGGCATAAAGAGGGATACTGCAGACAACATGATTATTAGATACAGACGTAGAGTTGTAGCAAAGAGATATCTCTTTGGTTGTAGTATGCTAATATTACTGGTAATAATTACCCATCATCTTTGTCCATACATCGTCGAATTTAAATTTCATCAATGCTTCTTTCAAGTCCTTAGCTTGGTCGACTTCTCTATTTTCCTGTTTCCACTCGCATAAAGCCTGGTAAGCATCTAGTTGCGTCAACTGCCCTTCTCTGATGTCTGCAGTATCATTCAAGTATTTAAGTGTGTCGCGTAACTTTCTATTATCGGATTTGGATTCGGTCATTTTACCGGCCAGAAACCAGAGTTCATAATAGGAGATTTTTCCTGCAGGAAGGTAACATAATTTATTTTATGATTTTTTCCGTTCCTTGTGTCCTGCTAGCAAAAGATTTTACACGCATACCGACATAATCGAAATATATAGATGAGTACTGTTAGAACATGAGCGAATCCTCTTCGGCTTTAATAGCATTTTCAACGTTAATAGGCTACTTCTAGATACGAAGATACCACCAATATTACCGCTGATTGCAAGCCAAAGGCATGGTTAAAGGCAGTAATAATCATCGTAGTATTGACATGGGGGAAAGAAAGTGGCTAACCCACCTGTATCTCCCTCTCACACTATGACCTGACCAATGCTATGCTACCGGCCTAGATGATTACAAATAGAGGTAGGCTATAAATATGATATAAATACTGGGAACCCTCAAAAAAAAGTTGTGCGGTCTCACGGGCTGCAACACATGGTTTATTGTAGCAATTCAAACTGATTGATGATCAGAAGTTTCTGACTATTCAATGTGCAAGGAATGTTTTCCCGTAGTGGTCACTCTATTCTTTATAAAACATTACATTTTTATTTCGAATTTTAAAACGTCAATTTCTTGACTCATGTAAATGACTTACTCTTGTCCATGGTCTCCTCCACACATTTGTTTTGTATGGGGGTCTTTTTCATTGAAAACCATAGAGGTAGGCTATAAATATGATATAAATACTGGGAACCCTCAAAAAAAAGTTGTCGGAAGGCCCGTGAGACCGACATCGTCGGTCTCACGGGCTGCAACACGGTTTATTGTAGCAATTCAAACTGATTGATGATCAGAAGTTTCTGACTATTCAATGTGCAAGGAATGTTTTCCCGTAGTGGTCACTCTATTCTTTATAAAACATTACATTTTATTTCGAATTTTAAAACGTCAATTTCTTGACTCATGTAAATGTCTTACTCTTGTCCATGGTCTCCTCCACACATTTCTTTTTGTATGGGGGGTCTTTTTTTCATTGAAAACAATTCCCATATTATTCTTTAAATGAAATAATCTTGGACCCCCATATCTCTTCTTGGACGCCGATTTTTGTATTCATAATCATAAGTTATAATTGACAAAATACTTTTGGGTGGCAAAGTAGCAAAGGCTGAATCGAGAATGAAAATCAAATGACAATAGCTATTGACAATGAGAGCACACGTATGCATACAGAGCATTTCTAGTTTGTTATTATTATGTGACCTGCATGCTTCGTATTCCAATCTTTTACCTCTTTTACAATGATAGTTGTAAGCACACTTGGGATAATTAAACCGTGATATTTATGTCTACATAACTATCTTCGAAGTTTAGATTTAACAATCAAGCAATAAATCGTGATTTAACATTGGTAAAAATAGATATAGACCATACAATTAAAACCCAGACAGACCATGTGAGGCATTAAAAACTCGGGCAACACAAAATTAATTTCAACATGTTTAGTGCTGCGTTATTTATTTATACACCTTATATATAACACGATTGAAACTACTTTCGAAAAATCAACCTAAGACAATTTCAATAGCCTTGTGGGACACCTATTGAAATGTGCGAAACATGACAATGATCAGGGGCGGCGGAGCGACTTCGAAGGGAGGGGGGGGGGTCAACAAAAAGGGCACTTTCTGGAAGTGCCCCTACAAAGGGAAACCTCAACACAAAAATACCATTTTAGACATTAGTATATATAACCCTACATTATGATTACATTATCAGGGAGGATTTCAATATTTGTTTCTCTCTTTGCATGGTCACTGATACTGCTTTTGCATCATAATTTGCGGTTGGCCTGAATATTCATTTGCGAGCGATCGAAGCGAGCGATCAAAGTTTAAGTTTTTTAGGTCGCAGTACAAAAAATTTATATCTTATTAAGAAGAATAAACAAAACAAACCTGATAGGATTTTAAGGACAATCTAATCATCAAAGACCTTTAATAAGAAACAAATTTGTATCGACTTGGGGGAAATTAAGGAAAAAGAAGCTCTTTGTCGCTTTAAATTAGGGGCACATGTTGGTAAATGGGAAAAGAGGGCACAATCCAGAAGGAAAAAGGACACTTATTAGAAAAGAAAAGGAGCACGTGTCAAAGTAAAAAGAGAATGGAAAAGGGGCATTTCTAGAAGGAAAAAGGGGCACGTATCAGATATTAATAGGGGCATTTATCAGAGGTGAAAGTAGGCATTTATGAAAAGGGGAAGGGGCTCTTATACAAAAAAAGGGAAAAGGGGCCCTTAACCAATGGAAAAAGGGGACATATTAAAAACGGAAAGGGGAATGTGTCAAAATAACAGGGGCACTTATCAGAGGTCAAAAGGGGCACTTGTCAAAGTAAAATTGGCACGTCTCGATTTGAATAGGAGCATCTATCAGAGGTAAAGGGGGCAATTATCAGAGGTGGTAAGGGGCACTTGTAAAAATGTCGAACGGACACTAATTTAAAAGAAAAAGGGTCCACTTCTCCTATGTAAAAAGGGGCACTTTGGGGGTACTAGAAAGAGTATGGGGAATTGTGCCACCCTGCCCCCCCCCCCGGAGTGCCGCCTCTGACAATGACACATTACGTTGACCGAACATGATTTCTATGGGACAAACAATAGGGTATTGAAATTGCCCTTGAGTTGATTTTTTCGAAAATAGTTGTGACCGTGCTTTATTCCAACCATTAAAAGGTTATAAATGACTTGAGACCAGCATATTTCATTAGTCCTTGGGTATTAGGAGTAAAGTTTAGAATTCAATTTTAATTGATTCATAATGTAGTGGCTATCATGTCGTGATATTAGCTATATTTTTAACTCATTTAGGAGATCAATATTCAAACCAAATGCTAATAAATGACTATTCAGGATTGGAAAGGAAAACCGCTAATACTCTTAAAATAATTATTATTGAGTTTCCATTATGGTTGAGATCTAGATCAGGAATTCACAGTACAAATATCGAATAGCTATATTTTATTGACCTTACTAGTGATACTGCACACCCTGTTTAACAATTTATGCCACTGTTATCACGACTATGGGAACGAATAAATGCATATCGGACACAACAGGAACTTACAACAGGAACTTACTTTCACTTCTCCGGCATTTCTTGCACAATACTTTTACTAACACAATCAGGCTACAAACACCTACGACGGAGGCTCCAACTGGCAAGGCTGTGGACAGAGAGATGAAAGGTACACTGTGGCAGTTCATAAAACAAGCGATGACTTGGAATCAAAGCGAGTGCTCTACGAAATGTTTCCTACATACCCCAAGTTCAGCGCTGCGTTTTTTGTTAACAGGCTCAAGACCCATTTGTACAAAAGGGACCTTTACACTATCATATAACAAATTAAAGAAAAGAATGCTAACGAACTAACAACGATCTAAAGCGAATACAAAACGATTTCAAAACAAATTCATAACTGAATCAGGACCACTAGCGTTCGTCCCTCCCATCTGACATATTTCTGACAAAGAATACAAAATTGTACCTGACTTTTCAGTTAAGTGATTAAATTATTGCATGATATATAACCATCAAATTGCTATTAAAATTTTATAAAACAAGGATATTTTGTCCAAAAATGTTTTGTAAAACAAACAAAACGTTTTTTTAAGTGTAGTTTATGAAGCCAAACTTCTGAAAAGAAGAATTCACGTATCTCTTCAGACGTAAAGCCTAACAAAGAAAATTAATATGAATTTCTGTACAGTTATTATGTTATGAATCGAAAGTAATTTGAAATTTACTCGAATATTTCTTTCAAAGTAAGATTTAAAGTAAAGTTCGCTGTTGAAATGGAAAAAAAACATCTTGTCATGAAGTCAATGATATGTTATTTGCAACGTTCCTATAATGCTACACTGTTACCCTGGTTAAATAACCAAATAATCGGTATATCCTACTATCCTTCATTATTATTATTATCAATTCAATTCAAATAATTTTATTTTCAAAACTCAATTAAAACATGAAACGATGCGTACATAAAATTAATATCAAATGTCGATGAGTAATAAACGCATTTTAAGATATATAAACATAATATTTTTTATAAATTAGGTAGTATTTTAAAAGAAATTGAGAAATCCGCTAAAAAGCAGTGCTTGTATATGTGTGGAATACTCAAGATTGAAAACAGAAAGGAAGAAAGAACGAAAAATGAAGAAAATGAATACATGCTCTGCTCGGAATTATGATCTTTCACATGCATAAGAAGAAAAAAAAACACAGTCGAGGAGTGCATGTATGTCTATGCTCCAACACCCACGAGCGGTCGAGAACTCCATAAATTTATAAATTTGGTAGTTGCATATTTGCATAGGCTGTTAAGTAGAAAATTGAAAACGAAGACCTCAGACGGGACGACGAAAGTCAAGACAAGGCCAATGACAATAAGGACTTTTAGATTTTTACACGACGAGAACGTGGACTGCCACGGTGACATCCTTTTAAGGTAATGTGACGTCCTTTTTAATAAGGCACTGCCGGGCACGGGCCAGTGCCTTGAAAGAATGGCACACGTGGCAGTCCACGTTCTCGTCGTGTAAATCTAAAAGTCCCTAATGACACGAATTAAGACAAGGACAGGGACAAGGACAAGGGCAAAGAAAAAGACAAAGACAAAGACAAAGACTAGGAAAAGGGCAAAGAAAAAAATCAAGGACTAGGGCAGAAATCACAATGAGAGAGAAATACATTGGGAGAGGGTCAAGAGTAGAGAAAACAAAAGAACACGAGGGATGAAAGGGCCACGGTTAGTTCAGACGATTAATTTCCATAATGTAAATGAAAATTAATATCAGCTGGGGGTATATTTCAAAAGTGAAGAGATGTAATTAGGCTCAGTGGCGGATCCAGGAATTTCTTGCCGGGGGCACAAAATCGCATGGGGTGAAATATATGAAAAACGATGGAGCGAGGCGTCAGAGGCAAGAAGGCGGAGCGACCAAGCGGGGGTGGGTCTGGGAGGGGGTCAGAACCCCCTCCCTGAGTAGGAAGCATTTGCACTTTTAGAACCACATTAGGTGCATTTTCAGGCAAGATGACGTAAAATTGCTTTCTCCAACCCCCTCAAAGAGTAGGGATCCAGGGGCGGATGATGGGATCTAGCTTTTTGCTAAGGGGGTTAACCCAATGACGACACGGAGCATCGTCCACGAGCCGCTAAGCGGCGAGGCGATTTTTTTGTTTTGTTGCTATTTTGAACCCACGTAAGTGATGTTTTCCTAGCATCTACTGACACAATGGAGACCATAAAAAGCAGTGCATGACAATTACGTCTTTTTAAATCAAGTAACAGTTTAAGGGGGGTTGACCCAAAGACGATGCAGAGCATTGTCCGCGAGAAGCGTAGCGGCGAGGCGATTTTTAAGGGGGGGGGGGTGCTATTTTGAACTCCCGTAAGTGATGTTTTCCTGGCATCTATATACTAACACAATGGAGACCATAAAAAGCAGTGCATGATAACGTCTTTTTAAACCAAGTAACAGTTTAATGGGGGTTAGACCCAATGACGATGCGGAGCATCGTCCACGAGCCTCGAAGTCCGAGCCGCGTAGCGGCGAGGCGATTTTTTGTTGTTGGTATTTTGAACCCCCGTAAGTGATATTTTCCTGGTATCTATATACTAACACAATGGAGACCATGGAAAGCATTGCATGATAACGTCTTTTTAAATCACTTAAGTAACAGTTTAAGGGGGGTTCTACCCAATGACGATGCGGAACATCGTCCACGAGCCGCAAGGTCCGAGCCGCGTAGCGGCGAGGCAATTAAAAAAAAAAAACCCTAATCCCTCCCCCCTCCCCCCCTCCCCATAGATCCGCCACTGGGAGCTTTTGCAAACTGGAAGCAATAAGCATTACATGTAGGCGATGGAAAAAAGTGCTTGCGAAACGGATAGAAACTTTGTGGTAGGCTCTTCGCGGCCACAGGGATGACAGAAAATAATATGACAATGAAACCAGCAACTGTGGCAGGATTAATGGCGGGGACAATCTGCATGCTGAAAGAGCACTTAGAATAGGTATATCGGAAAATGAAATCAAGACTAAGTTATAAGTTATAAGTTGGAAGTTATAAAGGAGAACAAAATCTTTGGTATTAGTCATGTTCGACTTAAAATTGCATGCCCCCGCCCCTTACCCGGTAAAAAAAAAACACCTTCTCATAATATCATCCCCCTTTCTTTCTTTTCCCTTCTCATTATTCTCCTTTTCCCCCTTTTCTCTCCTCCGTCTTTCCGCCTTTCTTCTTTTCCCGCCTTTTCTCTCCTCTCTCTTCCCCTTTCCCTCCTTTTTCTCCTCTCCCCTTTTCTTTCCTCCCTCTTTTCTTCTTCTTTCTCTCTTCCTTTTTTTCTTTTTCCTCTCCCTTTCTTTCCCCCTCCTTTTTCTCCTTTTCTTTTTTTGGCCGGGGGCACGTGCCCCCTGTGCCCCCCTGGATCCGCCACTGAGGCTTTTGATAATGGTAATAGGAACCGTTCGAGTTTTGATTTGAAGGAAGGGAGGTTTGGTGCATTTATAATGGTATCATTAAGGGAATTCCACAATTTCGGACCGGCGAAATGGTTATTGAAATTCATTGAAACGCTGAGTGGGTAATTATGAACTGCTTTGTTTCAATGAAATATCATTTTGTTATTGTAGCGGAACATAAATTAACCAAGCTGAAAAAGATGTAGGTCTATCACTTTTAGCAATTTATTTTCAAGAAAAACTTCGTCAGTGTGGACGCGCGAATTTAGGATGAGAGCAATTCTTAAGGATGTTTTTAAAAGCAACAATATTTTGTCTAACAGCGACTGATGAGTGTTACCCCAAGCCAGGTTACCATAGTTTAAATAAGGTAAAATGAGACTTGAGTAAAGCATAAGAAGGACACCGATGTTGCGTTAGATTTTTTTTACATATAGAACTAATATGATTTTTCCATGTAAGTTTGTTATCAACATGGGCACCAAGAAGACTTTTTCCTGAGGAACACCGTCACAAATTATGTATTCGGGCAAGTTCTCTATTGAGTTGCTAAATATCATGACTCTGGTCTTTGTTAAGTTAAGATTATATTGTATATGCTTTTATCCACTGTGTGATTTGTCTAAGTTTTTCGTTGACGGTATTCAACAAGATTTGAGGACCTAGGTGAGAAAAGAAAAAATAGTATCATCCGCGAACAGAATGAAAGATAATAAATTGGAAGATTGATAAAAATCATAAATGTAAATTATGAATTATGAAACGCCACATTCTATTTTTTTGCAATTGCGCTTTAGTCTCATTTAAAGAAACAAATTGTTGTTTGTTAGATAGGTAACTCCTAAACCACCCCGGATTCCATAATGAGATAATTTCTTTAGTAATATTTCAAGGTTTATTGTGTCAAAGGCCTTAGAGAAGTCTAGGAAGATACCTATCATGTGACAAAACTTATCTAGTGCTTTTTCTTCTTCGATAAATGAGAGTAAAGCATGGGATGTGCTATGTTTTTCACGGAAACCAAATTGACAGTCAGTGAACACATGGAGGAGCTGTAAGAACGTATACGTGCTGATGTACACAATTCGTTCTAATATCTTTGAAATACTTGAAAGTAACGAAATAGGTCGATAATTGTTAACATCTTCTTTTTCACCCTTTTTTGAAAATCGGTATTACTTTTGCCATTTTGATGTTATCAGACACAAAGCCACTACAAAGGGATAAGTTAAAGATATAAAATAGGGGTCGATAATGTAAGAAATTGTGTTGTTTAGAAGATGATTATCTATTTATTGTCCTTTAAATGAGCTACAACTTCAGTAATTTCGTGTTTGGGTGGGGACAAACAAAAATTAAGTTGGGGTTAGTATTACCAAAAAAGTCTTTAAATTCTCTAGAAGAGGACGATATTTTCTGCGCTAAATTTTTACCAATTCAGGAAAAATGATTATAAAATGTTTCAGCTAAATCATTAAAGTTATCGTAAGTGAAATTTTTCCACTTAATATTTTAGATTTTATAACTATTTTCAGATATGTTCATAACACTTTTAATGATTTTTCAAGTGTTTTTCATATCTTGTTTGTACAGATTCAATTGATTAGTATAATAATTGTTATTTTTTAAACGCAATATTTTGTAAGAGTATTCTTAAAACTAACATACTTCGATTTGGATTGTTCAGTTGGTTTAGTCTAAAATTTATAAAATAGGTAAATTTTTTTCTTCTATTTATCGATCTTAAAATAGATTTAATAATCCAAGGAAGTCTTAGAGTTATTTTGATATCATTTTTCGCCTATCGCATTGGAATATGTATTGAAATATTCAATTTGGAATCAATAATATTCATAAAGTTACCAAATAATGATGAGTTAGCGTTTTTAGTTCATATACAGAAGACCAAACAGTATCATTTAAACTGTTTTGAATGTTTCTTATGTTTGCTTCAGTAATTATACGTCTTTTGTAAACTTTCTCTTTCTGTCCCGCTCTGTTTTTCAAAGGAGACTGAATAAAAATGGAGAAGTGATATGAAAAATCTGATAAAATAATGCCTCTTAACTCTTATCTTCAGATATCTTCATGTCATGGGTGGAGAAAGACCAAAAAGCAATCTGTTGTACCACACGCTGTCAACACAGAGAAAATGATTATTGACTTTTCGATCGCCTACCCTCTTTGAGAAAAATTGACGAAGAATTGACCAAAGAGCTGGGTTGATAATATTTGCAAAATACCATGCAAGGTATCTCATGACATGTACAGTTGTTAAAAAGAGGATGAGAAAATTTCTCTCATTAGGTTTTGTGCCTCTTTAAAGGTTATACACGGGTTTTTCTCCTGCTTGTTTTTGCAAGTTGTTTGCTGAAAGGCGGGACGCGCACAGAGCTGCCGGAGGAGATTCTGGCCTTATTTCCCATGAAGAAACTACTGTACTGCCATGGTGGCAGCGACATCGCACGTTGCCCTAAAGGCCTAGTTGCATAAGTGATTTTCGACCATAAAATGGCCTTGATAATAGCTAAGCAGGGTACATAGGTTCATTGATGGGATGACCAAAGTTCGCGCATATATGAGTGTTAAAGGGCAAGTCCACTCCAAAAATAACTTACTTTCAATAAAAGAAGAAAAATCAGATATACCAATCAAAAAAAGTTTGAGCAAAATCGGATAACTAATAAGAAAGTTATGAATTTTTGAAAAAGTATGTAAAACTATGGAACAATGAGAATCACAACACAAATTGCCAAGATGGTTATCAGTTTGTGACGTCATGTCCTCACAACTTATCAATTGCTTTATATAGTTTAATCCCATTAATTTCCTTTTATCCCCCAAAACTTGATTTCCCATGCCTTTGCCCAGGTTATATGATTTGTATCATATTGCGTGCATGACATTTCCCAAAAACTTTTATGAATTTTGAAGAATTGATACTATTTTCTGAATATTGTATTTCATAATTATTGATTTTTATATAAATAGTTTATCAAAATTCAATTTTTCATGATTTAACTGGACAAAAATTACTCTTCATTTGTGCATCCACACAAAACATATTACTAACAATCTAACTTGGATGCTGGTGTGAAGAAATAAGATTCTTAGGGTGGAAATAGGAAATTTATATTATCAATATAAAGAAAATAATTAGTGGATAGTGAGGACCATACGTCACAGACTCATGAGTGAGTTGCCAATTTGTGTAGTGATTTTCAAAGTTTTTCATGTCATTAAAAATTCATAACTTTCTTATTAGTTATCCGATTTTGCTCAAACTTTTTTTGATTGGTTTGTCTGATTTTTCTGGTTTTATTGAAAGTAAGTTATTTTTGGAGTGGACTTGGGCTTTAAGAAATGTGATATCTGTTTTCTGATGTATGTTATTTAATCAACTGCAGCAAAACAAACATAGACTAGAACACGCAAAGTTCGCAAGAAGGTGCACAAAGAGCGAGTCAAAGTTCTGAACTTTAGGCTTCCTGGGAGAAGTTTCAGTTGATCGCGTGCTCGATCTTGTAAAGCCCAGGTTACCGCACTAGAGTTAACTGATGATTTATTAAAAATAATATTCCATTATATACAGGCAATATACTTGTGTAAAATGAAAGGCAAAATATTTTAAGGTGAATGTTTAATTTTTACTTTAAATTTTGAAGATACCAACTCGATTAATGAACATTTATAGACCCTTTTTGGCTGGATTACATAAACATTATTTTCAGAACGTAGGAAAAACGTAACGCCCTTTTTACAATATGAACTTTTCCAGAAAAGTTAGTGACAAGGTAATTTTAGGTTGCTTTTCCATTAGTAGGGAAGAAATTTAGGAATATTGCCGAACTTTCAGAGAAAAGTTGTAAAATAAGATCACACTGCCATACTTCAGCATACATCACTTTACATTTTCCTATCTTAGAACACACGAAAAAGTAACTAAGCAAGCATAGTACTAATGCTACTTTTCTCATCCCCACTTGCTATTCATTTGAATTAAATGCATAAACCGCAGCATGACTGAACAAGCCATAACGTATGCTCTGCGAATTCAAATCTGTAGTTTTAAAATAAAAATAAAAGTTACTTTTGTAATAATTCACAATTATTCGATAATCATTAAACAAATTAAGTTGTAAGTGAGAGAATGATAATTACCTTAAATCTTTCCCAAAATAAGTACATGTAAAAACGAGCTTGTAGTTTTTCCATTTGTAGATGTATGCAGTCGGTTTTTACTTTTGCAAATTGGGTAACTTTATTCTATTTTACAATATTTGGTAATTCAGTTATACAATTTAGGAAGTAGGCTGGAAAAATATAATTTGAACTTAAATCGATACTAAATAAATTCTTAGAGTTTAGCACAATCTTACACCAAATAATCGAAAAACACGGACACACGCATTTCATGATCACACACACCTGAAACACTTTCATGAAGACAATCAGACATCATTTATACTATATCCTATGCTAAGATTAATTAGCATATTATTGGGGTCAAACTTTCTGATTAGATAAGGATGACATTGTCGTGTCAATTATTTCATGTAACTTATTTCTGACAATATTGATTAGGTCCCGTTTCTTTTCTTGTACTCCGTATACAATTTATGTATAATGAAAATAATACACATGATTTGAGCAGGTTAGCAGAGCTTGTTTTATTTTGGATATAAATGAGGGCATAATGTGTAAAGTGCGAAATATAAATACACTTCAAATCATTAGGGAGCGTTAGATTAAAACTAACAATTAAAAGAGTTATATATTAGTTGTTCTAGGAAACAATCCCTGAAAAATTTAGATATCAACGAATGGTTCTTATTATGTCAAAAAGTTTATTATTCTCTCGATAGGAAAAAAAAAATACATCGAAAGGAAATTGCCTCTTTACATTAGAATTAAGAAAAGTATTTGGTTCGCATGAAGAAATTTACGAAAATGGCAAAGCTTTAATTGGTGCCGGAATATATAAATATTTCACGTAAGACTCGACTCACCTTTTTCAAAGGATTTCAAACTAGTTTACAAAAAAGATCATAGTCTTATAGTGGAGAGAGCGCAGCAGAATAAGTATGTAAGCTATATGTTAAACAATTCGTTACAAATGTAAATGTTTGGAAATTCATACCAATTTTGATGAAAAGAGTTAGATCGCTCTCAGTTGGTTCACCAAAGCCAAAGGTTGTATTAGCATGATGATGGAAAACTGATATTGTCGCAGTGCGTTCATCTTGAGATCCAGGAATATTAAACGCCATACACACATAGGGTATCTTGCTAGGTGGCGCTCTAGTGAAGATCAATTTGCTCTTCGTCCCATCGTCATTTTTCCATTCGATTGTTTGTATGGTTGAAATCTTTTGAACGCCGTGTAGAAACAATAAGTCTATATTCGGGAAGTATCTCGAAGCTGTACACGTAATGTTAAGCTGATTCTGCACGGAAACAGTACAATTTTTTCCATTTTCTTTACACTCGTTGATGAACGGATAAGGTTCCTCCGGTGTAGCTTTAAATAAAATAATAGTACATAAATGTTTTAAAAATACTATACGATAGCACGTGATTGGGTGAGATCTTTATTTTATTAGGGACTTTTAGATTTGCACGACGAGAACGTGGACTGCTGCGTGGACATTCTTTTAAGGCAATGTGACGTCCTTTTAAGGCACTGTCGGGCACTGACAGTCTGCCCGGCAGTGCCTTAAAAGGACGTCACATTGCCTTAAAAGGATGTCCACGCAGCAGTACACGTTCTCGTCGTGCAAATCTAAAAGTCCCTATTATGTGATCGACAACATCTATTATCCCGGCGCAATGTATACATCCGGTCATACAGCCGGTTTATTGTGAAATAACAAATGGTTTGTAGTAAACTGTAGGCCATACTTGCAAATTATGGAATAATGGAAATACGAAAGTCTGTTAAGCGTAACCCCAAAAGAATCATTGTGAGAGAGTCATTATGAGATTCTCTTAATTATGATTGATCAAAAATTCTGAAAATTAAATATCTTTCTCACAGTTTTTGTTTTTAGTCTGAACCCATGAAAGAGATGACAAAAAGGAATATGAATTCAGAAATCAACTTAATACATTGATGTGAAATCAAAACATTCGTTATGACGTTAAAATTCAAATATATGGCGATGAATCTTCGAAAGATTTTATCACACCGTTAGTGAGGGTAGAAAGTTAGGCCCAAATTCCCTAGATATTGCAAAAAGAAAAGGTCCTCGTGTATATTTTCAGGTACTTGTTCACTACAGCAGCAGCGCTGTCAGCACCCCCTGCAGCCTGCAGCACCCAAGCACAACATATACTTTCAGTTTCCCATTTTCCTTCTGAATGATGGGGGGCGTGCTGCAGCACAGGTGATCCGACATTTGCTCAGGCGACAATTGCTGTAGACTTAAATATTTATAAACTATAGGGTTATAATTATGGGGTTCCATTTGGATTTTAGGTTAGATGAAGGATTGGGGCCAGGGTTTGGTATAGTTTGAAGTCCAGGATTGAATACGAAGTTCGCGAAGTGAAGGGACTTGCCCGCGGAGCCACCGGAGTATGTGTCGTACGACCTAGAAAAAAAGACTAGAAAAAGACTGATAAGAGTAAAGCAATATGTGTGTATTGTTTTGATCCTTCAGAAGTAAGGGGGTTTAATCTTAAAGGAGCATGAAATCCAACAAACAATAGGTGATATTGTGAAATTACTTATATTTCATTACACAGAAAGGAAATTAATCTCTCCAAAGTTTGCGAACTATTCTCCCATGGGAGCTGCCATTTCGATGAAAATAGTTATGTTAGAGTATGAATATGGTGTTACATAATGACTGGGTATACATAACTAGAACCGTCGATGCTAATACAGCGGTCATCTTGTTACAAAGGTATCTCGAATAGATGGTTTCTGTGAGCAGTTCTATTTACATCTTTGTCACTTTTGTTTAAATAATTGGGAGATCTTATTTTATTAAGCAACAACTTATGCATGTCAAATATTACTTAACACAATAAACTGCTCAACTGTTTAAAACAGCTGAACCAAATAACAAGTCTCCATATGTTATGAGAGAACTGGATGTTCATTTGAATTCTTACAAAAAAGGGTATATCTTAAAGAAACAATTGTCATGCATTTTATAGAGGAGGCTTACATTGTAACTGAAATACAATTCAGTGGGTATTTCAAGTTGTACTACTCTGAAGTCACTATTTTAGTCAAAATGGGGACTCCCATTGGACAATGGGTAGCAAGGAAAATGCAAACTCTGAAGAGACGGTTTTCCTTCCTAAGTGATCAAATAGGAGTAATTTTACGATATTTTTAACTGGCTCACAATTTTAATAAGGCTATCAGCTACTGGATGCTGGGTTCCTTTTCCTTATAGTGGCATTCTCCTGTCAAATTAAAGTTTCATCGCCATAGAATTTCAAAATCTATGAACTATAAAAATGAATGCGCTACATTTTTCTTGCATTTTCACTAAGAATCTATTAGGGGCCTACCATATACTTCGAAGTCGGTATAACCATGAATCAGGATTCCCATGTAGTTGGAAACTCTGCAGATGTATCGACCTCGGTCAGCTATGGTGACGCTTTTGATGATCAAAGAATAGTCGCCATTCATTTCACACGTCTTGTCATGAACACAAGACCCCAAATCATGCTCTCCTTCCGCCCATGTGATCAAATCTGGGGCTGTTCTCGGGTCCTTTCCTTTCTTCCAATAGACAGCTAATGGTGTTCCATAAAACTGACATTTCAAAACAGCCCTGTCTCCTAGTTGGACGGTTTGGTGTAGATCGGTATATACTACACCATCAGGAATACCTCCAGTAATACCTATTACAATGAAAACAAAAAATGAATATACACTAATACATACATACACACACACACACACACACGAACCCACGCGTGTATACATACACACGCACACACGCATACAAGCGCACATACGCACATATATATTGAGTCACATATCCTTTCTAAGGACAATTCACAAATTCTATGAGGTAGTGTGGTGGTGTAAGCTAGTGTGTGGTTATAATGTTAATATCTTTTAAAGCCTTCTGTTTGCTTGTTCATGGTTCAGGTTCATCAAACAAGCAAATATTTTTACTATGATATGATATGACGTTAAGTGGATTTATCTTCTTCTCTTCATTAATCATAGTTCTGATGATAACATACAATAATGACAAGAAGAAAAATGGTGATACGCCTTTGTATGACACCGTCTCTAGAATTTCTATTACCAAGAATTTCTATTTAAATAATTGTGTAACCGTAGTGTAGGCTGATTGTAAATACCACTCTACCTTACACGTGGTAAGCAAGGAATTTAGTGCAGCACATTAACATCGATTTAATTTTAATAATATGACTATTTATCCTACTGTCTGATTTCCCAGATAATCATCCGATATTCATATACTTGAGTGCATAGGCGCACTAGTAGCACATATTTTACCAGTAAGGGTAACCTCATATTGGCTTTATTCAGAACTTGAACTTGACAACACATACACTCACAAATCATTTCTTTGTCATTCAACAAAATTGAAAGGAGATGAAATTATAGCTTATATATATCTCACCGGAAACGAAGCAAACTGCTAGAACAAAGCCGGTAAATGCCCAAAGAGGCAGTTGTAAGCATTCCGTACGGGACGCCATCTTGATAAGTCACGTGGTTACAATTTATTTAGCTGATGTCGTGTCGAAACAAATATTTGCATACATAATCGAGATGTGTCGATGTAGCAAAGTTCGTTGGAGTGTAATTTATTAGGTTCTCAATTGATAACATACTGACAACTGTGTAAACATTTATATATTAAATCAACAATATGATATCTAACAATAAGTCTTTCCTTGATTACTTGTCCGAGCATCTGTAGCCCTCTTTCGGTTTCCCTCAAGCCATTTGATCTTTTACGACATACAAGTATCTTTGCAGGTTTCTTCGTATACAGGCCCTCATCTATCGAACTGCAGTATTGTTGCATGGCTCATCTACTGTGCACCTTAAATTTGTCTTCACATCGAACGTACTTTCTTGAATTGGTAGTTTGTTCTGGTTTATATCTATTGCAATGCATAAACCCTTTATAAGGTGCATATCATTAGTCCGGTTAACATTCATAGGTGATACTCCTATGTATTGATGCCTGGCCAAAATGCAATATTTTTTATTTTTCCTGTTACTTCTTTCAGCTAATTACTAACAATAGTGTCTCAGACTGGATATCCAAAGTCTCGATGTTGGTGTCCATGCCAATTCCTATGCTAAATAAAGATAACCCAAATTATCTCTCCTAGGCGCTGTAACATAAAAATCGACTTACCATAAAAACCTATTGTATCTCCAATATTGCTGTAGTTAATGGTATCTTGACATGCATTTTATTTATCCGCAGCATGAAATTAATTTTAAGTTGAGTATTATTCATTTTAAAGTTACGATTAATTGGAAGATAACTTATCTTTGTTTTACAGGGTCTTGGTCTCTTTTTTAAGACACCAGACCGTGAAAGAGATAACAGTGCTTGATATTGTTATTAAGTATAACAATATCATAATTTGAACTGTGTATGAGGTATTTTAACACATAATTAACACTTAATTCCTAACCTATGTCAATTGTGTGTAGTAGCAGTAGTAGTAGTAGTTATATGAGTAGTAGCGGTAGTAATAATATAATATTAGTAGTAGTATAGTAGTGGTAGTGGTAGTAGAAGAAGAAGTAGCAGTACTATTATTACTACTACAACTATTAGCATGAAAAGTAGTAGAAGTACACGACATCTTCCTTGGATAACTTGTTTAAGTCTAATCTGCTCGAAGTCCATACAAAACCTATAACACCGCCGGTGTATGATCAATCAATAATCAATTCAATTCAATTCAAGATTCAATTCAAGATAATCTATTGTCTGATTTAAAAAATACAGAAATTCGTCCTCCACTGGCGAGTGACATACATAAACAGCAACATAAACAATATATAAATACATTCAAGGATACAAAGAAAATACAACAATAATAATAATAGCAATAATAGAAATAACAGAACTGGCATGTAAACTTGAAAACTGGCATTAAAAATTGAATCTCGACAATGCACAGAATGCATGAAAATAGATGAATTAGTGCTCTGAACATTCACCCCTTCTCTCCCAGAAAAGGAGTATGAGGAAAAAAAAACAGAGAAAAGAACAAATGAGAGAAAGAGAGAGAGAGAGAGAGAGAGGAGTCGCATGAAGTAGAACAGAGAGGAAATGAACGCACATAATCTCAAATGGGA